>JBAMHX010000018.1:7033037-7045587 GCA_037177515.1 Pseudomugil tenellus | reverse complement strand
CGATCTAGACTAGGTAATTCTTAACTTTGTCTGGGAAATTACTGGAAAAATATATCTTTTCATAAGACATTTTTTATTTTTATTCATTTCATCAATTGTATAATAACATTAAAATACCATTTTCACCTCCTGAAGCAAGAAAACAAAAAAACCAAAAAAACCAATTCAAAACCAAAAAATTTCAAGAGGATGCAAATACAATCTTGGGTATAATTTTACAGGCTGCCATGGATACACATGGCCACAACATATTTTAAATGTGTAATTTTCTGTTTGCCTTCCAGGGTGTTGCATCACCTAGTTTTGGTTGAATTCCTAGAAGGCTTCTCTGTGTAAGGTTTCTCTTTGTGCAAATAAAAACTGGTGTGAAAGTGCATCAAAAACTGAACATTTAATAAAAATGAGAAATTAGTTTTGAGTTCTCTAATAACTATTAAAAAAGACTTCTTTAGCTGTATTATTTTACTGCTCAGCATATTTATGGATTTATTACATGAACATAAAGGTTATTCATGACACTAGTTTGTGAAACTTTACTGAATCACTTTAAAAATGCATGTTTTACTGTTTAGCAGTTTTTCTAATAAATAGCTAAAGTTAAATATTCAAGTAGGTGGTGCTGATGATGGCTAGTGGATTGTCTCTCTCTGGGTGTCCCTTAGTTCCATCCATACTTCAACCATCAATAATAATCATGAAATAGCAAAAGCAAAGAGAAGGATATAACCCTCCAGAGTGAGCTCAAGCCTGCCGATACAGCAGGGAATACCATCTCTGTTCAAAGCTGCTGATCCTGAGATTCAGATTCCTGAACTTCAGCAGCAGCATATAGAGTGCTGTCTTCAAATATTTTATACCAGAAAACCTTGCAAAGGAGCAAATGCAAGCTGTTTTGTGTAAGATCCCCCACACTCTCACACACACATGCAGAAAAATGTACAATTCTTGATTAAATCTAGTTGACATACACAGTTTGTGAGCAGTATGTTGGTTTACTGTGTAGGAATCAGTACCTGCTGACACCTGAACCTGTTGATCCCAGACTATAAACTGATTATTCGTCCTTTTTCCTCTTCTACAGCAACCTCACTAAGCAGCAGACTGCTTAGTGAGGTTGTTCTTTAGTCCTCATTTTGTATGGTTTATAATTGAGGTGTGTAATTTTTCTGTTCAAGGATGCATCTCGATGTGGACATCAACAATTTGGTATAAACAAGACTTTGCATGAGTAGAAATAATAATGGACACAATCTTTCATTTGCAGTTGCAAAACTAACACAGTATACTACATGCAAGAGCTGTGTACCGTCTAAGAAGTTGCATTGAGAAACTACAACATAACGCTAATACCACTGATAAGCGTTATCTCAGAAGAATACAGAGCTCAGAATAACCCAAGCAGACAAGCATTGGTCCTGCTCACATATAGAGTTTATGTGTCTTTGCTGATTAACTAACAAATAGTTAATAGAACAGCTATTAATATTAAATATTGAATAATTAATAGGACAACTATTAACTATTGAATAATTAATAAGACAAATTTAAGTGTACATGCTCAAAACTGGCATTACAATGCATATCCTTATCGTTAACCGCTTGTAATCAGATCTCAGTTATACGCTTTGTATGCAAACTTACAGGTGCATCCTGGTGTCAGCTGAAGATCAAACTGAGAATCGACATATCTAACTAAGATTTTAATGAAATAATTAACAATCTCAGTGACCTTATATTATTATTCTGAAATGAACATAAGTATTTAATTGATTATTGATTTTTCCCTATTCTTTTCAACCATTTCAAAATAAAAGTATCATAAAGTAGAAATAAAATACTTTTATGTGTGTACACTTATAGTTTTTGAGTTTATGAATACAACTTGACTGACTGTAATACATTAATAGAAACAGCAGTTCTGATAAACAGAAAAAACATGCAGCTTGCTTAACATTGAGGACTGTTAGAGGTAACCATGATGAAGAATGTGATCCCCAAGTACTTAATTTGCAAGTTATGTTGGATTTTAGTAGATAAGCTATTTATTTTTTACTTTCAATGCAGTCTGATGATGGTACTTTGGGATGTTTTGTTTAAATATCTAAGAAAATATTTTATTAATAGTGATAGTGTAATTGTGTAATAGTTATAATAGTAATGTGGATTTGGGGATGCTAAATTGTGTGTCCTGTGAGTAGTGTCTCAAACTGTGGTACCCAGGTTTTAACATGTCCTCTAAAATGCAGAAAGTCTTATTAAAGAAAAGAGTGGTGGAGTTTGTTCAATTTGTCTTGAACTTTTTTTTAAATCCATAAATAAAATTTTGACATTTCCTACCACGTCTGCTTACAGGGTTGTAGAGCCAAAGGCAGAAACTGTTTAGCTGCATAATAACAGCATCCTTTCATTTGTGATTCTGTCTTCTCTTTAAGCAGTAGCAGAAAAAAACATGTTTTTGTAAAACGTTTGCATGATACAGATGCCGCAAACTGATTATATGTGGCATCTGTGCTTCTGCCTTCACCTTTGACAGAAACGACGATGCTGGGGGGACAAATTCGAGCAGTAAAATCACAACAATATGCCAAGGAAAGAAAAGGAGACATGGGAGGTCATGGCTTGTAAATCAAGTGTGTTTATTTTGATGGTGGCTTGGACAGATTGGGAATTACACAAAAAAGGGGCTACAAAGATCACAATCTTTGCAATTTTATGAAGAGGTTCAATCAAACTTTTGAATTTAAGTTTTACTTTTTACTTGCCAGTGATTGAAACCTGAGTGCAAACAAAATATTGAAGAAAATGGAGAGCAAGCCAGGCATTCCCTCTGGGGCTTATATTCGCTATTGCACTTAAACAGACTTGTGATTTGTACTAATGAGGCAGAAATCAATAAATAAAATAAATAATTACATTTTCAATTCGCCATTGATCTATTACTATTGTTAGTTTCCTTTTGGTTGAGTTGGATAGACCAGGAAACAGATTAACTGGCATTTTTACAGCTCTATTAAGTTGAATGTTAAGTTAAAACTTGTAATGATATTAAGTGATAGAAACCTGAAGACAACCACTGTTGGGCAAAAGTCAGAGATGTTAAATGAATAAAAACGGAATTTCTAAATAGATTCACATTTCAGTTATGACCTTTGAATGGTGGGAAGCATTTGGTTTCTCGGTTGGAACATCATAATACTATTTTTTGTTTAATCATAGATAATGAAGTCCAGTAGATTTTTTTTTTTGCAGGAAGTGCTTTGCAAGGAAGACTTTAAAATTTAATTTAACTGTAAGTTTGGCTTCTGAGTGACATTTTTCTTGTAACATCTCATCACTTGCCTTGGCATTTTAATTATTACTGATAAAGATAATAAACTTTAGATGTAAAGATTGAGCTAGAAATAGATGGCATGAAACAAAAGATAAAGTGAATCTGGTAATTCTGAAATTTGTGTGTGTGTGTGTGTGTGTTTTCGCATTTTCATGTCTCTCAATTTCCCCAAAATAAATTATCTGACATTTTTCCCTGAATCTCGCTATTTTACCTGCCAAAGAAGCCTGCTTTCTTTGACTTGTACCTAATTGAGCTTTTTCTTTTTTTTCTTGGCTTTGTCCAACAGATGCTGTTTTTGTTCCATTAGCTTTGGGGGAAGCTTCAAAAAGGAAAATACAGCATCCTCGGAGTGCACATGAATGCTGTGAAGTGCCTATGTGCTTTGAACAGCAATCGAGCTTTTAGCACAGGTCATGCAGTGACAAAGCAGAAAGCACTATACACCCAAACACTGGATCAAGACCAAATATGTATTCTAATGAGTAAAATAAAAAAGGAGTCAACATGATGAACAGATAGATAAATAAGTTAAACATATATAATATTGTCAGGTAATTTGAAACGACTCATGCTGAAGCTTCTAGAACAGAGGTTTCCAGCTGCAGTCCACCAAGGCTACAATCATACAGGTTTTTTATGTATCTCTCCTCCAACACACTTAAATAAAGTTAATAAGTCATTGTTCAGAATTTACAGACTTTTTGATTAATTTAATTTGAGTCAGGTTTGTTGAAGCAGGAATACATAAAAAACCTGCTGGACAGTGGACATCCACTTTGGACGCCAAAGGTTCTAATGTGAAAAAAAGAAAGAAAATTGATTCCATATCAGCTAATGGAGAGCTGGTCCCTCTAGATTTTAGTCACTAACATTATTGTCTTGTTTCAAACCAAAAGTTAAGGGACCACTAAACATTTCACTTATGTCCTCCCAACTTTGAAATACCTATGGAGCAAAATCTGATTAAAATCCAGATGACCCAGCTCTCCACCAGCCCTTTTTTCAGACCATGTATTGGTGAAACTGTTTGACTCGCAGAAGCATGTAAGGGGTCTCTCAATTTCCACATGCACTTTTAAGCTGATCTATGGGTAAGTGTTGTCCTGCCCATGCATATCAGGCAGTCTATAAAAACACTGTCAGTTGGGATGTGCACAAGCCTTTTTTTCAAGCAAGTATGAAAACTTCTGACACTGAAGGTAAAAAAAAAGTAATTTGTCATTTGTAAATTTATCTTCTGATCAACACTGCTTGACACTTGTGTACGCATTTGAACACAAATTTTAAGTCACACATTAAAATCTTCACATAAATGTAAAGTTTTTAATGTGTGACCCACACAAAAATTAAATAGAATTTTGCATTAAAACATGGCCTCTAATTTGCTGTTGAGGCTGAAACCTTTTTTGGAAATGTTTGTTTGCCAAATCTCACAAGTAGCTCTGAATTAAATGAACTATTGTTATAAAAAAAATAGCCCAATGTGCATTATAAACATTCTTTATTCCAGTAAATGTTGTATGTGAAACTGATGCATAAAAATATGTATATATGATATATGTGTGTGCAAATATTGTTAACATGAATCTCATTAAAATTCTCAGTAATAAAGCTGTTTTACTGTTTAATATTATAAGTATTTATAAAACTATGCTGATGAGCCCCTGCCAGGATATAAACAAAACCACACGTTCATGAAATTTAAATAACATCTTGAAAACGTTCAGTGTGATGGAGTGTTTTGTGCATTGTGTTGAAGGGTATTGCAATGTTAAATGGTATTACATGCCAGCTGGCTGCCGATGAATTAGATCCAGGACTATTTGACTGCCATAATGGCATAATGACACTACTCATCCAGAAGCAAGAGCTGTTCCTGACAGGAAAACAATATGGGTGTTTTGAGCGATGACACATTGATTAAACACTGTAATCCTTCACATGCTAAAGGGAAACCATCTAATCTGCTCTGAAGTCAACAAATATGTAACTGAGAGGCAGCTCCGTTTTGTTGTGTCAAATATTTGCAACATGGAACTAAACAGTATGACTACAATAACATGATGATGCAAAGCTATTTTCTAAATTCTTATTGTGTTTCTCACAGTATTGTATCGCAACCGTAGCTTCTATGTAAACTGCAGTTGGTCTGTTTGTACTGTTTGTGTTTTGACTACTGCAATTCCTTACTGGCAGGCCTGCCGGCATGCTCTGTTAATCCTCTGCAGATTATCCAAAATGCAGAAGCACGTCTGATCTTCAACCAACCAAAACAAGCTCATGTCACGCCGCTGCTAATTGCACTGCACTGGCTCCCAGTTGCCACAAGAATCAAATACAAATCTTTGCTTTTGGCTTACGAAACAATAGCCCAAATGGCTCCTGTCTACTTAGATTCATTAATCCAGTGTTACAAGGTGATAGGGTTGGACCCAAAGAACTGGCAGATTTGCAGTAAACAATGTAATTTTATTGTCCAAAAGGTGATCCAGAGAGGTGGCGAGTATGGTGGGCAGACGGGTGGATCGGGCAGGAGGCAGAGTCGGGGAGGAAGGCGTGGCAGGAGATGGTGTGGAAAGGTGGGTCCAAGAGATTCTTCAAAAAAGACAGGTGGTGGTTAGTACTAGGCTAAGGGCAAAATGCAAGACAACAAATTCAAAAATGTTCACTGAGCCAGATCTCACATGTTGTTCGTTCAACAATCCAGCGTTGAATGCAGGGAGATTCGGCCAGGATATACTGGTGGGATGATTTGATGCATGGCAGCTGGGATGAAGAGATGAGCTGCAGCTGGTATGAAGACTGGTGAATGAGAGCCACGCACCATGATAAACACACACACACATATACAGGGAAAAGGGGCACGGCCGGGCCAATAGTCCCAATACCCATGACATCCAGAGCTACACTCCCTCTTGACAGTTACGCTCAGCCAGTGAAAGACACCTAGCACTACCATCACTACGTGGGGCTAAATCACAAGCGAGACTCTTCTCCTCTGTTGTTCCTCGGTGGTGGAACGAACTGCCAAACTCAGTTCGCTCTGCAGAGTCCTTATCTATTTTCAAAAGCAGGCTAAAGACGCAGGATATGGATATTTGTGGATATGCAGAATTGTTTTTAATGTTTTTATATTGCAATGT
Source organism: Pseudomugil tenellus (assembly GCA_037177515.1). Classification (NCBI taxonomy): domain Eukaryota; kingdom Metazoa; phylum Chordata; class Actinopteri; order Atheriniformes; family Pseudomugilidae; genus Pseudomugil; species Pseudomugil tenellus. Next base: position 7,039,110 of record JBAMHX010000018.1, on the reverse strand, counting down.
AAAGCACTTTGAGTTACAATACTTGTATGAAAAATGCTTTATAAATAAAGTTTGATTTGATTTGAACATCAGAGGAAATGGATAAACACATCCAGGACTGTAATGTGTCTGATCGCAAAAAGCTAAATGCAAATTTAACTGCAGTGCTTTTTAACCACTGCTGGTGCCATCCCGGACATGTCAGTATGAAAGAGAAAATGTGCACAAGGGACATGAAACTGATAGCCGTGAGCTTTTGTCTATATTGTCTATATTTGTCAAAAATTTTACCTGTGTTGTTCTATCAGTGATCTAAGCCATACCAGGTTCCCCTGCAGACACAGCTTATGGTGTAATCAGCTCCATTATTGCAAGGCTGCAACAGCATCCTTTGCAATTCCTGGACATGTCAACAACGTCTCTCTCTGCAACATCATTATTATAAAAATTTGTGTCTCATTTTGGACTGATTTTATGCAAATGTTAATAATGCCTGTTTTAGGAAGATCAGATCATAATCTTCCCTCCACATGACACATAATTCAACAGCAACCAGTCATTACACAGACAATTAAAATCTAGTCAAATGAAGATGAAGATGTTCTGAGAAGATGGTGTGGGACTCATCTCCATCTTTGAACCACATGGCAATGACATCAATGCCATGAGTGTGTGACCAATTTGATCAACTTCTGTGTGTCAACGGTATTGTCTCAACAAGAACAGTGAGATGCTTACAAACCCTGGATCACTGATGACTTGAAAAGCTACTAAATACCGAAAAAAAAAGAGTTCAGGCAGTTATGGAAGACGAGACAAAAAAACCCAAACAAAAAACAAACAAACCTAAGATTAATAATGCAAGCAGCACTACAGTTTAGAAAAAATATTTTTTCTACTGTAGATTATGTGATGCAATAATTATATATTTGTCTTTATGCAGACAAATATTACACCAGAGTTATTTAAATTTAGTTACTAAGTTTGGTAACATTGTTTCTACTGTAAAAGAATGTTCTATTCTTGAGCAGCCATATTTTCACTTTACCAAAGACTTTGTTTCAAAATCAATAACTCCCTCAAGTGAAACAGTCATATAGGTTGGTTTTTTTCATTGTCTTAAATATGAGCCAGAACAAAGTTATGCTGAGTCGCTCCTACAAGTGTCTGGAGGAGGATGTAACTGTTATGAGCTGATCTCAGAACACATCCCTTTATCTTTTTTTTATCTTCACAAGGAGGTGTAGTTGGAAAAAGTTTTATAAGTTCCTGGTTAACTGTAGTAATCCCAATTTATGAAGGGAAGAAAACTGTCAGGTAATCAGTAAAAGCAGCTATAACAACAACTGGAGATTGTAAATATTTATTTATATATTATAATATATTTATATTAATAAAAGCTAATGTGTTTTCAGCCTATAAAAATGCTCCTTTCAGAGACATTTACAGCCTTATCAAAATAAATAAGAGAACCATATTAACACTTTAAATCATTACTGGTATACAAAGGAAATCACCATCTAAATCTAAACTGAGAAATGTTTTAAATGTTTGCTGACTTTGATTCATATGGAGCCTTCAAAACAACCCTATAATTGTAGCATGGCCAAAATGAAAGTGCTAGTAATGGGATGGTTTTCACCTACAGCTCACTCTCCTGCATGTTTGTTGACACTATCCTCCATTTTTCTTGCATATACCTGCTCTCTGACTGGCTTGGCCTAAAAGCCATTGTTTAAACTTAAAGAATCAATGTTCAGTGTAGCTGTGAGTGGAATCTGTACAAAGTAATACTATAACATGTAAAGCTTAACATTTCCCTGAATGCATGTTCCAATTTAAAACAAACCTCTGTTATAGTCTCTGTTAATTTAATTGACAGTACATACAGTGCTAAATGATAACTCATTTCACCATAGTTACATTTGTATGTGGCTGTATTCTTCATGCCTAACAAAGCAGAAACATCACAGCACATAGAAGATATTAAAACTAAAAATAGATCTTCATAGAGTCATGCTTTTAATGCAGAGATATATTTAGCTACAATATGCTTGTATGCCACTTAGTTGGTGTAAACCAGCTACTGCTTATCCCAGTTTTAGGTTTCTTCAGTGCCATCATAGATGTTAAGTCAGATGTGTAGCATGACGTTTTCCCAGATATTTGACTTTTGGGGGGTGCATTTATAGTTTGGGTTTGTCAGCACATATTGTGTGGTGTGTTTGGGTGTGTATGAATGGGTGCATTTTTTAGAGGAAGGTAGGCAATGATCAGGTCTGTTTTTAGTTGTTAGTTTCTAGACTAGATGTGGAACCATTTTTACCTCCGGCAAGGAAGTTATGTTATCGCCAGTGTTTATCTGTCTGTCTGTCTGTGTACAGCTTACTTCATTAAGTTATGGACGGATTCTCATAAAAAATTCAGCATATGTCCAGAATGAAACCGTCTGGATCCTGGAATGTTTTGAAGGATTCTTTAACATTGCGAGAAAGCTACTCATGTTATTGCAGCTGACGCGTCCTACAGACTGTTTCTGTCTGCTGTTTTTCACTCTGACAAAGATCATGTGTGTAATATTTTGGGATGCGAGTCACAATATGAGGGGAAACTGTAAGTATGGCAGAGGTTTGTGCTCTCCAAGTGCTTTTCTAGTTTTTAATGCATCACAACTGTTTCTGTGTAAAACATTTTGGGCTACTTTTTGTATGAAATGTGCTTTATACATGTTTTATTTGATTTTAAGTTGAAATAAATTGTAAGTTGGTGAGCTGTTCAGCTACTTATTGTAAAATCAACTGTCTTCACTTTGATGTGAGCCTTGTCATGTTCATGGATAATTGTTTGGCCAGAACCCAAGATACCAACTCAGCCTATATGAGTCTTACTTTAGCCTAAGAAATGACACAGGACCTATTAGATGCTAAAGACATCTTAACACGTTATTTCTTGTTTTTCTCTTTCAGTAAACCTATTATGTTATTTGATTCATCTTTTCATGTGGGATTTTGCCTGCATGTCCTTCTTGCATAAATTCTAAATAAAGGTTTGAATTTCTACCCAACCCTGGAGTCCAGTTTTTATCATTCTTCGATATCATTCTTCGAAATGTTGCTTATTGCAGCCCGGTGCAAATGAACAGTAATCATTTTTTGAATAGACTGATTTACTGGGAATTCCCTTAAGAAGAAAGCAGCACAAGTCACAGAGAAAACCACAACATGCCCTTTAACAGAAATAATTACCTCACTAACACTGTGACTCTGATGGTAAACCTATCAAAAACTAATTGCTCACTTAAGCATCTTAGATCTGATCTTGCTTTTAATTATTTCAATTTAATTCGTGATTTTATTGTGATTTTTGCTATTTGTTGCTGTTTTTCATGCTTCATTACAACACCTGCAATGATTTTTTTTATGTAAAACACTTTGGATGATCATGAAAGGTGCTATACACATAACTTGCCTTGCCTTAGAAATCTAAATCTTATTATAGTACATTAAAAAAAAACATATCCATACATTATTATATCCTTAAAAGCAGAGTGTTGGGGATATAATGGTTTTATCTTTCATGTGAGTATGATAACTTGAGCAGTTTTCACAATTAAAATTTGATACTCAGTGTATCTGTTTAGGTCCCCAAGGGGACGACCTGTATCGAATTTCAGCAGCTTGGAATTTATTGTTTCTTCACTAGGTGGCGCTTCATGCACAAAAAAAAAAAAAATCAAATTTTTGCCTATATCTCTGGAAGTATTTACAATTGGAATTTGTTTCTCAGTATACCTATTTAGGTCCCCCAGAAGACGATCTGTATCAAATTGCATGATTATTGGATTTATGGTTTCCCCACCAGGTGGTGCTTTACTTACGATAAATCATATTTTTGGCTATATCTCTCGAACTATATCTCTCATTGACCTCAAATCAAGAGCAAATAAAAGGTCATGACCTCAGGATGTATCCTGTCCTGACGTCATACCGAGTTGGTTCAAAGTTTCAACACCAGGTGGTGCTTTGGAACTCAACATGTACAGCTTTATATTATTGCATTGTGTCTATTCGAGGATTGTGTTTACAGGAGGATCGGGGGCGTTCAGGGATATACCCCTGGCCATTGCTTCCCCCGGCATAGGCCCTGTTTTTTTGTTTTCCTGTGATGTTGCAAAAGCAAGTGAAGCAGCTCATCTGTACAAATGTGTTCTAACAATCACAGCAAGGAGGATTTGTTTTCTTTGTGAATAAAGTTCACACATCTGCAGTCCTTTATTGTACATAAAATATACAAACAGCAAAACACAGCTCGGACTTCTCAAGGCCTGACATGCTTTTTAGTAGAAAACAGTCTTTTCTCACAAACAGAACCAGCATGCCATAAGCAAAGATTCTTAAGATTCTTACACTCGTTTTTTTTTTCTCCTTTTTTTCTACAGACATCTAGTCATGGTAACTGATTATTATGGTGTTTTTTATGTTTTTATGTTTTAGTATCTTTCATTCCTTCAGTTGTTGTGAAGGACACACAGAAAAAAAGAAGCCGCACAGTAACAAACACTAGTCGCATCTGATGTGAGACAAGGAAATACTGCATGTTACATAGCTGTTTTCCTTTCTTTGTAAAAAAAAAAAAAAAAAAAAAAAAAGTTCGGTCTTTCATTGAAAGTGACACATCCAACATTTGAAACAAGCGACACACACTGCTACAAAAGTCTATAGCACCAAATAAAAATCTAATCAGAAAAATTATTTAGTTGATAACTTAAATTTGTTACTAAAAGTGAAAACATACATAAATCATGATTCCTAAAAAACATTTTTTTTCTTTTTTGAAACACACACTGAACTGTCTAATAGCAAGAATTATATGACAAAGTACAAACACCAGATATCATCTCAGGCAAATGCAGGTGTACTGAATTATATATATCTGTGTTACAATCATTTGTACTCCCAAAATCTGCTTTAAGAAGGCAGAATCAAACAGGTGCCGATCTCATGGCCGCTGCTGTGCAGAATCAGCAAAAAGGGCTCTGCTGTTTAAGTCAACTCTCAGAGTCTCATCAAGTCCCTTCACAGAGTCTGAAGAGCCGAGCCAAGCACCTTCTGCTCTCTCTCTGCTGAAAGGTTCTTTGTTACGATTCTTTTTGTATTGCATCAGTGTGGGATGGGTCCTGTCAAGACCTGCACACGCATGCAGTTACACGCAAAATTATAGCAAGATGTTGCCAGTGCGGTGCATACATCATAGAGGCTTAATTGGGGCTGATTTCAATTAAGTCGGTGACATTCAAACAGATTTCAAACACAGAGATGGTTTCCGTGTCTCATCTTGTGCCAGAAGCCAAATTGTGCCGGAATATAGTTGAACAACAGCTGAAATTGCAGATGTTCTGATGCTTTTTTATTAAATGCATGTGGGTCTTTGGAGATCAGAGATGAATTAAGGTGACCTTTTGTGCACTTCTTCTCTCCCCTCATCCCACCTATTCTCTTGTTTGATAAGTTAAGACAGCACCATCTTATGAATGTCACAGCAACAACCTAAAAGACAGTAACTAGGCAGCAAAATGATGTTTCATTTCTAACAGAAGTAGAATATGGCTACAAATTGGTTTGTGGCTGTTGGTGTCCCAGTTATTGTATGAATAGTGCCCACGTGCGAAGTGTGCAGTCATTGCTGAAACATCTGGACACCTGAAACATGTTGCAGCCATTACTGAAATATGTATTACAAAAAACCACCCCAGTCATATTGTGGATGTGGAACTGGACCCACTTTCCAAGTTTCCTTAATCATCATATCCCCGAACGTGGAGTGCCGGGAATATTTTGCGGAATTTCATCACGACCGCTGCCGCGGATATCCTTCGTGTGAGTGCGATAACTTGAGCAGTTTTCACAAATGGAATTTGATACTCGGCGTACCTGTCTAAGTCCCCAAGGGTGCATCGAATTTCAGCATTTTAAGATTTACGATTTTCTCACTAGGTGACACTTTATTCAGGAAAAATCATTATTTACAATTGGATTTTGATACTCAGTATACCTGTTTAGGTTCCCAAGAGGACGATCTGTATAGAATTTTACGA
>JBAMHX010000018.1:7013384-7024006 GCA_037177515.1 Pseudomugil tenellus | reverse complement strand
AGGATGAAGCAAACACACCTCGTGAAAGTGATGAGTGCAGAGCAGGTCCTTTGCTAAGGCATAAGTTTTGTTCAGAAGTCTTAATAAAGCTCTGAACAGCGTTAAGGAGGTGATTCTGTAAACAAAGTAACTTTTGGTGCATGCAGCAATGGAAATAAGCAGAAAGACGTTGGAAAAAGAAGGTCTGATTTTACGCTGTTTACGTCTATTCAAATAACTTCTGACTGTGGGATATCAGATGAAAAAGATGTTTATATAGTTTATCCTCCCTTCAAAATGAAACAAATATTTGAGTTTCTTGTAGTTGTTTAAAGCTAAAAGTTCATGATTTTGGCACTTGAAAAAAACAAGAACTGCAATGTTTTTATTTAAATTTTCAGAACTGAAAAGTTTTTTTTATGACAAAGGTTTATGAATGTCTGAAGTGCAACAATAAATGTGTCGATGCAGTGATACTAACTTTAACAGGACCTATAAGGTTATCATATACTGGTATTATCTAGCCAATAGTTGTATGGCATTCCATACATCCCCTGGCTTAAGGGAAGTATTTACTTCCTCTAAATGAGACATTTTAACGACATATTACTAAACCCACTTGTTCTGTGCTCCAGATCAGACAGTTGGTTATTTCTGAACACATTTGAAAGTCAGTTAAAGCAACCAGTTCAGAAGTTCAAATCATGCTGCATTCACAGAACCTTCGAAGTGGAAAATTCAGACTATTTCGCTCTCAATTTTTTGATCCACTGTTTACAGCAAATCCTCATTTGCCTCATTAGCTCAGTAGTTGAGAGAAAATAATTAATTACAAAATAGCAGTTAATCTAATCTTTAATCTAATATTGTGTGTTTTTTTCCTAATTGTAAACTGTAAATTTAGATTTACAGTTTATAAGGAAATTATAAGGGGATAAGCGGTCGGTCGGTCGGTCGGTCGGACGGACGGGTGTTTGGATGGGTGGATGGGTGGGTGGATGGATGGATGGATGGATGGATGGATGGATGGATGGATGCTGTTTTTGCCATGTAACTTTTTACTTTACTCATCATGTGTAAAATCATGTAAGCAAATAAATGTGCGCATTGAGGCACTAGCTACTTTTAGAGTTCAGCCCGAGCCATTAACTGGACTATCATGCTGGTCCCAATATGGGAGCATTGGATTTTAAGTGAGTGTGCTACTGCAACTCTGTGCACTGAGTAAAAAAAAAAAAAATCAAAACATTTTGCTCTTTTAACTTTCTCAGTAGGAGATAATTGTACATGTGGTCTAATTCACGCTGCAGGACAGACTTTGCCTCTAAGTTACCTGCATGTCTCCAGATTATGCTGTAAGATGAGTTGAGAGTAAGCTGTTTTATCACAATTTCTGATGAATTTAAGCATCTGACATAAAAGGCTATTGTTTTACTTCTTTGTAAAGATCCAGTTTTAGTCATTTCTTTATTTGTTTGAGATATTGTTTCATGCATTACATCAACATGCCCATGACGACTAGCAATGATCAGATGTGAACCTGCTGTGATCAAAATGCTCCTGTTGTGTAATAACCCACAAGTGGAGCACTATAAGGTTTGTTTTGCTTTATTTACACACACAAAAAGATAACAGATAACAATATTTGTGAACTCAGTGTTACCTAATGTGACTTACACATGTTGCTTTTTTTTCTCTTGTCCATGAGCACTGTCAGACTCCATATTTGATGGAGTAATAAAAAGACAATTGTATATCTGTGGTACCATAATTCAAAAGTTCCATAGCAACCTAAATCTGCATGACAATATGACCAAAATAAGCAGGTGTAATATATGAAGTTTGATTAATTTGACAAGAATTTTACAATTACATTTGTTAAATCACGAGCAAACACAAAAAAGCAAAGAACTGTTTGTGTGCAATGTTTAAAGAGTACTACAGTTTACGCTACCTTCATCGAATGACTGCAATTCAGCACTTTTCATCAAAATCACACATAAGCTCAGAAAACGAAGTGACATTATGATTCTTTCAGTCTTCCAGGTTTCCCTTCCTACCTTGACATTTGACCCCGTAGGAACCTGTGGATCATCACTTTTACCAGCAGGAAATGCATACTAACCAACCAATTAGGTGATTTCACCCATGAGCACACACAAACTCAGTAGAAACTCCTTTTTAGCATTGTATAATTGCTGCTTCTGTCCGTGCATAACTGTGCCTGACTGGAAAGTGAGCAGAGGTGCTGTTCTCTGTACATACTCAAATAATATGATGACTGACTTTGTAATATAGATATAAGTGGATAAATAATAATTAGATTTATTTCACATTATTCATATAAAGAGAATGCAATAGGTATAGATGCCAGAGCATATATTAATAGATCATATCTAATGGCTTAATGTGCACAAAGAAGATGAGGTGAGATAAATATGAATGAGATGTCAACAGTAACAGCTTGTGCTTCAAAACCTGCTTGCTTTACTGTTGTGTATATTGCTGCGGTAGGTTCAGGGGAGTTGTTATTTATCTGTTTGTTTTCTCTCTTTGGAGCCTGTCTCTTCTTATTGCTGTTATTCTGTAACTTTACTATGAGGTGAAGAAAAAAAATTTAATCATGGTAAACGTGAGCTGCCTTAGAAATTTTGGATTGCATTTAAAAATAATGTCTCTCCTTGAAGCGGTGGATGCCCTGGGTGAAATTACTGTATCTTTGTCCTGGCTGACCCTGATAGAGTTTTTTTTTTTTTTTTTGGTTTATGATTACTTCTTTATCTCTGCAAATGCATTTAAGAATGTGACAATAACACCTTCAATTCATGCGTCAGGCTTTAAATCAGCCGGAAGTGATGTTGTGTTATCTACAGGTGCCTCTGTACTCAAGGCCACACTCTCTCTTATCAACTGTCATGTATTCTTCCTCTGTCCCTTGTCACGTTTGTCTGAGTAAAAGGTCTGCAACTAAAGCTCAATCCAACACGCACTGTCTGGTGAAAAGGGACACAGACAGGAAATTGGATCCCTTTTTGCTCTCTAGATGTGGTGCCATATGGGTGCACCCGGTGCCCCCAATGCACTTTTCTCTCAATCACTTCCTACCTCACAGTGTAACAGCGTAAGGCTATTGGAGCTGTCGTATAGATGAATGCAATCCACACACATTGCTGCAGAGGATTACAGAGCATTGTTTCGCTTTGCCATTCCTAATGGGGCACACTGCACTTCAAAGCATTGATTCTTAAAGCAGGTCCTCTGAGCATTAAATTTGTGCTTAAACACCAATTTGAAAATTTGGATTTTATCGTTTTTTTGAACATCAATTAAAAGTTTCACAACTGAAATCATCTCATACTTCAGGGCATTTCACTATGTTTCTCGAACATACTTGCAGCCTGTTGTGGAGAAGCTCAAGGTAGTCATACTAACAGCAGGACAAAAGGCCATTTTTCAAAACATTTCAACCTTTGCTAGTTAGAAACATGAGTGGGATCCTTTTTATTTGCTAATATAGAGTTTCTTCCATTGCTTAAGCGTCATGGTTTGGACTATGTGTGGGTGTTTTGCTTTCCTGTTTTATTTTGTGTTTTTGCTGTTTAGCCCCGTGTTTCTGTTTCAACTTCTCTCTGTTTATTAGTTCATCCGGGTTTGAGCTGTCATTCTTTTCACCTGTGTCTTGTTGTACTTCGGTTGCATTTAAGTCCTTTGGTTTCCGTTTTGTTTATGGTTTTGTTGTGTTTGTCGGCTTTGCTTCAGTTGGGTTAAGTCATGCTTTGGTTCACGTCTTGACCAAATAAAATTTTATCTGCATCCCTGCTGCCTGCTTCCCTTGCCTGCATTTGGGTCCATGCCTCCCGAGTTCATGATATTAAGTTCATAATTACCATGTTAATTCTGGCAAATCGAAGGAAACAAAAATGTCAAGCTTCTCGTTGTTTATTCTTTATGCAAAGTATCGCTGTTCTTTTATTTGCTGAAATACATGTAAAGAAAGAAAAATTTTTATAGTAACAAGTTTCTAAATTCAAAGGCAGAATAAGCATTAAGATTTTTTTTACAGTTCTATCTATCTAACGGCAGCCGTAACATGTCCAATCTGCTATTTAATACAGAGGTTGTGTAGAACATCTGTGTGCCCGACATCCAACCTGCCATACAGTATCTACCACCTTCCTGTCATCTGTTGGGACAACAAAAACATGTGAATTATTGAACATGCTGCTGTGGTGAAAACAGCTTGTAAGCAATAAGGTGGAAAGGATTTCTAGCATCCTGTGCAGGTTTTTACAGCTGAGCACAACAGGAAGTCAGATGAAGCTGAAACAGTGGGTGTGTATTGGACTGTCAATGTCATAAAATAAATATGTGACCCAGTCTCCACAAGCTTCCACATGTGAAAACTTAAACCTTTATTTAACTTTATCAAATAAAAAAAAGAACCATATGGACATCTGGTACAAGCGCATGGACAAGTCTTCTAAGAAGGCATCACTCATAACAATATCAAGCTGAGAAGAGACTAGTGTGCAGTTTTATGCCATCAGCGAAGGTGTTATGCTAACTTTTGAGTTGCTTGTACAGACAGAAATTGGTGTTTCATGTTACTCACATGAGGAATGGCTGCTGGGGAAGCTCTTGAATCCTTCAGAGATTAACTTTTGCTCCCCAGTGCACAGCATCTTTCCGTTCACTTGTCCATCAGGGAGACAACGCTGGAAGAAATCTGGCCTGGGTCTGGAAATTAGAGCAACTTGTCAAACATTTTGTTGGTTATAAAGCAAAGCTGAAAGCTGCAATCTTATTTGCTGCATAACTGACCAAGCCCCTAAAAAAATTCTCAGATGGGACGTACCTGCCAACAATCAACTTGATAGTATTTGTGAAGACTCCGTTTAAAGCAAGAGCCAGGGACACAGCTGGAGAGAGAGGGACACACAATCGAATAGGAATTTTATGGTGGTTTATTTTTCAAAATGCCAAATAGATGAGTTTGACATTTTAAACTCAAGACACAGTGATGTCATTGTAAAAGAATCTATTTTATGCAATACAGGTTTTGGCAAGTATTTGGTTTTCCGACGATATATATAAATAAATCCAGTAAAATTCATGAGGTTTCCTTAAGAACTGGGCAGATGGTTGTCAGAATTTATGTATGAAACAGCTTCTCATAATTTCTGAGTCCTGACAGGAGCAATTAGGTTCAACGCAGGCTTTAATAACAGAGCTGGGAGGTTGCTCACGGGGACACCAGTGTTCTGAAAAAGGACAAACATAGTTTTTCTTTACATTAGCTTTCATTTTTTTTATGAGCTTTTTAAAATAACTTGTTAATTGTCTCATTATCTTGAGATAACAAACCTAATTTGTCATAATTTTGTGTTTTCATTCCATCTGTTCCACAGATGAACTCATTTAGTAGTAACAACCATCCATCCATTATCTATACTCCTTCTAATTAAGGGTCACAGGCAGCTAGACCCAAGACCAGTGATTATTGGGGAAGTGGCAGGGCACACTTGGACAGGTTGCCAGTCCATCACACACAGAGACACACATGTCTATGAACAATTTTGAATGACCATTTAATCTAACATGCATGTTTTTAGACAGTGTCATGAAGGTAGAGTAGCCAAAGACAGGTTAACATGAAGAAAACATGCAAACACAAAAAGTCCACTGTCCAAGCCAAGGCTCAAACTAGTGACCTTCTCACTGTGAAACTGCAGGCCTAAACACCACCCTACCATGCAGCCCTAGTAGAAACAGTGAACTTCAAATGTTTGTTCTTATGGCAATTTTTTTAAACATGTCCCTCTTAGACAAAATTCTGTTAGAAAAACAGCTAATATAAGATTTAGGATACTTTGAGGTCATGATAATTTTTAACTCTGTACATGATGTGAACACTTGAAGTTGACCAGGTCAGTATTTTAACTGTATTATACAGTGGGTTTAATGGTTGTCAGTCTAAAAGTGATTAATGATATGCCTTCAATGATGTCAACCTTTCCTTTGGTACCTCACTTCAGCAGTACGTCAGCCTGCTATCTGCTCCTCTTGTCAGCAAACACCTCCTATATCTAACAAAACTTTGGCTCCTTCTGCTGATCATGAACCAAATATGGCTATTTATCACAGCAAAGATTGCAATCACTTCACCCTGGGAGTGTGAAAGCAGTCTTTATTTTTTGCTATTGTTGCAGAAGTTGTATAAATAACTGTTATCGCAAGATAACAGCTTTAGATGAATAATACAGGCAAGATTATATTTAGTTTACACAAGTACCCTCTAATAACAATCATGGATATTACAATTGCTTTAATGGCAGTAGTCATGGACTACAGTGGATTTGGTGATGTCTAGTTTGAGATCTAGGATGTAATGTAGTCATTTACAAGCAATTTGACTTCTTCCATCATTCTGAGCATGGGCATGTTGGACAACCACATATTCATCCATTGTGTTATCCAGGACAAAGTTGAAGAGAAAACAGTGTCAGCGGAGATCCACAGAGCCCGTTTCTGCCAGTACTGCAGTACTAAGATTATTAGCCAGCACTGTGTGCATAGCTTTAATGACATACTCTTATGCCTTCATGGTCACGCACACATGTAAATGTTAAATTTACAGACATTGTGCTGGTTTATAGGATGGACGCTAATGAAGAGAAGAAAGATAGAAAGATATTCCCATAGTAGTTTGGTAAAAAACATGTCATCAGGTCAAAATGAAGCAATAACAGCCTCAGCTAAGTGTTTGTAATGGGAAACAGGAGGATTACAGTTAGTTGACAGGTAGGCATTGCACTGTACCTGAATGCTCATTTCATTAGCGATAAAGAAAACCACTGGGGCTCATGATTAGGGAGAGTGTCTGTCTTCAGAAGTTAAATTTAGTATTTTGCAGTGAAATTGAGCTTGCCTCACGTTGCCAGCACTCAAATTTATCATCTCCCAAAGCTGCTGAGAAGAACTCATGGTCAGGATTACTTATCTGCTTTTTAATTTGGGTGAACATAAGGTAGATTTGATTGATCTCCAAAATACAACATGTTGTATTTGACCAGTCCTAAAATGCAAACATTAATTGCAGTGTTCCCGGTCCGATTTTTTTTCCACTTATAAATGTGGCTCCAACCTGGACTCTCTGAAGCAGCAAATGACGCATTTCATTTTGAGAATATTCAGACATTATGTCTTCATAAAGTGCTGAAAAGTTACTGGTAAAGTTTCTTGCTTCCATGAGCCTATGCATAATATCTACACAGTAACTTTCAGTCTGTGAGGTTGCGTATATTAATTTAATTACTGATTTATTGTGATTTTTGCTATTTGTTGTAGTCTTTTATGCTTTCTTAAAACCATCTGTAATACTTTTTTATGTCAATACTTTATAGAAGCACTTTACATGAAATGTATCATAAAAATAAACTTTGCCTTGAAGCAGACTATTCAAATGCACTGGGCCCATAAGCCAGATGGAGGCCCTGATGCTGAATGTCCAGCCTCATCTGAGGAGAATTAAAATGATCTATGCTTGAAAATAAAAGCAGCACATAGCAATGAAAAGGGTATGTGTAATAAGATTTGTCAGTTATTTCTATGGTATAAATCAACATTGTTGACTCTGGTAAAACGCATTGATTAACATCAGCTGACCGGAATGATCTACATGTACCAATTATTCCGATTAGTGGGATTATGAATGGAAAATGTATTTTTGATATCAAGAGAACACTGTTTTGTGGACAAGAGAAAAAGTCTAATTGTAAGGGGATTAAAATGATGAAAGTACAGTCAGAGACTAGTTGAGATACTGGCACAAGCATAGTTACTAGCTAGCTCAGCTAGCTAGTAGCTAGCCTCTGATAAAAGCTAGCTTGACAAGCTATTCTAGAGGACTACCACACATCATTCTTGCAAACAAAAAGGTCTGTGATAAGTTTAGATCGTGTTTGGGTCTCTGGTCATAAATTGGACATATTTACAAACAGGCAGTGTTGCCAGATAAGTGATAGTTTCCAGCCCAATCATAGCCTATGATCACATTTAGTTGCCAAATGAAATGGCGTGTTCGAATACAACTCCCAAAAATCAAATATTTCACTGAATGTTGTATCTATGTTGTATAGATCACAATACTAAAAATCTGCATTATGTGGGCAAAAGCAGCCCAAATGTCACCCCCCCGCCCCCTGCCTGTTGTAGCCAAAAGCAGCCCAGATGGGTAGAATTTTAAATTTAGCAACACTGCTAGCAGGTATCTGGGTCTTTTCTTCAGTGGTTGCAATAGTTTCAGGATAGTAAATAAATTATCAGGTACTTCTATTGCATCACACGAAAACTCTCAGCTCAGACAGAAAAACAAGTTGATTTCATGAAAGAAAATAATGTTTTAATGTTTAAATAATTGCTTTTATTAGAAAGTATTGTCACAATTTTAGGAGCAAGGTTTTGACTCATTAGTATAAATATGAGGACAGCTTGGAAACGCCTACTGTAATTTTTGCAAGGTGGTATATTTTACTGCACTAGTTAAATAATAATGTCTCTCCATGCTGTATGTTCTCATATTTGGATGACGAATAATAGTGTTTATGCTTCATAACCAAAATGGAAAACAAGCTCTGTTGTTTATGTCCGTGTCATTTTCAAAGGGTAGCCTTGTGGAAAATGCAATCCTCAAATGGCTTCATTATAAACTGACTGAAAGATAATCATGTAATTAAGATGCAGGAGTTAAAGGATGATAAAAGATTATTAGACAACTTTACAAAAAGAAACAGAAAGTTGCTTTCCTTTTAGCCCCCACAGAATAATAGAAAGGAAGTTGGAAAGCAGAATGCACAGTCAGAAATGAATGCAGTATATTGGCAATACAAAATCCCTTAAGTATTTCCAAGGATTTAAATCTCACTCCAAAACCACGGGTTATGCAAGTTTTATTACTTCTGTTTGAAAAAGTGATTTATGAGTTCAGAATTAGAGGTCCAGAGAGATAATTCAAAATTAATAAATACAGGGACAGCTTTGTTTGTGGGATTTAAACTTGAGTTGCAACAGAAACAGGCTCATCTTTAGCTAAAAATAAGCCACTTTTTAATTATATACTTGGCTGAACAATTGATGTCTGACATTTCCGTCTCATTAGATCTAAAGAGTTCGCTGGTTTAAAGCCATCCTCGAATCATGTTGAAACCTGTCAGAATAAAGCATTTTTTTCCTCTTTGTGATTCTGACATTGTGCTGTTTTCCTATACTTCTTGTGGAAGTGCTTCTCTGCAGGCAGCTGTGGGACGATTAAATACTACACAATGCTGTAATCTCTACTCTTCGGCACCAAACCACCCCTTCTTCACCTGATTCAACTCTTGTGTGCCTCTTTAATTGGATTTGTGTAAAATGTTATCAGTGCTTTCTAACATGCCAAAGCCTCTACTGGTTTCTCAACCCAGGGGAAAGTGGAAAAACAGGAAAAGATCAGTGTTAGAGAAACTAGTTGAGGATGAATCAAATGGCATAACATTTTAAATATGTAGTCATGGCTGCAGTGATGAAGATTAATATCCATGGCATCATGCATCATGCTGACCGCAACGTGAGGTCTCAGAGTTTAAAGAGCTACACCATTAAGTACAATATAAAACTTGTATGAGAACAATTTGTTTCTGGCATCAGTAGGGAGCATTTTGAGATATTGAACTGCAAGAGGATTTTTTTTTATATAGTTTCAGCATTAAAAATGCAATATGTGCAGAAACTCTAAAATATATGCTCTCATTTTAAGACTAATAGGCAAAACCATTCTTAGTTTCCACTTCATTTTTTCTGTTGCCATTAGTGAAGATGTCTGGCACTAATGCTTTAGCACAAATCAAACTGTGTAAAACCTGTTTTGGTTTTGGTTGAGACATTACAACTTTGTGGTTACTGTAATAAAAAGATTGTTGCTTTCCTTAAGTATCCTCTCGAAAAATATGCCCCTGCACATTAATAAATTATGAGTTAGCCAGTGTTTTTACTCTGATACCCAGGTGGTGACATAGTAACTTACATGTGACGAGGTTTGAGTGTGATTAGCCTGACTAGGAGCACAACACCTATGACATTTCCAGTTTCCACGTACCTAAACATGCTTCTTTGATCTCTGTCTTGTCCGTCCTCTGAATTATCTTCACCACAAATATCACTGCCAGTGGGGTAAGGAAGGAAATTGCCTGTGTGGAAATAAACACAATAAAACACGGATGGTTATTACTGTGACATTAGAGATCCACTGCAGTGCTCCATTAAGTCTGTGTTTCAGGTTAATTGTAAAATTACTTTTGCCTCCAGGTATGACCTAAATCCATCTATTATTCAGAGTTAATTTTAACAAGGCAAGCTGAGGGGCCAAACAAGCCTCTTTATTGCTCAGTTGGTCTTACTGTTTGAACAGACAAAATTTAATAAGAGATTCATGCCCTCATCACAGAGGTAATTATTCTTGCTGGAGAATGTATTAATTATTTTTCGGTCAAATGTGATATATTATTATTTGCTTTCCCTTAAGCAACAATGAATTTAGGATAAGATCAGACACAATTATTTTATATCCATTTGACCTCAGAAATTGACACTATTCAACTATATATATA
>JBAMHX010000018.1:6986131-7001307 GCA_037177515.1 Pseudomugil tenellus | reverse complement strand
ATCAGTCTCAAATGTTATAGTCGTAAGTTCTAGTTTGAATTTACCTGAATCATGACCACAGAAATCAAGACAGACAATGGGCAGATAGTAAAAGTGGTATTATCTTTATTTATTATCTAATCTACAGGTTATACATGGCTAAATATGAGAAATAATAACACATATAACAAACAAGACAGACTAGACCAACATAACATAACACAGTGTTGCTGTGAGAGTTGATGATGAACCTGGGTTCTATGGAGAAAAACTATGTGTGTGTAATTAACATGTATTAAGTAAAACTGTGATGTTCCTTAATCATGTCTAAGATTTAACCATTTCAAAGGCCTAGATGAGATAGTTTCCTAACTCGCCAACCATCAGTAAAGACCAATAGTTCCTCGCTGAGGAAATGGGGTTCGTTCAGAACCACAGCTTACGACCAGTAGACAAGGCTTGGGTCCAAATCCGTTCTGGAGCGCTGAGACGGTGTTGGTCCGTATTGGCGCTGTTGAATTCAGGAGAAGCCTGTCTTTCGGGGTTCGCAGCTTTCAGTGGTTCCTTCTGGGGTCGATGGCTGGAGGCCTAGGGTGGAAAGTTCAATAGTGTCCAAAAGTGAGATGGTTTTAAGCTGTTGTGGGAAATCCAACTTCCGTACAGAGCGGAAGTTTTAATTCCTCATTCTAGGGATGGACTGAGTGGCCATGTGTAGACCATGTGGCACTCCTTTGTTCTCCAGGAGCAGGACACAGAAGCAGGAGCTTTTCACACACGCATTAGCAGAAGCAGGTAGCAAGGAGTTAGCTTCAGAGCATGGTCCAGAGTCAAGAGACAAGAGTCCAGAGACAAGAAGAGAGCGCAAGAGGGCAGAAGGGAGCAAGATGGAAGAACAGAGGCTGTGTTGATATTTTGAAGGTCGGCGGGCTTTGGCTGAGTGGGCAGGTCTGGATGCTGCCAGCTAATCAGGGATTGGTGGGGGTTATTTCAGCTCTTGCTCATGGAACAGAATTACCTGTGCATTACCTTAACACCAGGGGATATCACATTTAAACATGAAACACAAATTAAAATCAAGAAAAAAAAATAAATGCACATGGAACAGAAAGAAAAGGTTAGAACAAACAGGCGAAAATGAGTCTTTTGAGATTTATCCAACTTATGGTCAATCTGTAACATGTAGGTGAGATTTCCCAAAGATAGGGGGAGAGCAAAGCCTCCCCTTCTCTCTGTCCTTTGATGAGTTGATCTGGTTTCCTGGAGACAGTCTTGAAGTGAGGGGAAGAAAAGTTATCAGTTTTGTTGGTCTTACTCCACAAATCAAACACATCCAGCTTTCTTGAGTTTAAGGTGGTCGTAAAAATTCCAACCTTTGTTGACCAGTTCATCAAAGCTTTCTAAAACGAGGTCTGTTGAGGGTAGGATCGTTACGTGGGTAAAGCATCTCCAATTTATCAACAAAAATATTAGAACATCATTTCAATTCCTTAAAAACAATTTTACCTCCTGGGAGAATAGAAGAGATTCGCAGTACATGTAGGACACGATGACACAATTCAAAGAGCCTGGCGTAATTTCAATGCTTTAACAGGAAAGGCACAAGACTATATGACAGACATATCACACATCAATAGCTGATATAAGCATGTGGGTGATCAAATATACTGAGAGACCTTGTCAGTTAAAGCATAGTTGCATTCATAACTGCATAAATGGGCTCAAAAACATCTAGAATATTTCATTCCACTTATTTTATTGGGCGGCTGTAGCGGAGGTGTAGTGTGGCTGTCTTCTGATTGGTGAGTCATGAGTTCGGTTCCCACTACATCTGATGTCTGCATGTCGAAGTGTCCTTGAGAAAGACACTGAACCCCGACTTGCTCCTGGTGGCCAGGCTAGCGCCGGTGTGCATGGCTGTTCTGCCGCCATCAGTGTGTGAATTTGTGTGTGAATGGATGGATTGCAGGATCTGTAAAGCGCTTTGGGCATCGAGAGATGAAAGTAAAGCGCTATATAAGTGAACGCCATTTACCATTTACTTATTTTATTGGAAGAAATTGACTTCATGTACTCAGAGACTAGAGACAAATAAGACCATCTAAGATGCAAAGGCCTGTCTTCTGGTGCTTAGTTGTGGCCCTGGGATCAGGGGGATGGGGGCGGGGGATTAGTCGCATGTGTCTGTTGTGTAGTAATGGTGTGGGTGGGTTTGTGTGGCTGTGTATGTGTGTGTTTGGGGTTGCATGAGTTGATGGGTGTGCATGTGTGTGGGGTTGTGAGGGGGCTGTGAGTGTTGGTATGTAAGGTAGACTAGTCTGATGAGTATGTATAGGGAAGTGTTGGGTTGCATGTGTGGGTTAGTGGTGTGCAGAGGGGTTGCTGGGAGAGGATGGTTGGTTGTGCATGGGGGGTCTGGGGATCGAGTTGGGGATGGCTGTGTGCATTTGAGGGAATGGGATGGCAGAGAGAGACTGTGGGGCACCCTTTGTGGGTCTGGGAAGGCGGGTTTGGGATCTTCCTCCCCTACCTGCACATGTGATGGGTGGTTGGAGGTGGCTGTGGGCTCTGGTGGTGGGGAGGGTTGTGTTCGGCGGGACCTGCTGTGGGGGCCCAGGGAAATGGGAGGTGCCTAGTGCCAAAAGCAGCTCATATTCCGGAGGGGAGTATGCTCCCTTCTGGTCTTATGTCCTTTGGCTCCTCACTCTTCCCACTCACCAGCGCACACACAATTAGGGACATGCGGGGTGGTTACATTGCTGGGTGTGGTAGTGGGGACCATTAGGGTGGCCTTCGTTGCTGCCCTCAGTACCTGATCGCCTCTCAGTTTTAAGCACTCTTATACATAAAGACAACTACTACAGATGGCAAACATACTGATCTTGGGTTGTAGGCCATAGAATGTATGGTGGAAGGGGATACTTAGGTATCCCTGGCTCCAGCATGATTTGGTCCCTGCTCCTCAGTTTTAACTACAGACAGCACACCTCACAATCATAAATGGGTGGGGGGAGTGGGGAGTGACAAGGTCATTTTACACCCTAATTTCCCGGGCCAGGAATTATCTTTTGGCCTTCTTGTCCCATTGCCTGCCGGGGGGTCCCCACAAGGGGGAGGGTCGGGTTGGGGTGCATGGAGGCAGAGGATGGATGTGTGTGGGTTAATGGGAGTGTGTGCCTTTGTGTTTTTGTTTTTTTTTTGGGGGGGAGGGGGGGGGGGCGAGGGTGGGAGAGGGGGAAAGTGAGTAGTTGGGAGGGTGGAGAGAATGAGGGGATAAGTGGGTGTGGGTATAGGGAATGCTGGGTGGAGAGGGGAGGAGGTGTTGGTGTGGATGGGTCACTGTACGTGTGTGACTGTGTGTATGGGGATGTGTGTGTAGTTATGGATAGGGGCACTGGGTGTGAGCACGAATGTGTAGGTGTTCTGCATGATGACACAATAACCAAGATCTCTTTTAGATTATTTAGTAACAGTCATTCTTCTGTATTCATATTTGTTTACTCTGCGGGAGCTCGAGATCCTTTTTTAATTAATTTCTGTACAGGTGTGACGAATGGCAAAGTAGGGTGGTTAAATTGTGTTTTTTTCTTTGTGGTGTGATTATGTCTCTTCTTTATGTTCTGTCTGTGTTTTTTTCCTTTTCTCTTGTTTTCTTATCCTTTTTTTCTGTCCCCTCCTGTCGTGTCCAGCAATACATGGAATCTCTGTCGAACTAAGATGTAAATAAAATAAATAAAGAATACAGATTGTCAAGAGGAAATTTATATACAAGTATATACATATAGTTTCTCCTGACAGAATAAATTTGTTCAGCATGATATCCACCACTTTCCGAGAAAACACTGGAGGCTGCCATGACACCATTTCTCCCCTGATCCGGTTCATCACTTCCGGTCCTCGCGAAATGAATGGAAAAATATTTAATTTTTTTATTTTATAAAGGCGATTTAATTCGATATATTCACGGAAATGTCTTCTGGGATGACCTGTGCTGTTGTTGGATACAAATAAACCTCGGGAAAACTTCCAGATTTTATGAATCGAGCTTGTTAGGATCATAAAGTCACTCGCAAGCTGATGCAGAGAGATGAGGTGATTTCACAATAATGAGTCACAGAACTGAAGTTAAAACACCCACCAAGAGGATCTTCTTCTCCTCTTATTATTTCGTTGATCATAAACCGACAGAACTGTATCCAGACTGAGAAATATATCTGAGCTACGAATGATCAGCAGCAAATTAGAAGAGAAGGCTTACTAGTTAGCGTGATGCACCTGATCAGAAACCTGCTTCCATCTGCAGCACAAAGAGCCTTTAATTACTCAGGAAGTATATTTTATTTCGTACCGTATTTTGATGACCATAGGGCGGACTTAAAAGTGTAATGTGTTGTTGTGTGACTTTGAGAAAGCATGAGAATCGTGTGGAGAGAAGTATAGCACAGTGAAGTAAAGTAAATAAACACAGACCAACAGCTTAATAAAAAGGAAGAAATTGACTATAAAAACATAAATACTCTGCTGCAGGATCCTATTTACATTGGGTCCTTGCCAGAAACATGGACCTTTTGGAAGCTTGCCAAAGTAAATATCGAGCCGCTGCAGGCAGCAGCGAGAGAGTGTAGCTAGCTGCCACTTCGACTAGCTAATGAAAATAAATTAATTTTAAAAAGATTTCAGTGAAACAGAAAAGGAAACAGGGACATGGAAGCAACAATAGACCCAGAAGAAACCCACATTTTTAACATCCTGAATCCTGATCGCGGTGAACCAAGCTAAACAACCGGCACCCTGAACTGTCATCTAGCTATTCTGTTATAGTAGACGATGGGGCAATAATCTCTCTATTCTGTCGTCTTTTGATTAAAATGCGAATCCATTTTTGAGATTTGGCCATTCTTTGATTAATTAAAATGTTATTTTCAAGTTTTTTCTGAAGCAGTATTACCTTTTAAAACAGTACTAGTTTATCATTATTCTTAATGTAGCCGGAAGATTGAAACAATTTTTTACGCAATGGATTATGGGAACAGGGTCCACCAAGAAAGTGGTGGATAGCAGACAGATCCTCATTCTGCCTGCCTTTATGCTGGACAAAGGATCAGCAACAAGTTCAAAAGCCAGACTTGATCAAGACTACAGGTCACAGGAAAATTTCGCCATTAGATTTAATGGTATGGTTTCCCAAAAAGGATAAGGTTTATTTTGTGATTGTACCAATTGCCTTGGTGAAACTAATTTGATGAAAACGTTATTTTGAATACAAAACAGGAAGACTACGAAATAAAACAGGAAACCAAAAACCCCCACACAAAGTCCAAATGATGACAACAAGCTAAAATGCATATAAATAAATGAAATTAAGCTGACGAGTAGAAACATTTATGAATAAAACGTATATAAACATGTATTCCAGATCAGTAAGGATGACTGTTTATTTTCATTTGCATTACTGTTTTTATCTTAGTGTTACCATCAATTGTTTACATGATCAAACAGTCAGTTATTGTTCTGATTCAGTAACAATACTTACTGAAAGCTGTATAAATAAAAGCTACCTAAAAAGTCCCCTAACGAAATTTACAATTTTTGACTTGTAAAATATTAGCAATAAACATGTTTATTGATAAACCAGCTCTATTTGTTCACAGCTAGCTTTGGTAGCCTAGCATAAAAAACCTTAGAACACATCAGATACATGTTTAATACCATATTATCAAATAAATAGAACATGTTGAATATTGTGTAACTTTTTTTATTTAAGCTGAAGAGCTTGAAATGTTAGAGCTATATGTAAAATTAGCACAAATTGTAAATAAATTTGAGCTCAGGTCACTTGGCATAAGATATAAGACCGCAGATTGGCTGTGTATCTGTTCCAGATCATCTGACCTGTAGATGGCTGTTTTAGTGCTGATGAAACAATCTTCTTATGGTGTCATCTTCAGTAGATACCCACAGCATGGCCTGTTTTTGAAATCTCCAGCATGTTGGAATCTGGCCCTCAATTTGGCACTAGTTATTCTTATTACTTATTCAGTAGTACTTACTTACTGCTTACCATGAATAATACTGTAACTTGGTTTTGGTGTACACCAGCTACACAAGTTTCTCTATGTCGTGGGCCTGTCAAGATCAGTAGGAATCTTTTGGTCTGCTCAACTCTGTATCAACCTCATTGTCCAGAAATGTTGCGAGTGATGTTTTGATAAATTGTTTCAACATGGCAAAATTCACGTAATCACACCAACCGGGGGCTCATTACATCAGACATCAAACGCGTCAAGCTGCTTCATGGGGATTTTGAAGGGTCTGGTCTCATCAATGTCTCAAAGCTTTAACAGAAAAAAAGCTTTAGTCTCAACTTTATAATTACAGTAACACTATCACTTTTATCAACACCCATTTTCTTTTTACCCATTTGAAACATACTGATTAAACTGGGAAAATGTTTTTACAGATGAATAACTTTTATTTAAGTTAGTCTATGATCTTACAATGATGCTAAGCTGAAGGGAATTAACAGATTTTTGATGTGATAAGGAGACCTGTAGCTCTAATGATAAACAGAAACCCTTTCAAAGCTTCCCCTCTAATCCAGCTCACTTTTGCACACACACACACACACACACACACACACACACACACATTTTGTCTCCAGCTCTGCTTAGCAATGGTGTAGAAATGCTTTTACTTTGATACTAGTTTTGCAGATTCAAAGACATTCAGAAGTCAACCACAAGGAAAAACGGAGCCAAGCTTGACACCTGTATAAGCCAAAAAAAATAACACTTTTTTTTTTTAACAAGGGCGGGCTTATCCGTATTTTGTTTAAAGCGGAAGTTCCCACAACTGAGAAACTTTGCAATAGTACAGCCAAACTGATGGCTTGACTCAACTCAAACTAAAGCCTCTAATTTTGTTTTGTTTTACTCTATAAGTTTGACTTTAAAGTGATAATGCTCACATTTTGTAATGATCTGATAAAGGTCTCGTCAGCTGCATTATGACAAAGGGACAGTCATCGATCCTAACAATGTTTTTTATGCAAACCTGAAACTCTTTTTAATTTGTGTTATGTGGCATTTTCATTTAATATTCTCAATTAACATATATACTAATGCCTGTACATCTTGACAAACGTTACAGTTGTACTCTTTACTATAATTCCAAAATGATTCAAATACCCTTTGAGTCACAGAGATGTGGAGAGTTATTTCATCAAGTGGTATGCATTACAGTCATTTAGCAGACGCTTTTATCCAAAGCGACTTACATTGGGTCATGGGGTTCAGTGTCTTACCCAAGGACACTTCAGCATGTAGTCAGGGGAAGCCTGGAATTGAACCGCCAATGTTCAGGTTGGCAGACAACTGCTCTTACCCACTGAGCTACAGCCTCCCTGCATATTACCAGCAGCCTAAAAATGTTTGTTCATACAATCATCTGTGTGTAATAGTCAATGTAGTATTTAATTTCATACTCGTGACACAGTCAATATATCTTTCATCACTGTGTTCATAATAAAATTAAACACGAGTGTTTTATTTTTTTCCTGCTATCTTGAAACTAAACCTACAACTTTTTTAATGATGTGCATCTAGAAAAAATGTCATGACATTTTACCCTGTGCAACCCTGTGCATCATTACTTTAAAGCAAAAATTCCAATAAGTTGGTATATTAAAGATACAAAGAAACAATGAGTGAAGGCGAGGAAAAGAGGTCATAGTGAAAAGGGGGGGGGCACTCTGGACTTGTTTATGGCCATTTATATTAAGTGTTATTGAACTTGAGCTCAGCATGACTGCCTTTAAAATGTGTACCTTGATGTGTGTTGTTGAAGTAGCAGCAGCTGGAGATACCTACAGAAGTTTCAGTAAAGCAGCTATTTACTTTTCAGATTCCTATTGGAATGCAGGCACTTAAATGCATTACATTTAAAGCTTCATTCTTTTGGTTAAAAAAGAAGATATCTAGTGAACAAAAAAAAAATCTGCCCTGATAAAAACTCAGCCACATAGCATTGATATTCAAATAAGATAGTTGACTGCATACCTAAATCATGGTGAATCAAAATAATTATAATGCTGTCTACAGAACAAACATTACGTGTCTTCCTGACCTGGAGGCTTTTTAACTGAACCCTGCAATACAATTCAGAAGTCTGCCTGTGCAGTAAATGTCACATACCCCTCTAACTGTCTCTGTTTGTGTTAGTGGTAACAGTCAGGGCATTGGATGAACGTGTCAGGAATGCACAGCATCAGTTCTGACAGAGGAGGCAAGCAGGATAGATGCTGAGTGACACTCAGCAAGCTCCCTAAAGATATGCCTTCTCAAGATGGCTAAAGGGGAGCGAGAAAGAAAAAGAAGAAAATGTAATCCTTCTCTTGTCAAACAAAACCCTGGTAGAGGATACAGTGCAAAAGGAAGATTTGTTGTAATGATTTTTTTTCTTTTATTTTAATTAGCATCTAATTATTCTACTCCAGGAGGGTATATTTAAACACACGCACACATTATAATGAGAAGCCAAAGGAGGACTGAGTTGGACTGGCAAAAGATATCTGTTGAAGAAGAAGCTCCAGGGACACCTTCAAAAAGGTCAGAGGCCTGTATCTGAGACAGGTGTTAAGAAATGCAGCTGTCTGAAGTTGGCAGCACACGGCCAAAAGGACATGTAGGGATTTGGGAATCTTGAGTGCAAGGTGGGAGGGCAATGCAACAAACCCCACAGCAGGAAGGAAAAGAAGCAGCCTGCTATGCACTGCAGGTTCTCCGGGAGGCTTTTCTTAAATCTCCACAGCTTCAGAACTTGTATTCATTGAACTTGTTAGGACTTTCTGCATTGGCTTTAAAGACCTAATGATGTTCACTTATCACAATTGTTTAGCTAACTCGCTTTTGATTGTGCTGTAGCTTAGGAATTACCACCTTTAACAATTAGGAGTTTTAATAATTTGTCTACTACTTTTTAGAATAACATACAAAAATAAAAATGCATGCAAAGTTTCTCATGAACATTAATGTAACATTCGGATACTATGTTGCAACTTAAAGAAACTATTATATTCAAATAAGAATGAATGGAAACAAAGCAAAAAAAATATGTTTGAATATCCAAAATTGTCAAGTTTTAAAGAATAATAGTAAGGCTTGTTTGTAGGTATTTCATTATACTTAATCATTTAATTACTGGGGGAATTTTAGCATCTGGTTACATTAGTTCTCTGGGAAGCTAAAGAATTAAGCACAAAAAGTAAATTCAAACAATGATACTTTGTATCACTTATACAAGGCATTTTAGAGTCAGAGTGTTTTCTACTGGCTTTGTGTGTGTGTGTGTGTGTGTGTGTGTGTGTGTGTGTGTGTGTGTGTGTGTGTGTGTGTGTGTGTGTGTGTGTGCGTGTGTGCGTGTGTGTGTGTGTGTGTCTGGGTGGGTGTGTGTGTGTGTGCTAGTGTAAGACAGCAAAGAATTATAGAATTTAGTTCTTTTCTGGCGAGGGCTCAGGTTTATGTCTTGCATGGAGATGATACCCTCTGACTGCATGGACTCCAATATTTCTCCAACAATCTTTTGGCTCCAGAACCTCTTTGGCTGCTTCCTTGACTTAAAGTTTGCTGATGCTAGTATGAGTGCCTTTGGAAAGTAGCAGAAACTAAAAAATGTGTCAATTTTTTGACACAGAATAGGTTTTTTGGGTTTTTTTGTTTTTTCTTTTTACCAGCATGCTACATTGCTGTGTCTAGAAAGGGAAAACTCTAATGGATTTTAGCATCTGCTTTCCTATAGAACCAAACATGAATATTATTGAATCCTTTTTGGGGATTCCCTTTGCTTTTATTATAAAACACTTTCACACTTCAGCAACTTCCTTTGACATAATGACTAAAAGAAAATATTTATCTAAGCTAACAACAAAAAGAAATTTAAGTACAGTGAAACTTTTTACACGTGTTTTTTTTGTAGCAATCAAATAAAGTACCTATAATATGCTCATCAAAACTTATTCATGAGCTCTCAGCATTAAGACAAATTAAAACTCAATTTTAATTTCTTTTCTGTTACTTTGCTGTGAAATTTTATATTAGTTTCCCCCGATTTTTTTAAACTTCTAACTAGTTTGGTTTTATTGGATTGAAGTAAGATTGGTTGATTTGATGTAGCATCTCCAACAAACATTTATTCAATAGCTCTTTAATTGCTTGTGATAAATCCTATTAATATAAAAGGTTTGAAAGCAAATAGTTTGTTACTCTATTTTGTGATTCCTGCCACCACTAAGACAAATCTTGGCCAGAAATGGGAAAGCCATCAATATACACGATTCCATCAGAACAGTGATTTATGTCTCGCAGCCATTTCAGGTGTAGTGAATAGCCTAGTTCTTCAGCTTGGTTTGATGGAAGCATATCACTGCTATATAAACATTAAACAGATGAAAATGTGAATTTCCCACTGGAGCTTAGCACAACCTCTGATCTCTAATAGCTTGTAAACCTCACAGGGGACTTTTCAATAATTGCTGCAGTATTAAATGACTAGTAATGAGTAGAGGGTTGACATGTGGGTGGCATCAAGCTGAGAAAAAGACAGCAATAATCACTCACCTCCAGTGGGAAAAGTCATTTTGAATTCCCTGTTAGATCTGACAGATGGTCAAACCCCATACCCAAATGCCTTCATATTAATAGCTCTAAAGATGCTCAGATGCTTTAGTCTTTTAATTGCAGAAAGTAATGCAGTGAAACTGCAGACAGCTTTAGCGCAATGTGCAAAGAAAGCAGTCTGCCCCTTACCACTTAGGAAGGACGAGATTTAATTGGTAGTTAAACCTACCAGGGGCGGATTTAGGATTGAAGAAGACCCGGGACTTAGCCAGATGAGTAGAATTGTTGTCATGTGCAAATAATTGATGCCTTTTAATTTCTTTTTTCAAATGATATTTTCAAATAACTGGATCACATTTAAAAATTAATGATTTATTGAAAAAAAAAACACCAGCTATCTACAATATAAACTATCATCAACAGTAACAAAAAAAGAGCATCTTATTCTTTTACATGTAATCTTGGCTGGAACATTTGTTATTTTTTCTTACTCTTTCTCAGCTGCTCTTCTCAACATGTTCTCATAGTAAAATGAATGATTAGCTAACCATGACCTCACCGTTCACATGTCTAAGTATCTCATGATACTGATGGATTAAAAAAATGATGACAGGGTGATGCAGCTGTACAGGGTCATTCTAAAATCTATTCATCCTTCCATAAAAGAAAAGGACAAAAAATTATAATAGCATATCAAAAACTAAAAACCAGAGGAAATAGCCTAATAATACATAAAAAAAATATACACTTATAATTTATCAATATAAGATGCTACTTTTGAATTGTGGTTAAAGAAAATAATTAAAACAAAACCCTTACAAATGAAAGCACTTTGCTGATGAATAGTGGGTCAAGCTACCTGCCAACAGGTGTAGAAGTCTGAGAGTTACAGAAAATACGTGTTGCCGTGAATGCCTCAAGGATTTTTTAACAAAATATCATTTTATGAATCTCACCATGTTTGCTTACCTTTCTTAGAAATATTTTTTATGAAACCACAATTCAAAAGCAATGTCAAGACTTTCACCAAATTCATTAAAATTTGTATTACTTTTGTCAGTTTCAACTTATTTCAATGACAGTGAATGACTAAATTAGAGAATTTGTGCAGCTGCGGATTTTCTGTTAGATTCCAGGATTGGAAGTTTTTTTTTTTTTTTTTTTTTTATGAGAACCTACAATACTGCACTTCACTACTTTTAATATGACATATGTATAAGTATATTGTAAATCACCCTGATATTTTCTTTCCCACGGGGAAGTGAATGTCATGCTCTCCTGTGGAGAAGCTTTACTCTGTGGCTTGCTTCAGATGCATACTGTGTGGCTGGTTTGTGTTTGACACCTGTCAGGTCCTGTCTGCATTTGACTGGCAGAAATATTGAAATTTATTCAAAGTTATTGAATTTTTTATTCTTAACTCAAACAGCATAACGCATACAAGTTTTTTCTTTTTTGTAAGAGAAGACTGGATCTTTCAAATGTAAAGTAGTATAAAAGGTCAAATCATATTGTGCATTTTTAGGAATAAATCTAGGAATCAGATTTTCTCCCAAGTTTTTGTCTATAAAAACACTGATTTTAACACTGATTTGAAACATTTTTTGCAGGATTTGATGCTGTGCAACTGGAATATTTTCTATTGGTACTTTCTGGCAATTTTTAACATCTGCTGTGATGAGTCATCAGGACATGAAGTTTGCCTGTGGGATCAAGTCAAGTTTCACAACCCGAAGTAATGCCAAGAATAAGAACCCAAATCCAGAAAAGCTGAAAAGGCGACATTGCAGATCTAGGGCAGTAGCATAATGAAGAGCGAGGGAGGCTCTGCTTAAGCCATTTCTTCTATCAGTCACCATAGGGAATGTCAAATTATAGGCAAACACAGTCTTCAAACCTGGAGCACTAATGAGGACTCAGCAGGAATATTGGAAAAGCATAATGTTTGTATCAGTAAGACACAGCAGCAGAAATAAATTCAGATTTTACTTTTCCTATTTTATTAGACAAGATGAACAGACCTCAAAGATAAAAACTAAACATCCTACTTTCACTACACTTCTATCTCTGGTATAATGTCAACTGTTTAACAGCTTGGCAGCTGATTATAAATATAACTTTCTCCTATCACTAATTTGGGTTCCTATTTCATTTAATAGTTAATCAGTAGTTAATACTGTAGCAATGTCATTTTGCTTGTGTGAGTAATAAAGTTCGATTTAATTTGTTACACGTACAAAATGTCTCATCTTGCATAACGTCTAGTTCATGAATTGTTCCTTGAATGGTTTTCAAGAAACACAATAAAATGGTTTAAAATAGTGTGACAAGAAAATATTTGGGTCAGTTAAAAGCTAACTATTAGTTGGAAAAATGAGAAACTTCATACAGCCAAGTAGATTCACATAAGTGTAAGACCTAGTAGAAATGCATCTTTACCTACATATGTCATAGCCACAGATAAGGAGGAGCCATTCTAGGGATCCTGAGTGCATAGGTCATCCTATAACTAAATTTAACTGGTACCTCTAAATAATTAGAAAGATTAATTAATATAAAACTATTATTGTAAAAAAAAAAGAGAGCGAGAAAACATTTGGGTCCGGATTTGGACCGCGGTCTGCCAGTTAGTGAACCCCATAAGCAATTACCAGTCACTCTGTTATTATACTGGGTTACATGAGAAAAGGTGATATCATTAACAGGTAGTTGCTGCTATGCTTTGGAAAACATGGATGCCTCCAAAATAGCTAATTTGGGAGCATCTGCAAATCTAAATCTCATCTAAAAGAATAAAATCACAAATTTGTTGTAAAAATGTGCACCATGCACACATCCTGCCTATTTAGGTGATTATGATGCATAAGCCACACATGCTGACACAATTTTTTTTATTAAATTAAATATAATTTTTAATAAAAAAGCTGCCATAACAACATGACTATCAATAAAAACTGTTCACAATGGAAACTTAATGGACACAAAATATGTGGGGTTTTGCATCCACATTGTTCTGTCATCAGATTCATACATCAGATGTCAACAAGCAAATTCTATTCCGAGGTCGATTCACATCTTTCCTCTGAAGCGACCGCTTTCCTGCTTTCTCTTCTGGCCTATTCAGAGACTGTTTTCACCTTTTTACTCTTTTCATACATGAAAAACTTTCATTCGAAGTGGATGAAAAATTAGGCAAAGCAAAGCCATCTGTATTAACTGAGGGAGAGAAGTAAAGCAAAGCGTTCCAGGTCACGTTATCCCATGACAGACACATACGCTGCTGCAAATTTAGAATAACTGGTTTCTGAAAGGACAGTCCCCTCAAATCTTCAACAAGCATCAAACACTGTACATTGACCCCAGAAACCTTCTATTATTACTTGCATTGGTCTAATATTTGAGCCAAAAGTTACATAAAATTCCTTTAAACACATAATCCAGGCAAAAGCAATGCTGTTGCTAGAGCAATGGCCAGTAAGGATTGCTGGGAAAAATGTGGACTCTTTAAAAGCATAAATTTTTTACACAAAAAACTACTTAAACTAACAGCTCTCTTATTACTCATTTTCACATTAGTATAGCCCATGTTTTCTTTTGAGACTCAGTACTCCTGTGAGAACATATTCTGTGTTTGAATATTTATTACTCACTGAGACGACTTGAGTAGTTGTCCATTGTCCTTTTTTCCATATCACTCATTTCTTGCTGCGAGGTCTCTACCTGTAACTCTAACTGTGAAATACTTCCACCCGCTTGCTCTCTGCTCCTTTTGCTCATCCGCCCCGCCTGCACTAAGCAGCCAGTCTGTTGATGAGAGCGTAGGAGCAGTGACATGCACACTTCCTGGGGGAAATGGTGCGCTAAAGTTCTCTTTCAAACCTTGTTCGGTGCCTCACTATGGCGTGACCAATCGTGATCCAAGCTGGAAGATACACCACAAGTTTATAAAGAACGCTAACCAGGAATAAAACTTAGATTATCATCCCTCACCCAATCAGGACAAACAAGAAGGGACTTCCACCAATCCTGAATACACTTCAGTGATTGATCTGCCTGAAAATGAAGCAGAAATTTATGCAGAAACCCAGGAAACAGAGGCAGCAGCATTCCCGTCTCAGCTTCAACCTGGATGTGATCTGCTGACACCTAACCTTTCCCCTTTCTTCCTTTACTTTAATTTCCTTTCCTTCACACTATTAAAAATACCACAAAAAATAACTAAATAAATATATAAAATATCAAAATTGAAAAAAAAATCCCCTGAGCCGTCACCTTAACGTGGTAGGGTTACCCATGCCAAACAGGTATCTAGGGGAGGGACCAGACCTAGTACGACTCAAAGATCCTTATGATGATGACAAATATTAAAGAAAAAGTTCCCTTATCTGGACACCAGGGCTCCCCTCTGGACACAGGCCAGCGTCAGGGTCACGAAGGTCAGCGTCAGGTGGCCGGGACTATGTGGGGCCCTGTCGGACTTAGTCTGAAAGGGTTACAAGTCATAGATGTGGGTGGGATGTCCTGCTTCTTCATCCGTGTACTCAGGCTCAAATAAATATGGTCGGCCATCAAAATGAAATTCACATC
>JBAMHX010000018.1:6964292-6986031 GCA_037177515.1 Pseudomugil tenellus | reverse complement strand
TTTATTCTTTGATTGAGTTATCAACTCATCATCTAATAAGGTTTCCTTCTATACCTATAGTGTTACCAAAGTAAACTCGAAAACAGGAGGTGGTGCCGCGAGGTTAATTATAAATTAATTACTAATTGTTAATATTAATATTTTATATGAATATTGTCATAGTAATTCCATTAAACCATTTTAATCCCATTAAATGCTACAACCATCACTGCTCCTCAGAGATTCATTAGAGCTTTCACCGTAGTCACTTGTTGATCACAAAGTAGATCACTATTTGCTTTATGTCACTACTGTATGAGTCCTACGTTTGTTGGAAGGCCAATTTAGAGACTCCAATCAGCTATTCCCTAAGGTGCATGGCTTTGGACTGTGGGAGGAAGCCGGAATACCGGGAGAAAACCCACACTAACACAGGGAAAACATGCAACCTCCAATCAGAAAGGCCACCGCCCAAGCTGAGGCTCGAACCAGCAACCTTCTTGCTGTGAACCCACAGTGCACACCACAGCAAATTACCCTTATTGCTCTGTAACTATCCTGTAACCTTTGGATAAACCACTGACTCCACAGGATGAATATGTTTTCAGATATGAGATGTTTAATCTAGACCAATTGAATTAATTCTCCTCCTTTGAAACTGTTGACTTTAAAGTTATAAAATTATGCCAGCTCAGTCAGAGAAAATTAATTCAGTGGGCAAAATAATTGGTATCCACGGTCACATCAAAGGTCAAGAAATCTGTGTACAGCACAGAGGAAACATTAGGATTCCTGATATCAGCATAATATACCAGCATTTGATTGGTTGTCCATGCAAGCTTGCAAAGTTTAGATAGGTGGGAGGAAACCATGCATGAAATATTGGAGAAAAAGACAGAAAGGAAGAAAAGGAAGAAGGTAAAGTGTCTGGTCCTTTGTATAAGTCCACTGAACATATGTTTTCTGTTAAGTTCTATACATCCTAGAGTGGACCCATGTGATTGCCTCACATCTAGACTTAGGAATGTCTTTGTCTGGTCACTATATAAATTGTGAACACACATAGCTTAGTGGGATTTTTCCACGTTAGCTTCGGAGTCCTCACAGATGCTGCAGATCTGTCTATGATGAAAGACTTTTTGTAAATAAACCTTTTTATACATCAAGTCTGGTGTCCAGAAACTTCTTTACATCTTGCTACCCATCTTAGCTCCAACCCATAGAGAATTTATTTCAAAGGTTTTTAAAAATCCAACAGAAGTATTTGATAGTTTAATAAGACTGGGTTCAGATATGGAACATAATGTTGTCAAATAATCTTTTTTCATCATACTTATTGTTAGTTTTATTAAACTAAACTTGCTAACAACAGGATGCTGATTTTAGCTCTCTTTCAAAGGAGCATACAGATCCTTTTAACAACCTGAGTATTAACCCTTTTATGCAATAACAACCAATCCAGCAGGTTTATATTTTTCAACATACATTATTTATATATTATTATTTATATATTATTTTACCTCTAGAGAAATCTGCAAAGATACTCTTTTTGTTTTTAATGGTAGTTGACTTGGTATTTTATTTATTTAAATGTATACCAAAAAATATCTATATAAAATATTTTTTTTTTATAATTATAGGATCGAAATATTTTATAAACATATAGCTGCATCATTTTCTTTTCCTATTTATCACTAGGGAAAATGTGGGTAATTACAATGTATGTATTTATGTCCCTTTATATAATTTATTTATTTTTTCTTCATTGGTAGTGTATTAGATTACTTACTACTGTCCACTGAAGTAGTTCATTTATAAATATACAATTTTTATTCATGACTTTATATAAAATATAGCTTGTAAATAGGTGTTCACTATAATGACCTCTTTGTATGAAATGGGCAAAGTCATTAGCAGCATCAGAAGCCAAGTTTTGCAATAAAAATAATCTAGTTTATTCCTCCAAACATGTACAAAGACACAATTACAAACATTGGAAACTCTGAATGTTTATGGCTCTATCATGACTTATCATGCAGCTGCTGATGTGTAGATTTAGAATACGGAATGCTCTCTCACGCTAATGCTCATTTTGTCTGTTAAGGCTGAATACATTTCATGGAAAAGGGTTGAATTTATTTTATCTTCGTTGATTTCCTTGCTTGGTTTCTGACTGCCATTTACATCACTTACTTTTATTACGATTTTGATTTTCTTTCCACCCTTTGCCATGTGTATTTTTTTTTAGTTCTCGCAAACATGATGTTTTTAAAGTTATGTCTCAAATTTGAAACCATGAAATCACCTCTTTTTTCCCTCCTGATTTCCACATTTGCTTGTGTCAATGAGTTATAGTGCTCCATTTCCAGCTCATGAGCAGGAATAAAAAAAAATTCTTGCTATTTTTCTCATTCTTTGTTTTCCAGCTGAAGAGCATCTTTAAAGGAAAAGCAGGGATTGACAAAGGATCGAATGAAACCCAGCCACCCTGTGAATCTGTTCAGCTAGCTCTGGTTTTTATTGTCTCCTATGTCAGTCACAGATGATGGCTCTCTTAGCCTCCAAAAATCCTGTGGAAATCAATTTTTTTAATCTGCTCTCTCCAAGAAATGATTTAAGGAACTTTACTTATAGCTTCCACGGTAAAGTATAAATACCATGTGCACCCACACAGCTTTTCAGAGACAATGATTTGACTTCTGCACAGCCTGACTGTAGGTCGAATTAGCTGCATCTCAAACAGTATTTTTTCAATATTGATACTAAAACACCAGTTACATGTGTGCTGCTACAGACCTGGATTGAGTGTTCACTCCAAGTCGAAACAATCCTTTCACCAATAGCAGCAGAAAAATTTCTCATTTCACAAATAAATGTGAAAAAGCTGTATTCAGACAGAATAATTCAAATAACATGCTTTAATCCATTTTGGACCTTCAATTAATTAATTAATTGTACCCTATTGAACTCACATTTCTATATATTATAAATTCTTCTTTGCGGTGCTCAGTGTTTGAAGTTAATGGTCTACTTTCTGAAAACAATTTTGCGTTAATTTAATTCAATCCAAACATCAATAAACAGGAAACACAGCAGTCACTGAACTCCATACATGCTCAAATCAAGAACAATTCAATCAAGCAGTCTTCCAACGCACCAGATTCCTGATATGAGGTCTATTTAGCACAGTGAAATTAATTGTCGTTGAATCTCCTGTCTGCATTGCACTGAAGTGTGTGGCATTTCCAGATAAAAAGGGTAAATTTGACAATTGTGTGTGTCTGTTGATAGCTGGAAAATAAATCCACTAATAAGTTTCATTATTACTGTTTTACCTCAAATCCCATGCATAACAATGCCTGCCTAATCATTGTCTACGTGTAATTGTGTTGTGTAATTTATTGTGGGATCTCTTTATTTTAATCTTTTCACCATTTTTTCTGCTTTAGTTATTTTGTACATTTGGTCACAAATACTCATTTTTTATACAGTTTCAATCAATAAAATACTGTGTTGATAAAAAAATAGTTTTTATTATGCAGTAAATAAATATTCTGCAAGAAATTCACTGTACTATGACCAAAAGTGGGCTTTCACCTTGCTGTATGTTGATTATAAGAAGAAAAAAAATTGGAGTCATGAAAGAAAGTATGCTCCAAAAGTAAGTCCTGGGGGGCTAAGCAATGCATATGGAGATATGATGAAGGCTTTTCCTGGGGGAGAAAAGCTTATTTGTGATATATTTTGAGATTTGGGCCAGCAACCTTCAATATGTGCTTGTGTGCCTGTTGGTGGGAGGTTTCTTCATCCCCTCAGCAACTTATTTATCTTTGTGTAAGATGTTCCAAATGACAGAAATGAAGCAGATTAAAGGAAATACCCAAGAAACAGTGCAATAACCAAAGGAGATAAAGAAGGTATACTGGCAGACATAATGTGATGGGAGGAAGAGCAAAGCAGTGTAGAAATCCATCTCCCTACACTGACACACACTTTTCACTATGATAATAAGCAGAAAGTGTTATTTTTATTGCACTTTAAATCATAACTCAATATTCGAGATTTAGTATCACTTATCTGCAGGATGTTCACAAAACCACTGCAGTTGAATGCTTGATTTTATCACTGTCATCAAATTATTTGAGGTGTTTTCAAAGGTGAAAGTTTTAAAGATTTAATTTAAGGTAGCTCGGGATGTAGCATTCAGTGAACTTATAGAGAAAAGTTCAAGCTTCTTCACTGACAAACTATCTGGGGATAGTTAGAAGGGCACCATCTGTATAAGGCACATAAACCCGGTCAATAGCTCTACAATGTATTCCAGGGCAAAATCACTTCAAATTTTTAAGGTGAGTTGTAAGATTTTAAAACCTGTATAAAATGGATTAGCATGGATTTATGATTACCTCTCCTTCAATGTACATATTACCGCGTTAGTCAAACAGCTAAACTTGTTTTTATCATAGAAATCAATCTTGTTTTAATGTTGTTGAAATATAGAAAGAAACTCCAATCAAAGTAAAATAATAATAATAAAAAAACAAAAAAGATTCAGAATTACATTTTCCATAATTCTATGTGAAAACTCTGAACAACTAAACTGTTTTTAAGACTTATTGTGAAAACAAGAACATATGGGGGGAAAAAAATGCATGTCAATTACATTTCTTAAAACTGTTAACTAGGGTTTTGCCCTTTGGACTGTTTCAAATGCAAATGCAAATGAAAAAAAAAAAATCTAAGAGGAAAGTAACACACTAACACCAACATCCATAACTCATCATTGTGGTTTTCTTACCTGCTTTAATTGCCTGAGGACAAAAAAAACCTTTTGGCTGTCTCATCTTTGAAGTGTCTAGTTCCTTTCTCTTACTGAGTTACAGTCAAGATAAAGTTTTCTGTGTTGTCATTCAGAGTTGTGGAGATATACGTGAACTGAATTGCTAATGTGCTCTCACTGAAAAACAGCCTATGAATCTATCCACTTGGTATGAAGTGCTTTATCAGCTGCCAATATCTGTCTGATCATGAGTTCACTTTATAGCAACAGTATTTAATGTGTGAGTAAGTGAACCGACAGAGAAATTCTGAATGTATTAACTAATTGCTGTTTAGCAGCAGATTATATTGCCCTACTCTGTCTCTACTGTGCTTTTGCATTGGTCAGGACTAATACCTGTACAATTAAATCACATGTATTTGAACAAAAAAAGCAATTTTCAGGAAGAGAAAGGTAAAAAAAAATAAGCTTTTGAACTAAGTTCAATTTGAAAAAAAACCCCCAAAAAAACATCAGTTCCATCCGACCTCCTCTTATCACAGGGTGTATTGGATTTCTGCTGCCTATTTCTTGGACTCTTCTATTTCTCAAGTTGTTAAACTCATGTCATTCTTATTTCTGAGGACATAAGAGCTGGCCACTGATTTTTCTTGTCCACTTTTGTCTGAGTCAATCATCTTGATCCCTGTCCTTTAAATGCCATCCATATTGTCAGACTGTGTTTCCCTAACTTTCCTAATTCCTCCATGATACCTGAGGGGTGTCATCCAAAGTCTCAACAGACCACTAACTCCTTTAACCCGTTTGAAAACATCATGGATGCTGGATGTTGTTTGTGCAGCATTGTGCAGGAACTGAGACCAAAACCATTTGATAAGACAAACTTGCCAGTGAATGAACATGCCCCTGGTGCTAATAGTGTTGCACGGCTAAATTGTTAGAACAGTATCAGACTTCTAAACTGGTGATGTGACAACATCTAGCTGCTCTAATTCAGTCAGTAACTGTCTGAGAAACAAAAACCGCAGGCTTTTGTATTTCTGATGTGCACTGCAGAATCTCTACATAAAATAAATCTACTTTTGTTGTAGCTTAACATCTTTGCATAAGATAAAAAGGCTTCAAATCAGATTTTGTGCTAATACAGCTAAAATAAGATCATGACAGAAGCAAAAACAAATCAGGTAGCTTCTTTTTTTCCTTCTTCTGTCTTGAGCTCCAAACACTGGTAAGCTTTTATTTTATTGATTCAATCACAGTACATGCAAATTAGGTGAAGGTATTCTTTTGTGGCTTGCACTATTTTACATAAAGGATATTTACCATAATAATTCAGCTCAATTTGTTTAATGATAAAAGACAGAAATGACTGATTTGGGCTTCAACATGATTGAGGGGAAGTTGTCAGAAGCTGAAACAAGTTTTTTTTTTGATTTATTTATTTTTTTTACTCCATGTCACTTTGATGCATATTGTAAATTTTCATCTTGCATTGCCCAGGTTGACCCATAGGCCAATCTTCACCAAAAACACACTGTGTCAGACAGAGACAGCTAGACTGACTGATCTAATGCCAAAGGAGCGATAAAGTGAGGGAGTTGGATAGATTACTCCAGGGACAGTGAGACATAATGAGCTGATCAAACGATTGTGGGGAATGAAATGCCAGAGTAGCTCAGAGCGGTGACAGACTGGAACTGTCAGGGAATCCCTGGTCAATCAGCAGTCTCTGCTCACATTCAAAACCCTGCTTATTTCTATTACATCACCTCCCTGGCTTGCTAATGGACTTTTTTTCCCCCTTTCCATTCAGTCCTCCTGGATTTTTTGGCTAATCTTTCTTCCGCATCCATGTTCTTCTAGATCCTGTTTCTGCTAGCCGCCTCTGCTTGCCTGTTTTTCAGACTATCTTGCAAATTGATGTCTTTCAGCTTCTAGAATAGCATATTTATCAAGAAATATGGTCATATATGGCACATCATAGCTTCTTTTCTTAGTATCTTCTTTTATTTTCAAGTGTTCCCACTAAATTATCCCTTTGTTCCGATTAATTAGATTTCTGTAAATAAGTTTTTGCTTTATAATGGATAATATTTAATATAATCAAATTGATTTTAGCTTATATTATCAAGTATAATAATTAACATTTTCCTCAAGCAGTTTCTATTCAGTTTGTATTGACAGCATCTCCATGGGAAGTGTGTCAGCTTCTGCAACCACAGACAGTTGTCAAAGATGTGTAATCAATTTTTCATTAATAGCTAAGATGATGAGGGTTGCAGACTAGATGACCTGTGAAGAAGGGCTTCAGATGTTTGCTGCTATAGATTAAGAACAACAGTAGACACTGAAATAATCATGCAGGTAGTGGAAGACTTGATGAAAAGGTACAACAACAAAGTGACATGTAGCAAATGTGCATAAAAAATAGCAACAGAGCAACATGAGTAAACAAATAGCCTGACTGCTGTTCCAATATTTACTTCTTTTCTTTTATCTTTGGGTCATTGGGGATTATTAGAATAATATCCAAGTCTGTGTTTCATATAAGATTTGCTTGACAGCAATATTTATTCCTGGTTTGTGTTCGCTGTACTCTGTGAAGGTTAGCTTTTGTTTGGTGAAATGAAAGACTTGAATTCTGCAGAGCTATATGATCATAGTTGTGTTAAACCAAACATTGTTTTTATACACATTAATAGGTTTACTTTTTAACTATAGTGCGCTTCCATTGTAATTACACTAGTAGGGATTTCCTAGTAAAAGTGAGTTCAGATTGTCTATCCATGTCCAGTGATTAGGCTTGCGTAACATAGCTCTTTAAGTTTCTGCTGATCCAAAAAGAGCATGTTGTCATTCACACAAAAATATGGCAAAATATGGGTGGGCTCTGATTACGGAGCAGTCAGACACACGCAGAGTGATACAGCCTCATATATCTTCAATTTCTTTTCTTCTTTTCTTTTAGCTAATATGTGAAGTGACTATCTAAAGAACAGAAAGGGTGGCCACTTCCCTTCTCTAGAGGGTCACCAACTCCGCTGGGACCCCACTGAGCAGGCAGCTAGTCATACTATGAACATGCTTTCACTGTACATTTAGTTTTATTTACTGTGTAGCACCATGAGCATCATGTCCTGACATTGTCAGGAGTTTCCATAAGTCGTGGGTTGTGTAAATTGTATTGTTAACACAAATAACAGCTTTGGGTTGCACTTTGATTTAATTGCTAAAGGCTTGTCTGTGACAGTAAAACACTTTGGACATCTGAATAAGCAAACTTATGGCCAGTTTCATGGTAAATCTTTTTATTTCTTGTATTAAAAGATCAGATGGCTTTTAGGCTTCCACTTTGGTTTCAAGTTTTGCATTAAAAATGAACTCCTTGTTTGCAAAATCAGAAGTTGCCCCATTTGAAAATAGTAGTGGGAAACATGAAACCTAATGGGATGAACGTACCGGCACTGAAGATTGCATTATTTTCAGAATGTGTCATCTGAGAAATAGATGTTTTATACCGATAACAACACTCCCTGTAGCTTCCTGCTAAACTAACTATATCTGATTTAAATTTTATCAGTCCATTGATTAGCTATATCCTCACTTTTATCCAGTGGAAGGGTGGAGGGAATGGAAACTGAGAGAAAACCCAAACAGTTGAGTTGACTCCACCCAGGGATCACATACTTTATGACGCAACAGTTTTAACCATTGCACCAGTTTGTCAAAATTATCACAGATATTCTGTTTTAGTGTATAATCTGATCACAAAAAGAAAAAAAGATACTATATATTCTGATAGAATAGAAGTAGTTTTCGATCTTATCAAGTAGAGACAATCCACCCTCATGGCATTGCAACAAATGCTCTAAAGCAAAGACAGTGCCGAATCACCTCTATCTATATATAATACAGATTAAAAACACTGATCACATTTTGTCTTTATCAATATCTTACAAAGTCTTATGACATATCCAATCTTCTGTGTTGGATCCCAGGGCTGATCTGATAAAGTAGAGTGAAATAAACATGATTTCTTTAGGATGAAATCAACTTCATTTCAAAACAACCACATAGAAAGAAAATATCCCCAAAGGTTGTATCATCACACATCTCCTTTTAGCACCTGCCAGCAACACATGCATTTAACAAAATATCTTTTTTCAACCATCATTTTATCAAAATCTAAAACAAATAATTCATCCTCCTCAGGTCTAAATTGCCACTCTTAGCACAAACAGTTCTATTCTGTTTTGTTGTGTACATCAGTCTGGCCCATCAGTCCATCAAGAAGCTTTTAGATTGTGCTGATAAGAGTTTTAAGAGTGGTTTTAATGCCTCTCTATATTTTTGTGCCTGAGGTCTTAATCTATAAAATCTAAAAGCAACCCTGGTCTCCACAGCTTGTATATCCTCCATCTTATTTTTCTACTTTGTCCTTTTTATTTGTGTCCTTCTTGCTTTGTCTTCTATTATATATTTAAGTAGCTTTGTGATATTTCCTGAAGTTATACATTTTCAGAAATCCAACTTTTAGCTTAGGAACAAGCACAAAAAACAACCAAGAAACGAGTTCTCTCTATCGGCGCTATTTCTTGTTGTCTTCTGGATTGCAAAAATAAATAAATGAAATAAAATAACACCATGATCATTTTATTCTCTAACCACTAAATATAAAATAACTTTCTTTTGAATCTAATGCTTTGTGAAATGTTGAAAACTGGTTCCCTCTTGAACCAAACCTTTTCCTTTGCATTTGCAAGATGTGGAACTCCTGCAGTTCACAAGCTGCAAAGCGTGAGTAGTTTCATTTCCCTTGGGTCACTTAATGCCACATTCTTATCCCATCATTAAGGTCAGCGCATCCTTTCAGATCTGGAAAGGACCAAGGACGTAGTCAAGACTCATAAGTAATATGCAGAGATTTGTTTGGTGCTGGGGTTTAAATGCTCCTTTTTTCTGTTAGTGACAAGTCAAGGAGAGATAATAAGTTTTATATTACAGTCAGGTCAATTTAATTACACCCAGAAACTGACATAATTACAGATTTTGAAGGGCGATCTCTGATAAAAGACCCCTCACTACTGCATTCATTTCTGCTCATGAAGCCAAATTAAATTCATTTATTTGCAACATCCCTCAGTAGATGTTCACATTATGAAGAAATATAAAGAGCACATTACATTTTCTCTTCCAGTTAGTCAAATTGAATGCTTGCTGCAGAGGAAAGAAACCCCTTCATTAAACTCTAATGGAAGACACTAAGCATAAAACACAGAGACTGGTTACTTATAAATCTCCGTGGTAAACACAAGGCTGCCATTTTCCCCTCAAGCACAAACTACTGTGAGCAACATCCACACTGAGCCTACGCTGAACAGCAGGTACGAAAGGTGACAGCTAAAAACCGTCCTTTACACCTGAAGCAAAAGAAAAAAGCTGACCCCAATTATCATGCTTTCACAATGGTTTTAGTGGTGAAGCAAAAACAGCATCTGCTGCCCTTCGAGCCAAGGGTCACTCTCTCTGATCTGCTGGGAACAAAGCTAGCTCAATGCGACAATTACTGCTAGACTTGAAGAAATCTATATGGCCACACACGATTCGCTGCCACATACATGACTGAGACTTGCAATTAAAAAGTAAGGACTCTCACAGAGACAAAACTTCACAAGATCCACCATGTAGAGTGCAAGTATGAAGCTAGACATGCTCAACAATATTGATTGGTATCTCAATGCTTGTAATTATACAGTACATATAGAAAGTTGACATGATGAATTGTAACCAATGACTGAAGGATTATATTTTCCAAATACAAGGCAGATGAGATTAACTGATGCAGCTTTATAGATGTTTTGCCTCAGGTTGCCTCAGAAACTCACTTCATTACAATGATCAAGGACTTTATTTGTGTTTCTGTAGTGACGCATGTGGATGACATTGTGTAAAAATCCCTTTTTGTTTGTGTTTAGACACTAAGCAGCAAAGAAATGTAAATCTATGAGATTCCTGTAGATTATTACATCACTAAACCTCCAATAAAACAGTAGATTTTTTAAGTCTCTCCATTTGAATTCAACCACTCAGCCCCGGGACATATACCAACAATAATGTGTAAAAGCAATACAGACAGTGCAGCTACCTTCTCAAACAAGATCATTTCTGACCTTATTTTTCCAGAAATGCAATAAACAACCTCAGCAAGATGAGTTATTATGGTTAACAAAGCTCGGGGGCTTTGCTTTCTTTTTCTTCCTCCCTTTATTTTAGATCACAGAGAAAAAAATCAATAAATGACACAACTGTGATGTAAAATAACGTGACACCTTCAAGCAAGATACAGTTAATAATTCAGATTTATGCTGGTTTTGAATATTGCGCCAGGGAGGCACAATCGCCTCGTGAAATCTTAGATTCACTTCACAACATATCGGAGCGTCACGGTGGGCTTCCCTGGTGCTCTCAGAAGTGAAACAACAAGCAGCCCCTGCGCCTCTCCTATCAGCTCTGATCATAAGAAATAAAATATGACAAGAAGAGTATTAAAGTGCCATTAAGGAATGATGACATATTGAGTCATATCTGAAAGTAAAAAGCTTGATCTGACTTGTTTCAGCAACCTGTTAACGCAGTCCTGGAAGCGATCTGTCCATGGTGCTGAACTACGTATGCACAGAGCCTGGTTCAGTCCCACACGGACAAATTAACACGAGTACACCACTTCTGTGTTTAAAGCGTGAGAAAACATGATATCTTTGGTTGTTGTTGTGTTTGAAGAGGACACACAGCAAAGCGGGTTGAGGTTTTACTCACGCAAAAACTCCGAAAAGCAGAATTCGGATCCCAATCTCCAAAGCCAGCTGTCGCATGTTTTTCCTGCGGTCTGTGGGCGACACATTCATGGTTCTGTGAAAACCCTTCAAGTGGTTCGCACAGGGGCAGTCCGGGTCGTTGCTGAAAGGTTGTTCACTTTAATTAATCCACAAAAACGGCTGCTGGCACGGACGATGCTTCCTATACACGCATGCCGCGCGCCTCCATTGCGTCTCGGTCACCTGAAGCTGCTGCCTTGCCTTTTCCTCTCTCGACTGTCTCCCTCGTCTCTGACTGTTTCGGTCCCCTTTGGCGATTCCCTTCACAGCAACTCCGCCTCTGACAGCTCCTCTCCTTTTATTATATCCTCTGGGTTGGAGTTTGAGGAGCAGAAGGCAATCTGGGGGGGCATTCAAGTCTGGGACACAGCAGACTGATGACAGATGACAAAGTAAAGAGACATACTCTAAGCGTAACTCCACGTATTCTTTCTCTCTCTCTTTCTCTCTCCTTTCTGCCCCTCTTTATCTTTCCTCTTTCGGTTTCATTATGGAGAATTAGATGACTAAAGGTTTCTGAAACACCACTGTGGACCTCACAGGAAGTGTTCAGTAATAACATGTCTATAATGTACGGAGTATGTTTGTGTTTTGTATGTGTATAAATGGCAACGCTCAAACAAGCATCATCTCATAAATAATGAAGCACTCAGTAAATGAGACACAAGAGCAACTCAAACAGCACATGAACAGAACAGTGTCATAACAACCCAACAGCTGGTGGAAGGAACGCATCCT
Source organism: Pseudomugil tenellus (assembly GCA_037177515.1). Classification (NCBI taxonomy): domain Eukaryota; kingdom Metazoa; phylum Chordata; class Actinopteri; order Atheriniformes; family Pseudomugilidae; genus Pseudomugil; species Pseudomugil tenellus. The sequence goes on along the minus strand of JBAMHX010000018.1, from coordinate 6,973,659 downwards.
CACTGGTTTTAGTTTCGGCACTACAAGCCTGACACTTGAAATTACATCACTGTTCCAAAAAAAGGCTGGACGAAGCCCTCCTCTGTATTGGCTCTTCTTATTCTGTCCACAGAATCTAGTGCCTCTGGGTATAAGCACCAAGACAAATATGATGAAGCAAAGGCAATATGTATCTGCAAACCAAGAGACCTTGCCAACACTTTATAGACACATGCAAATCTTTCATGAGCTTTTAATCTGCCCTCCTGTGACACCTACCAGTGAAATATGTCTCTGTGTGTATATGACAAAGAGGGATAGACTGTTGTAGGCAAAACCCCTGACCCAAAAACTTCCCAGTTTCTTTTCTAGGTCACTAGCTTGTCAAGTTGGGAGCTGATGCAGTTTAAAAACTCTGCAATCTTTCTCATTAACAAGAATCCTTTTAGCTATGTATGACTTAGATGAATGGAAGTGTATTCACACGCACATGTACACACAGCCAAGATTTTCATCTAATTCTTTGCTCCAGATAGTGGAGTTTCAGGTGATGTGCCTCAAGTCTTTGCTGCTCCCTAACAAGAACACAACAAAACAAGTGGAGACAGGAAATGGTGGAAGGTTGGGAGGTGAGCTGCATCTTCAAAGCTTTCTGCCAGCCATCAGACTTTTCAGCTTTTAGGCAGTGCGTCATGTTTATTAGAAACTATCAATGTGGTTTTATCTTGTGGCATCACAACAATCATCACCACTGATTCATTCAGCTCAGAGATGCTTTACAGACCATCTGAGCAAGATGACAAAAACACTCAATTAGAGAAGGAAGAAAACAGTAGTATGCTTTCTCTTGTTAATACCATTCAGATTTGTTCTTTGTTGTCTAAAAGCACACAAGGGTTGAATGAAAAGGCACAAACCTTTTCTCTTTTCATCTTTGTTCTTCTTGTTAAAAATCAACATTTTCATGTTTCTATTCTCTTGAACGAGGACTGGGAGTTTTTTCTTCTTTGTCCTTTTCTGCCTGGATAATTGTTTCCCCTAGCACAAAGGTCCTTTGTCTATTCCAAGGTTACTGTATGGCATCTTTAGGGAAAAGAAAATCAAAGTTTTTAGCATGTTATCACATAATGCTCAGATTTTTGCCCTTGGTTTTGGCTGCATGCAGTTTTTTCTAGTATTGAAAATATACTCTGCAATATGGGGATTGGCTGCTCCTTCCCTCAGTATTCATCTTTAATAAAAATTCAATTTAATTATCAGTTGGGATGTGTTTTATAAGATATCTACTTTTGTTTATGGGTTTTGGACAAATATGTGTCAGCATGTAGGCAACGTACTCACATACTGATCCACCAAAAGGAGGCAAACTATTTCATGCTTTTGTGCAAACATATTCTGCAACATGTGGTTGGTCTACTGATATGATTTCTAAAAGAAAATGTCTATTTGACTTTACAAAAGTAAACAAGGTCTATGCCATCAGAAGTGACGGCCAGGTGTAAATACCAAATGCCCCCAATCCTCCTATTTCCCAATCCTCAAATAGACTCAATACAATAATATGAAGTGGCACATGTTCAGTCACAAAGATCAACCTGGTGTGGAAACTTTGAACCAGCCCAGCATGACGTCAGTGCAGGATGCATCCTGAGGCCGTGACCTTTTATGTGCATTTGATTTGAGGTCAATGAGAAAAATAGTTCCAGAGATATAACCAAATATCTAATTTTTCTTGAATAGAGCACCACCTGGTGGTGAAACCATAAATCCAATAATCGTAAAATTCGTTACAGATCATCCTCTTGGGGATCCAACAGGTATACTGAGTATCAAAATCCAGTTGTAAATAATTCCAGAGATATAGGCAAAAGTGTGATTTTTTTTTTGTGCATAAAGCGCCACCTAGTGAGGAAACCATAAACCCCAAAATGCTGAAATTCGATGCAGGGCGTCCACTTGGGGACCTAAACAGGTACACCAAGTATCAAATTCCAATTGTGAAAAATGCTTGAGTTATTGCACTCACACGAAGGATATCCAGCAGCGGCAGTGGTCATGATGAAACCATCATATCCCCGACATTCCGCGTTCGGGGATATGATTATAAAGTTTCTAACAGAAGTGAGAACAAAAGAGTTTTCTATAAACATAGATAGTTTTAGAATCAGGAATAATCAAAGCAATGTTAGATAAATCTGATATCACCACAGCTCACATTTTAAAAGTTAAATCCAAAGCTGTATTCTTAAAAAAGTACAGTGTTACCTACATCTAGTGGTGAAAATATATATAAAAACTACTTTAAATATCATTTATAAACTGGATGGACTCTGGCCGTCAGCAGACAAAATATCTCAAAACATATGTTTTTATTGGCAAGTGAGTCAAGTGGTCTCAGAGGGCTGTTTCACCAAATTGAGTTAACAGATTATGCAAAGATTTCCTAGTTATTTTAGATGAATTTATCCTTGATTCAATTTTACAAAAGCAGAAACACATTAGTTACCATGGAAATGTATTCTGTGCAGTCAGCCGACTCTAGACCAGGCTGGAGTCAGGTGTTGAGTCCGGTCCGATATTTCTTTGTATAGTTTTAAAACAATTGAATCCATATTGTTATGGCCCTCGTGCTTAATTGACTTTTTAGCAATAAAATGACATTATGGTTAATAATAACTAATTATTATATAACTATTATATTATAATATATAATAAAATAATATATCATTATAATATATAATTATAATAACTAATCATTTACCTGTGACCATTACTGTCAATCTTTAGAGTTACTGTGACATGAAATCATATAAAAGACAGGTAACATTGTGAAATTAGATATCTGTAACAAAGTTTTGGCTCACAAAATCGTAAGATTTCCGACCACACCAACACAAGGAGAAGCACAGATGTTAAAACAATTTTAAAATGTAAAAAAAAAAAAAAAAAAAAATACAAATAAAAAAAATTGATACAGCTGTTGGTATGTAATGTACAAAGGGAAACAGTCCAATTCAATACTGTTCAATACTTCAGTCAAGGAGGCCGTCTTCAGCACCCAAGCTTGGGATACCAAACAATCAATTCCTGTGTGATACTCTGGTGATACCCTGTGATGCTCCAACAGGAGTCTTTGCACTCAGGTCCAGTATCAGGACCTCCTCTCCGCCGCCTGCCACCGATAAGGGGAAAACAGATCAGTGCACCGCCGGTCCTGCTGTCGGCAAATTTAAGGCCAAACCGGCCTGTAAGTTAGTCACTTTACTTTAGATCAGGGGTGCCCAAGTTCAGTCCTTGAGAACTATCTTCAGTTTTTAGATCCTTGTAAGACACAGCTGAATCAAATAAAATAAACGGCTTGTTACTAGGCGTCTGCAGGGTTGGATGACATGCAGAACAGTGAATTCAGCAATTTGATCCAGGTGCGTTGGAGGAGAGATGCATCTAAAAGTTGCAGGATGGTAGACCTTGAGGACCGGACTTGGGCGCTCCTCCTAGATGATCACAAGAAACACACTTGACACTGCCAAGATGGCAACAGTGGGAACCGCCTGATGAGTTTCACTTTGGTTCTTCAGAAACCCACTGTTAGGCTCCATCCAACTTTTATATACAGTATATACTCCAGCCCCACCACAGGTATCTGGTGTCTTCTTTATAGAGAGGGAGGATCAACCAGTGACTGCAATCACAAATGTAATGAGGTTCAGGTGTGTCCACCTGTAGCCACATGTTTTTAGTTTGATCTCTTGTAACTCAGTTGACTCCACAGCACACACAGATATTAGTACACAGCACAATAAAATCTTGTCTTATGCTTTATAGCACACAGCATAAAAGCCAAAACCCAAAAAGTGCTGTTATTTGCAACCTGAGACATATGCAGATGTGTGGGGACAGACATTTGACCACATGTGAACTCGACACCACTTTAATCAGATATTCTAAATAATCTCATATTACTAACTATTGCTCTTCTTAGTTAAGTATCTGATTTATTGATATGATATTTCTATATTTAATCGTCCAAATTTGTCTTCAAAGCTTTTCTTTTACCTTTTAAATTGCAAGTCTATTATAATTTTATTAGTGAGGCATCAAGGAAAGGAAACTTGTTTTGGACATGTTTTTGTCAAAAACAATAACGTCGTTGAGTATTTGCAGCTGCATTCCCACAGAAAGCTATTATATTACATGATTTTTCCTGAGCCCCTATTAGCACTCATTGCTCACTTGTGGTGATGAGGCCAAATAAATCGATAGTTCACACAGCTTTAATCAGCTACGATAATACCCCACTGCAGTGAAATTATAAGGCTGTACTATTTTTTTTAAGTATGGGCAAGCAACTAATTATTCTGTAAACAACCTCCTGGTGTCATGAACCAGCCTAATGGTGGAGGTGAGGACCCAAATACAGACTAGGAGCCAAGAAGCAACTCAACATAACTTAACTCGGCTTCACTTAACATAAGAAAGCCAAAAAGACAAAAACACAAAAAACAAGCCTAGATGATTGAACAGCAGGGTATTCCACAAAGCTCGTATATTTAAGGGAAAGACTGGCTTAACTTGATAAAGTCTGGCTCATAAAAGAGTTTAGTTATAACATGACTTAAGTAAATACCCACAAAGTAACCATGGTAACTCATATATTAGAACTAGCCTGCTCTGCTAACCTTCAAGCTTAGCTTAGCTTTGTCTCAAAGAAGGCCTAATGTACTCAAACCAAGGGGAATATATACACAGAACCCAACAGATTGAATGAATGAGCTAATTGAAACATAAAAACAAAGTTAGATAGAAATTACGATGAAAACTATCAAATAAAACAGGAAGCCAGTACTAAAGACTATAATTACAACATAACATCAAAACCGTGACAGATGATCTGTTGAAAAAAGCCGTGACTGTGCACAAAGTTGAATTACTTACACGTAGCTTGATGTAGTCCCTCCTTCTCAGCCTGGTTTGGTGTATGTGAAGCTAATTATGCTAGAATGCTCAGACAAGGCTTGGTCAGCCCTGCTGTCTTACATTATTTTAGATAACCTAATTCCACTTTGACTGCTGGGATTGGCTCAAACTACCAGCAACCCTGAATTAGATGAAGCGGTTAAGAAAACCAATGGATGTATAATTCCACTTTTGTGAAACTAGCCCCAGGTAGGCTATAGCATTGATTGCACTACAGGTAACCTCTTCAAAACTGTTAACAGGTGTCTTGTCTCCTATTTTGCTCTTTAGAGATGAGACAGGGCTCTAACACCTTTTAAACAAGCAGATACTGTAGTTAAGAAGGTTTTAACTTGCTTGCCCTTTCATGCACGCTAAATTTAAAATGGTGGTGTAAATGTGATGGCTGCAATGTAAGTTTACCTTTGTTCTGCCTCCCTTTATCAGATTTGGATTTTGCAGAGGTCATGTTCACATATGATCCTATTAAAAGTGTTTCCTTTAGCTGTGACTCTGAAAGTATTCACATACATTGTTTGTGAAAAAAACTAAATGAAACAAAATCTCCCCTCAAGAGGAGGTCATGACAAACTAGCATGTACTCTGGGACAAAGCGCTAAAATCATACATTGCTTTTATCAAACATTCCAACTAAAATGCTGTAAACTGCTGGCATAAGGGGACTGAAATGAATTACAAGAATGTCCCCAAATGCTGTTTGTTTTGGCTTCAGACATTGCATTAATCATGGCCTTTTTTTCAGTCTCCAAAGGCAGAGAGTCAGTAAAGATCAATAGACCATTGAGTACAGTCGTACTGCTTCACAATAGCTGCAGTCTTGCTTTACATACGATGATGTGTAGCACTTTTATGGATAAAATAGTAATTTTGCAGTGAATTGTTGCTTCATAATATGAATAATGGTCATAATTTATCACAGATGACCCAAAATGAATACCATTCAGTTAATAGAGTTGTCAGTTCAAACAGACTGGAAGTAACATGACTTAAAACAGACTTGAAAATGAGCTGCAAAATTAAATGTTTTTCATCCTTTCTAAAGATCAGAACTTCAGTAGCCAATGGCAACTAGATGAATGACCCTGATACTCTTAATGGTTGTTGACGGAACGTTTCTAATGAACCTGCACAATCAGTCAATCAGACACTTGTGAAAAGAAGACGAGGGAGTTTAGAAGGAAACCTTTTTGCTACTATTGTTCCCCATTTATTATGCTCATATTGCTGGGGCACGCTTCAACCAAATGTAGAGTTTGACTGACCGGGATCACATTTATCAGTGCTGGTCACATCAGTGGGATTAGTAATTCATGTCAGAGATTTGTTCTGCATTTGAAAAGGGCACTACATAATGAAATATGAAACTGCAGCAAGATTAAGAATATTTATGGAGTTTTTTTTTTGTCTGGTTGTGGTTTTATTTGATGTTGCAGTGTCATCCATTTGTCTTTATGAAATGTAAGTTGCAAGGCAGGGATTTAGTACTGGATTTAAGGAAATGGAAAACTTAATCAGAGGTGTAGAAACGTATACGGCTGTTTCATGACTCTGCAGCATTTGCGACCTACCTATAACAGTTTGTCAAAGTTTCCTGCAATTATTTACTAATAAAACTCGTGTACACTGGCACGCGTTCTGAATGTGACTGTGAATTACTCTCACCTTCTCTACTTATAATTAAATCAGATTTACCAGCCTTACCGATAAAAACAGACCCACTCGGAATAAAAATGTTGTCATTGATCAATCTGTCAAACATCTGTGGCTAAAAGTCCTTGGGATTTTGCAATGTCTCTTCAATTCTTTCTTTAACCAAGGACAAGAAAACAATTATTGATTTACCCCTAAGACGTTCTGTCTTGTTAAGTAATGGACATGTATTGAATTATCTGTGGCTTTACTTTATAGCTAAGTACACACTCTTCTGTTTGCTGGTGATGTCATAGCTTTTCCATCACCCACCTGCTAGACTCCATGGGACACATCACAGCCGCATACTGCATATGTCTTGTTGATAGAAACCATGTTGGGCCTTGCAACATCATAAAGAATAGTCTGGTTTGGGGAATGTTGTTACAAGTAAAATACAAAGATTTGCTCATGCGCTACATACGAATGGTTTACCTTAGCAGGCATCCTACATCCCCATCTATCCATTCCATATACAGATGTATTATTAACGATTGTACATTATTTGAATCTATTGACTTGATTGAGCCATGAATGATGTCTGCGTGTCTGACTAGTTTTCCAGCAGGATTGTCTGTAGTGCTTTCATTTTTATATTAAGCTTCATTTGTTTAGTTAACCTGGAATTCACGGGCCTTGCATAACAGGTGGAAGAAGTACCCCTTTTTTATGTCTACTTTGCTGAAACTGTGGACATCATTATTTGTAGGCCTAGATTTAATAATAGGTTCCGGGTTTTTTTTTTTGTTGTTTTTCTAGAGTTCAAACCACAAGGAAACCATCTGTGATGTTGGCATATCGTGACTGATCCACAAAACACAGTTTACACTGGCTCATCGCATAGCTGCAGAAATGGAAACTCTGTGCACTGCCAAAACACTGTAACAAAGATCCAAATTTATGATGAACCATTGGTTCATTTCAAACTGATCTTTCTATGTTTTTTTTTCTTTTCTTTTCTTTGTTAACTTCCTTACAAGGGGAGGTTGAACAACGGTCTTAGAAAGACCACCATGATATTTGGAGGCAGAAGTGAGATTTTCGAGATAAATGAGGTTGAGGAGATAGTGAGGAAAGTATGCCACGTTCATATAAGTTGAGACTTTATCTATCCTCAACTGGGTGAGGTTTTCTGATATTGCAAGACCAAAAAGACCCACTGATCACAGATTACAGGCCAGACAATATGTTAAAGTGCATCAAGAGATTTTTAACATCCAGTCGAAAAAGTTAGTTTAATTCTCAGAATAATTCTGAGACACCAAAAGGCAGTGAGCCTCAGGTAAATAAAAGCACAGTTTTTAAAAAAAGATATATGTTTAGTAACCATCTCTCTTCAGTAATATACAATCCTCTGACTGGCATATACAGATATGGTCCATGCACAAAGGCATGTTTACTTAAGGTTTTAAGCACTAATCTCATCACTATTTGGACAAAGGGTGAAATAATTAAATGAATCAATGAAAAATCAGTTAAAAGACACAGTGACTGATAGATAGCAAGCTTTCTAAACATTTGGCTTTATCATTTATAACTCTATAATGATAGGGTGTAAATAGGAATAAATGTTAGGTTTATCTTCACATTATCATCTTGTTCTTAGAAAATAACTCTACAGATTTAACAGTAAGTTCTTGTTTTTACAGTATTTACAACATATAAACCACATTTTTCATAAAGAGCAGATAATGTATGTATTACTGGTTGATTGATTATACAATTTTAATACTAATTCTCTAAATACTAGTATTAATAGCCAATTGGCCACTCAAACTTTATTTCGTGCATTTGATCTTTTTCTTTTTTTATCTAATTATTATCAGATTTTTTAAAAGTTTGTTAACTTTTCCTGTTTCCTACTGTAATGCTTTTAATGTTTTATGTAAAATTATTTGAATCGTCTTATACGTAAAAGGTGTCATATTGATAAACTTGCTTTTTCTTTACCATGATCACCACAATTATTACTAATAGAAATAAAGACTAATAAAAAACAAATTATTTATCTTGAATCTATATCAGTGTAGATTTTAAATTTTAAAAAGATAATGAAAAATATTTAATTTCTAATTTCCTTATTGTAATTGATATGAAGGACTGTGTTTAATTACCTGGGATGTTGTTTCCCATCAATGGATGGATCGTCAATCAAATCTGATCAAAATTTGAGATATTTGCAAACCTCAAATTGCTGTCCACTAACTCCATATATCCCATTGTGATCATACTAGCGATTTACACCACTGACCTATAAATGCTAATTCCAGTGCAGAGTTACACAGTTAACACCGACACCCAAAAATAAAAAAATTAACACAAATCAAGCATATTTTGCATGAAGTTTACTTTAAAGTAAAATGTTATAAAAATTCACCAGGAAGAGATTTAACTCCAAGGTAAATAAGTGTTTCATAAAATTGTCTATGATCCTATGTGGACCTGCATTTAAAACCCAATTAAATCAGATAAAAAATAGAAATGTCTTAGCAAATGGAAGTAGGTCTATGTAAAAAAAAAAACAAAGAAAAAAGATGGTTAATATACCTTGTTAAAATGTAATCTGTCGTGCAAAAAATAAAATAAATGAGTTCTAAGAATGTGTTTGCATGCAATAATGTTTGACATATTGCTTCTTTGGATTTGTAGTGTAGGAGACCGTTTTTCCTGTCAAGGACGAGGACACTGGTTTCTTTAGATTGAGAAGAATATAAATTTAATA
>JBAMHX010000018.1:6873294-6885965 GCA_037177515.1 Pseudomugil tenellus | reverse complement strand
AACTGTACCAGACACAAGGATGTATGACGTACATTGTACGCCATAACAATATGGAACCAGAAAATTCCACAACACATCTTACATCATCTTTACATCATCTCACTGTTTCCAGAACAAAACTTGTAATCTTTTTGGGGGAAAACATGGTAGCATTGCCTTTTAGAATTACTCATTCATTTATTTATTTCCTATCCATGTATTTTCTTTACCTTCTTTAGCCAGGTCACAGTGGCAGAGGGCTGGAGACTGTGCCCTTGCCACTCTGGACCGGTCATCTATTTAATCACCATGACCTGATCCATGTAAACTCACAATAACCCCAAGAGGGGCTTTAGAATGACCTATCAACCTATCATGCATATTTTAAGACTGAGAGAGGAGAAACTGGAAAGAAATCGAGTATGCTTGGGAAGAACATACAACATCGTTTTAGAGTATCTTTGAAATTCCTCTAAAAGAGTTTTGTACAAGTGAGTTTCTTTTACACATTTACTACATCATTTTATTTAATGCTACAAAAAAGCACAGCTTTGATCAGTTAGTTTAACTGCAAAACTCCTGTTTAATCCTTGAGCAACACACTGAGGTGGACGAGTATCTTGGACATTGCTTAGCAGTTCTGAAAAAATGGGAAGAACTGAATAATTTGACTTTGCTGTTGTAGTTTCTGGGATACCCTAAAGGCAGTTTATTATAAGCCTGCATCAGAATCATATTCATAGAGAGGTCCTCACACAAGCCAAATCACCAATTCCAGGCTTACTGTGTCTATCTGGAAAATCATGCATTTTTTAAAGCTAGCTAAACAACTCTGCAGGTTTTCAACAGGTCATAAATCTTTTTGGTATAAATTTCCTCTATTAACTATAGAAACCATGCAAATGAAGGACTTTTAGTCTCGTTTCAATATCAGTGAATTATTGATAAGCTAATTTCATATGTGAAATATGGCTTCATGTGTCACTTATAAGATTAATTTTGGTCTTGTGATTCATAGCTTCAGCATCTCTGCCAAAGCTGCACACTGCAAAGGTATCACCATCATCCCAGCCACACATGTTCATCATCTCACGTTGAATCTCAGTATTTTGCGGCATATATAGATCAAAATCATGTCTATCAATGGTTCAGAACGTTTTATTTTCAATATGAAAGTTTGGTTTACATTCCTCTGGTTTAAGGATAACTAAAAGGTGTTGACTGTAGTTTAACTAAAATAAGCAATACAACAAATTCCGATTCAAATTTAATTAATTAATGAATTATTTATGTCCAAAACTTATGACTGTTCGTTCCAACAAGTGAAAGTGCTCCAAATGTTTCTCAAACAGCTAAAAAAACAAATCTTGCCTTTACAATCAATCTTTGGTTTCAAGTGTCTTTCTCAGCTTCACTGTGAGAGGAATATTAAGAAGATCTTCTAAACTTCTGTTTATCCTTTTAACCAGTGCTAAACTTTTAATTATATTCAAATTAAATAAATACTTTTAGTAAAAATAGTTTTCCCCTTAGCCTACTTTACTCGTTATTTTGCTTAATTTTTCTTCTTATTTGCAATACATTTCCTCACAGAAGTCAGAATAATGTGGAGCAGGACAAGGGGTCATATGTGGGAGGCAATGATGGAGGGACAGCGGCTGAGAGAGGCAGGAAATGAAAGGGTGAACAGAGCTAGTGTAATCACATGCCTGCTGGGTTGGAAGCGGAGAGCAGACAGCTGGGGAGGAACCGAGAACCTTGCAAGCAGTGTAGGAGTAATCGTGGCTCTATTGTATGAAACAGTTGGGCCTCTGAAGCTATAAGCAGCAGGGGGGCAAAGCCCTAGCACTGCCCCTTCAAATCACCATATCTTTAACATTTATGACAAAATAGGTGCAAAGGATTGTTCTCAAAAAGCAAAAGGTTTTCCATGGGCCTTACCAGGTCGAACTTAGGTATGGCTTGAAACTAATGCATGCCAAAGACTGATTTTTGAGGTTGGTTTCTCAGTTAGTCAGCAGGGTGCAGCTAGAATGTTGACCATTACAAGCTACAGCATAAACAGAACTTAAAGATTCCAGTTTGATGAGTAAGCCGATTACATGGCCGGTTGATTAGTTATTTGCATATTGTTATCGATATAAGCACAATGTTTTAATCTACACTCATTTGTAGAAATTGTTTCTTTTTTAATGCTAGGGTCAGTTAACAGTAGAAAAATGTGTTAGTAAGAATTCAATGAAGTTAAATTACATGTTCAAACAGTTTGAGACACATTTCATTAAATTTTCCTTTAAGATATATGTGCACTTTCCCCAGAGTTTGTTTTCACTGCAGAAAGTTAGTCATTTCCATTCAAGACATTTAAGTTTTATTCCAACATATTAGTAGAACCTGTATAAAAATAATCTCTTCTATTAAATTTAATTTGTTTGCAAACTAAAACTATGCATTTTTTGGTAAATAAAATAAAAAAAATGGTTACAGGCAGATTCAATATTACATTACTGTTTTTTATTTTTAAAGAGAATCTTTGTGTTTATCTGTGGAGCATTTTTTACTACTACTGCATTTTTTAAGTTGAATACATAACATTCTCTGAGCACAAAATCAATGCAGTACCTGTGTTGTTGTAAATGTACCACAAGAAGCTTAACCCGGCCATATTAAGGACAGTACTTACGCATGGAGAATGTATGCTTACATATATTCATAGTAGTTTAGTTTTTGTAATTTTACTGCAATACAGCAACTCAGTTTTATTTTGGTTGTGGACATGTTTAGCATAAACAGAAAAATACTAACCAGGTGTGATCGAGTTGTTTGTACCTTACATGCAAAGAAATATATGCATTATGGTACAATTCTGTATCTGATGGACACCATTATACAGTTCCGTAGAGATGAAGAGAAGTAGAACCCACAGGTATTAGTATTTGTTATTTTAATGAACAACAATGACATGCTGCAAATGTAAGTACTTTTAAAACACTTGATCTTTAAAGAAAAATGTAAAATGAAGTGGCCAGGAATTAAGAAATGCATCTTCCCTCTTGCTGATTCCTCTAACTATGCTTTTAACAGAACCATATTTACTTATCCATTACAAAAGTTATGTTTGGATATTTGCATAATGTTTTGAACTAATCATACTCAAATTCAGGCTTTTAGCTTGTGTAACTCAAGAGCATAATTTGCCTTCCTGCTGCAGGCAGAATGAATTTGGCTTTAGTTCTAGGAGTAAAATTACAAAAAAAAAATAAATTAAGTAATAAACTGAACTGTTATTATACTGTTTCCCATCTCTTACCATGGATACTGTTCTCTGTCTCAATGACTCCTAAAGGAAACAACTGAATCCATTACATGCAGAACAGGCCCTCAGTGGACTCTAGTCGGTTACCTCTTAAGGTCTGAGAGTGGTTTAGACCTAAATTCTGTCCAACTTTGGCTCTCTGGGGCCCTACAAGCTTCACTATCATGTATAACAGGGGTGTCCAAGTCAGCCCTGGAGAGCTGCTGTCCTTCAGGTTTTTTATGTATCCTTGTTCCAACAAACCAGGCTTGTATTAAATGGATGCAACAGCAAATGAAATTCTGAATAAATTTGGATTAGGTGTGTTGGAGCAGGCATACATGGAAAACCTGCAGGATTGTGGCCTTTGAGGACCGGAACTTGACACCCCTGATGTAGAACATGTAATCTGTTTCACAGGAGTAAGGCTATCTCCTGCTGTCAGCATATGAGACAACAAAGCAGACACAACATACTGATACTTTACAGCAAAGACACCATTATAAGTTAACAGGAACCACCCCTCTTTTCTTTATAAACGCATCATGTGGCTGTTTGTGAGAGACTCTGACTTTGATTTGTTTATATCTTCATCCTTGCTTCCTATACCCTAACTGTCCTTTTCTCAGTCTTTATTTTGTTGTCACCTTGGTTAATCACTAGTCTCTTATTTATGACATTCTTCTTCATCTTGCTTTATACTTGCAGTAGCTTTGGAAAGTAATCAGACTTAACCAGTGTATGCTGAGTATTCCTACTAATAAATCAAGGATGTATAGTAAGAGTAGATCTCCCTCTATTATGTCTTTGTAGCACCAAGATAGGTTGAAGTTATGCCTTATCATTCATTGGTTCGCTAGACATTAATCCATGTGTCAGTCAGGACCATGTGCATCATTAAAACAGTAGGTTGTGTGCAGCTGTTTAGCTTATGACTTTGAACATTCAAATTTCTAATGAAGTCATTCTAACCATTTATTCTATGGTCTAAAATGTTGAAATGGTTCCTATCCCACCGTAGCACACTGCAAACTGATATTTGGGTGATCAAGTGAAGAGCAGATCTATATTTTTCACCGGATGTATAATGGCGATATAGATCATGGCATCAGGTTCAGACATTATGTCACCACATTAGAAAAACCATGTTTAATGCTACTGAGACTGTTAGGTGTGGTTGCTGTTCTCTGTGATTTCCTTTGCAATCTCATTGCAAAGGCTTGATTGATGACATGTTGCAGGGATGAATGTCCTTGCAAAGCCTCTTCCATCTCTGCAGAGAATCTCAAATTCACACTTCCAGTGAGCATTGGGATTATGGTCATTTGTGTGACCAATGCCCTTCTTGCCCATTTCCAAAGTTGGCTCAGGGACCAACTCAGAAAAGTCATTGAATGTCCAGACATTTTCTTTTTTTGAGATTGTACCAATGATGCTCTTGGGAAGTTTCATTGATTTAGTCATTTTTTTACACTCCTCTGTGGATCTATGGGTCATAATACAATTCTGACTTGTAAAGTTTGTTGAGCTATATGACTTTAGGAGTTTCTATGTATCTTGTTTGTTAGTTCCTTTCCTTTAATCATCCTTTAATGAGCCTGTGAGTATTTACACTTGTTTGTAAATGTAGTTAATGTGTAACTTGAACTTTATTGAGGCATTATGTTTTTTCTCCACATTTCATTGATGCAAATTAATAAAATAAACTTTCACCTCAATAACCCACAACTATGCTTATCACATATGAAGCATTTTTAAATTGCAGAAGTAATTTATTTGGGGAATTGTTTGTAATTATTGACTACAAGTTTGAACCCTTAGCTTATCTTTAAAATGAATAATCTCAATAGTCTACCAAAACATCCCATGCTCTCACTTTAAATGTCTGTTTTCCTCGATCCTTTTATACCTCTCTGTGTCTCCTCTTCGTCTTCCATTAGCGACAACTTTCAGAGGGAGAAGAGGGTGATTCCTGCAGTGTGCTTCAGATAAGGCACAGCAGGGAACCCTCTTCATCCCTCTTCAACTGTCTCACCACTTAACATTCTTTCTTGCAGAAATAGCCTCCACTTTTTCAGAAGCTAGAAAGAGCTGTCAAGGCATATATGCAGGAATATGAGCCGTGACAAACCAACTGGCTTTCGCACCCGTGAAAGAATAGGTAGCGACACAAGCAGTGCTTCAAAACAAGTCTGCAGTAGTATCCAGCTCATCAGTCACTGGTCTTGCTGGTCTTTGCTTGGCATTGTTTAGCGTTTGTCTCATTGATGGGAAGTTTATTTGGTAGTCTCAGAGGTTAATAAAAGTAGGGAGTTTTCGTATTTCTAGTATTTTGTTCCTGATCACCAAATCAGTGTCTTGATGGCAAAGGTATCACAGCCAATGGATGGCATGAAACCCAAGTAAAGGACTGACGGTTCTTTGCTCTTTAATGAGGTCCATGCTGAGCTGCTAAGAACATAATACCAGCTGTGCTGCATTTATAGACTGCTGTAAAATGCGGAGAAATTTATTATAAATACCTGACAGTCCAAGGAAACTGCTCAAATTGGCTGCTTTTGGGCTTTGCTCTTCGTATAAAAATGCACCACGGTTTTAAACACGGTTTGAAAACAGTATAAATAATGTGAATTCTTGTTCTTTCATTCTGATTGTGTCTGCAACAAATTAGCAGAATCTAAAAACACATTTCAAAGCTTAGCCTGACCTGCCCACAGCTAAGAAGTTCCACACTGGCACACTGATCCATACTAGTGAGAGTTGGTCATCTGCGATCAGCAGAACTTTCAACTATTTTTGCTTGACTGCTTTTAACATTGCCTCTGCAGATAAAAACAGGTGTTTATGCATGTTTGCATATCAGAATATGAGCATGTAATACTGTGTACTTCACCTTAAGGCCTTTGACACTGGGTGTTGTTAATGAGTCATTGTATTACAAGTTGCTGTTTAGAAAGATAGAAACCAGCCTGCTGTAGGCAAAGGAATGGATGAATCCCATTTGCCTTCATGCACCCCAATCTCATCCCAAAAAGAAGTGTAACCCAACACACACTGTCTCACTAGTTGCTTAGCTATCAATCTGCCTCCTTGACATCAAAGCTGAATTGATAATGTAGACATCTATGCCATAAACAGATGCTGTTATATTCTCGTCAGTATGCGCACACAACAAAAAAATACCGAAATAGGATCGAATTATTTGCCCCGAGTTAGATTTTTCGTTTCCTATTTAATTTGTTCCTGCACTCTGGTGTCACGCTATACGCTGTGGGGCACCTTCAGAGGTGTTTCCAGATTTCTTGTAAACAGACAACTTGACAAGCATAATTAATATATTAAAGAAATGGAGCTTCAATGATTATTAAAATGCAGCTAATGATGTGCGGGCGTGGATTAATAATTCTGTCCCTGCACTCAGTGCCAATTTGCTTTTGCTTCACTGGCAGTGTGGAAGGTTGGGGAAATGACTGAGACTGTCAAGTAAAGTTGCTTTTTGTTTTGTTTGGGTTTTTTTTCCCCTCCAAGAAGATTGTATATAGTCACATTACTGACATTGCTCATGGTTGTGGAGAAAGAACTAAAAAAAAAAAAAATCAAGAAGAGAAAGATGCAGGCGAGGAGGGAAAGGTTACTCTTTATACTCGGCAGCTGTATGTAGAGAGTTGGAGAAAAGATTCAAGTCTCTTATATCCACACACAGATATTTACAGATCTAAAAAAAAAAAAAGGTGCATACATCCATAGCGCCACAAACTTTCTCATCTTCCATAAGCACAGTCTTCAAAGAAACATCTTCATGTTTTGCATTGACCCAAACAATCGCATACTTTTACTCTGGACTTTGGTACATTCAGACTGTAACACAAGCCAGTACTATGTATACACACAGCACCATAACCTTCCCATGCGGTCAAGCTTCCCCCCTGCAGAAAACAAGGCCACACTCTGAAATGTGGTGGATGTGAATTGTGTCCATAGATGGATGTGAATTGTGTCCATAGGTGGATGTGAAATGTGTGAGGAGGTGGATGTTTTGTCTCATCATTGCTTTCCATTTTAAGCACAACCTCTTTTCCTTCCACCTGTAGGACTTCTCATTTTCTATTAACTGTGTGTGTGTGTGTGTGTTTGAGATAAAATTCCAATTAATAAAAATGTTTGTTAAACCCCTAGACAAGTCAAGACAAGATGGAACTGTGTTTGTTTATAAAGTGTTCTCTTTTGTTGTTATGGCAGGTATTGCCATGTATGACAAAATCAGACAGCTTTTGGAGAGTGCATAAATATCTATTTTTTCATTTCATATGACTTTCATAACTTTATGAGTGATTAGCAGAATGAACATCAGTTTTAATTCTAACTGAGAGTCCATCAACTAAAACACATTCTGCAATTGTCCCCATGCACGCTGCACAATGGGAAGTTTTCTGGAGGATTGTTGGAGCAAAACTTTGGCTTTATCTTTGTTCAAACTTTTGAAAAGAAATGTTGATATTCTTTCAAAAACTGCTAAATGAATGTCAAATATCCTTCAGCACAGTTCCAGGTTTAATTAGTAATAAATAAGGCTCCAGCATTTGTCTGATTATCCCCAAACCTTCCTTTCAGATACAGAATCACGCTTTTTACAGTAGTTTTACACAGTGCAGTC
Source organism: Pseudomugil tenellus (assembly GCA_037177515.1). NCBI lineage: Eukaryota > Metazoa > Chordata > Actinopteri > Atheriniformes > Pseudomugilidae > Pseudomugil > Pseudomugil tenellus. The sequence goes on along the minus strand of JBAMHX010000018.1, from coordinate 6,878,037 downwards.
TCACTGAATGTGCGTGCTGGTAAATGATGGTAAATCGCTTTTTTTTTCTTTTACTCATTTTTTTCCCAGGAAACTAATCCTTACAAGCAGAAGTATACCATTTGTTTCTATATAGCAGAGAGCTATGAACCAGTGGCAGCTGTATTCACCTGGGTTTAATCTTCCTCTCTGTTGTCTATTTGTTGTCCGGTATTGTTAATAATAACAACAACTGCTTTCCGCTACCATTTATCATCTTAAGCTGAGGTGCTGATTCAACCTTCTGGCCAGAAACCAATCGATACTGTTTGAAGCAGGCATCTTAGCCGTTGTTTTTATTTATGTTGCGACTTGAGCTTACTTGTAGGAGTCAGTACACATTTACACTAAAAGTCAAAGAAATCAAATTATAGCAATATTAATTTTTTTTATTTGAAGCCGTTAGAAAAGGTTTATGGATAAACCTTTATCCTGCACATGTTAATTTAATTCTGCAGTGGTATTGTTTTATATTTGTCTGCACCATTAATTGGAAAAGATCTCACTACTGTTCTCCTGCTTGAATGTGTCTTTCAGGACACACCAGTGGGAAGATCAATATTTATGGTGAACGCCACAGATCCTGACCAGGGCACTGGTGGCAGTGTTCTCTTCTCTTTCCAGCCACCTTCTTCTTTTTTTGCCATCGATGGTGCCCGAGGCACTGTCACGGTCATCAGAGGTCTGGACTATGAGAGAACTTCGGCCTACCAGCTCACTGTTAATGCCACAGTAAGTATACAGACGGTACCTTTTCTGTACGCAATCCCAGTGCTCCCACGCTTGAATGATGGCGTTTTTGGTTTTTTTCTGGTAGGATCAAGACAAAGTAAGACCTTTATCCAGGCTTGCCAACTTGGCTATCGCTATAACCGATGTCCAAGACATGGACCCAGTTTTCACCAATCTGCCCTACAACACCAACATAGAGGAGAACGTTCCCCTGGTCAGTATTAGATCCATAATTACATCACAACACTTCCGTTCATATAATCTTCTTGCAACTTTGTGTTCAAATCATTTCAAATCATCAACTTCAAATCATTTAGTTTGTCAATTTCTTATATCTGTTCTCATCTGCACCCCCACCTCTCTTGGTGTTGATTATGGGGAAGCAGGTGCACAGGAAATGTAGTTGAAAACAAAGGCCTAAATAGTAATCAGGAAAGGATACCTTCTCCTCCTGAGCCTCACCTCCAGGTACCTCCACACAGCTCACATCGGGGTCTCTACATACATCAGGTGATGAAGACTGTAATTACTGAAGAAGATTTTAGGAATGTTAGGCCTCCAGCAAAGGTCACAAGATATAAAGTATTTATGGTATGTGTAGAGTCTGAATGGCATGAAGTACTAAGCAGTACGGGCTTGACCACAACCTTCCCTCTGTCTTTACTGCAAGTAGGTTAGTAATGGAAATCTAATATACTAAGTGTCTGTTTTCTCAGGTGCTATTATGCTCACTCCCTCTACTCAGCCATTTAACTCTGTACCCAGGTGGGTAATTGTCCAGTTATCAATGTTTCCACTTGCAACTACGGAATTACACACATGGGTATAATTCTGTCGCTCCTTATTTCTGTTTCTCACTCACTCTGTCACTGTATTTCATTTTGTCTTTCCCTCAGTCTCTCACCCAAACTATTCCCACAACTCACACAACCACTTGCTTATCCCTCGTCCCCAGCCTGTATGTGCCATAGTAGAAATGTCAAGTGCTACATTTGCATGCATATTAACAGGGCATGACGGAGTCGTCACTCTGTGTCTTCCTTACTCTCTGATTCATCATTTGTCACCAGGAAGGTCACAACAAGAGGAAGAGGAAGAAGAACAGTGTGGGGGTATAAGTGTGGAGAAAAAGAGTAAGATGCTGGGGTGAAATAAGTGAAGATTAAATGAGAGAGGAGGAAGAAATATGCTGAAATATTAGTTTGGATGGTAAAGTTAACATTAGTGAGCAGATTCCAGATTTCTCACAGCAGCTGTGCAGTGTTAATCCTTAGTAATACTGCCTTAGAGTGCTCCTGCCTCTAACAGTAGGGGGCAGTGTGTAATCCTGTTAAAATGACAAGGTAAGAAGAAGCCATGGCTAATACACAAGCAAAGTCTGAAAAATGCGACTGAGCCAGTTTGACCCTGCAGCAGCGACAGGAAGACAGCAATGAAACACACTGATGAAGGCCAGTGGTACCACCTCACTCACACATTAAAACACCTCTAATGATCTCATGTTGGATTCTAGCAAGCATGTGTCATTTCCATTTTGCAGTGCTTTGTGATGATAAGCCGAGGGTGTACAGTGACAGAACGAGTGTCAGCTGTTCTAAAGACCATGACATTTACACGTAAGGGTGTAAAACAGGGTCCACTGTCATAGTTCATTTCTCAAAGTCCGCTCTGTTGCTGCTCCTGTTAGAGCCTAGTTGGTTTCTTATCCCTATTTCTGACTTTCTTGTAGTCTGGAGCCAATCAACTTGTCATTCAGGGAAAATATGGCAAAAAAAATAGAATTTTCTTTTCTTTTTTTTTTATAAAATCACAGGTCTGACTTTTTAACAGTTATGCTTCTGAATCTATGCATGAACTGACATTAAGCCTCTTCCAGGACAAACACATAATTTAGCTGTCAAATCAATGAGAGAGAAAGAGAATTGGTAGGTGGGTGATGCTCTGTATGGCCAGAAATGGAAGGAGGGAGATGAAGAGAAGAGGATGAAGGAGATGTGTTTTGCTGGTGTGTGTTGGTGTATGCCGGAGGGGAGGGATTATATTTTTGATGCCTGATTGAACATATTCCACGTGTGTGGACAGTTTGAGAATATTGCTCTTTACTTCAGCATCGCTTCTCCCCGCTAACTTCCACTCTTCCTTTTTTTTTTCTCCACATCCTTCATGTGAGTGTGTCTGTGTTTATGTATCCCTCTCAGATGCTGAATGGTGTGAATCAGTCTCTTTAAAAGGCTTGTAATTGATTCTGCTGTAATTGGTCAATGACAGGAGATGCTTTGGCAGAAATGGAGCATAAACACGTCTTAGACACAATTTGCAGGATCAATGGGAAGCAGCCTGCTCGGGTGTAAGTGAGTGGGAGTACCAAGGAGGGAGGGAGGAGGAGGAGGAGAGAAAGAAGCAGGAAGGGTCTCTCGATCTCTCATTGCTGCACAGGAGTTTTTAAGCATCACCACCGTGTCTGATTGAGGCATGAAGGCTGAGAAAGCACAGTGGATCAAAGACATTTCAAACAGCTTTCTTTCTCTTTCTCTTTTTTTCTGAGCTGTTATACTGTGATTTTGTCAAGTATCAGCCTCATTGGCGCTGCAGGAGAGCTTTGAAACAATGAAAGGAGAAATAAACAGTGATGAAATTCTGCTAACACACCTAATGAACAAAATGGTTTCTGACAACCATGATGTATTTTCTTTTCTGTCACAGTTTTACTTATTTTAACCTTTTCCAGTAAAACAGTAAAGAATTAAAAGATAAGAAAGTAAATATTTGTTTGCATTCTTACCTGATTTTAAAATGCTGAAAAACAACAAAATTCTTTCTTTGTTTGCTTGTTTTGTAGCTGGAAGCGTTAATATTCTTTAAGCTTACAGCAAAGCTGCTGTATTATTGGGTTGTGACACTGGTTTTTGCCTTGAAATGTCAGATTAAAGAAGGAACCACTGCAGAAAAAAAAACCCAAAAAAATGGCTATGAAGATTACATGGAGCTTATACACACCTTGTGTTGTGTGTGTTTCCGCAGGGATACGAGGTGCGGAAGATAACAGCCATTGACCAGGATCTTGGCAAACCAAGAGGAATCGGCTACACCATCGTCTCAGGTCTGAGTCACATAATCAATCTGGCATCCACAGCACAGAGAGAGAAATCGATTTTCTCTTATCATAATTCTGCAGCAATAATAGACAAGTCTCATCAAGCACAACAGTCAATAATGACTGCGAGCAGAGCAAGGCATTGGAGAATAGGCTTGGCTGTAAGCGGTTATTAATCAGCACTTCGGTTCAGTTGTGCACAAGTCCGCCTTCGTTCAGTATTATCATTCAAAAGTCAGCTTACTCCACCGAAACAGGATTATAATTTGTGAGTGACACATTTTCACCCTCACCAGAAAAGGGAACTTTTCTGAGCTAACTTCAAGCCCTTTGTTTTTTTTAAAGGAAGACATTAAAATCAGAAAAGCCTCTTGACTGGAAAAAAAACAAGATAGTGTGAGAGCTAATGACAACATATTGATCTTCTTCCTACAATCCATAACTTGTGTTGGTATTACTATATCTTTATGAGTTTTGCTTTTAAGTAGATGGTAATACAGTTTGCATGGTGCTGATAAGAGCTGCAGAAGCGATTCTGCTTGCATACCTCTCAACTCAGTTTTCTTATTTCTGCCAAGAAAATGTTTGTGCCTGCTAGTTACGTTGTCTGTCAGTCTGTCTGCCAGGATGAAATCACAAGAATTCATTAACAAATTTCCATAAAACTTTTTGGAGCTCCAAGATAAGTTTTGTTGTTGATCCAGAGTGAAACTCATATTTTCTTGGATTTCTGATATAAAAATAAATAAATAAATCAGGCATGGCTTGAGGTTATTTGGTAACTTCACAGAATTAGAAAATATATATTTTTCACAAAATTTAAATGGCTGCTTTTACTGTTCCAATGTAAATTCATTTTGGGGAATAGGCATTACAAGCTTACCGCTTCTGTATATATA
>JBAMHX010000018.1:6809124-6837638 GCA_037177515.1 Pseudomugil tenellus | reverse complement strand
TGTGAATGGCAGGATTATTATCATAGGATTATACTGAGAGATAACTCCTTCAAAATTCAAAATTAAATGTAATCTTCATCTTTTTTTTTTAGAATTACAAAGTATTCCATGTAGCCTAAAGCCCTATTCAGATTTTTAAAATTGCACTTTTTCTTTGTTTAGTTTGTTTACTTATTTCAGGCAGTATTATTATAATAACAAAGGAGATATACAATTGGTATTTTGGACAAAACACAGAACCCGGTGAGAACCCACGCTAACACGGGGAGAACATGCAAACTCCACACAGATAGGCCACCGTCCGAACCAGCAACCTGCTTGGTGTGAGGCTGCAGTGCTAACCACCTCTCCACCGTGCAGCCCCTTATATATACAGTATATATAAAGATATATATACAGACAGTCAGACCAACCGACCATTTGCAAGTAGTTGAAGTGAACTCTCCAAATTCTTTCAACACGACCGCCCGACTAACCTTGTCTGCAAACATGCCACAGCCATTGCTCGCTTGCTGAAGTGTATAGGGAGGCAAAGAGGAGGCAACGGTTAACATGAACATGCAACCAGACTAACTAGTAAACACAAGGCTAGAGATCAACACAGTTATTTCCGGGTCATCATGTTCTAATCCAAAGGAAATTATTTCTCTAGGTCCTCCCATAGCAAGTTTTTAATTCCTTCAAACTAAAATGATTGGTCAGAATCTCAATATGGTCTCAGTATTTCAGAAATACTATGTAAATAAAAACAAAATTGGTCATAAACATATACACAAAGTAGACTCCCCTTAGCCCTCCCAAAGTCAATACAGTGCTTAAAGGCATAAAACTGGTCAGTATAGGCCTCCTCTTGAATAGTCACTCAATAACATTAACATTTTTTTTCTGTGTGTGGTTTGGTCTTTATTTATATATTTGAGAAGACTTGTTTACCTTTGGTGATTTGTCTGAATTCAAAAGGTTACAGCAGCTTTAATCCAATAAAAACAGCCAACTGTTTATGTTCTGCAGTCTGATCAAACAAGTCATGATTGCCTCACACATGTTTGTGCAAATGTTGAAATATTTACTTTGGAATTGTTATTGCATGTATTGCGCATAATTTAAAACAAGTCAACAGTAAGCCACGGAAAGATAGTAAATCTATGAACTATTGTGCATTTACACACTACTCAGGCATGAAAAAAGAGAAGGAACAATGCCCTAAATGCATTTGCTCCTTGACTGAATCTTAAGAAACTATTAAATTCAGGGGCAGAATTGTGACATTATTATTTATAAATTTCCGATGATTTTATTGTCCTACAACTCTTTTCAACCCAGTCGTGTAAAGTCAGTGGCAGGTAGCAATAACCTACCCTGTCCCACTACCCTACCATTAAGATCAAATTAGGATGTTAATTAACAACAGAGAATCACGCGGAGCTGATGCACTGGTTGTGGTTAAATAAAATAATGAAATATCCAGTGACTGTTTCTGTAATAATACATTTCTACTTACCGGTAAATCAAGCTCATTTTATTATTTTCTTTTTATTGCAGGTTTCTGTATTAATGTATTAAAATGCCAAAGTAGCGATATTTTCATTGTGAGAACCCATGTAGGAGTACACTTACATGCACTTCAGTCTGTTGATCTTAACTTGTGATATTTGCATCTGACATTTGCCCCCTGGTATTTTTGCCAAAAGGTTGCTATGTATGTCAGAACGACAATGTCAAATATTGTCAAAATAGTTATTTTAACTGACATGGCCCACTTCAAATCATGTTAATCCTCCAATTAGATTTAAATGCCTCATATACACACCTCAGTCCAATGTGACTGATCTAGCCACTAATAAAAATTATTTTTTTTATCTGATAAAGAGGAATAGTTTACCTAATACACTTAGTCTTAATATTGCTCTCACTGGAACAAATATATGTTGGGTGGATTCTCAAATCACAAGGGTTTAACCCTTTAAAGCCAACTCAAAAAGGAACTCTGCTGAACAATGAAAATCAAACTACTATGCAACAATAATCTCCAGATTATGAAACAGAATAGCAAACTGAAAACTAGAAGATTTGCTGTTCTTCTAGAAAAGCAGTGTAAATGCTTCCATGCTGAAAAGATCGATCTACAATGCTAAAGAAAGCCTAAATAATTCTGAAATTGTATATATGAAAATATAAAAGCAGAAAACTGATGTTTAAAGCTGGGGAAAATGGTGGAAAGTTAAAGTTAAATGAGCATAATAGAGGTGAAAGGGGTTGAAACCTGCTTATTGAACTATTAGTTGAAATCATTATGTAGTTGAAATCATTTGAAGATTAAAATATTTAAATAAAGTCTTTAAATCTCAGTAAAAGTGGTTGAAAGATAAACTGCAGTGAGTAAAACAGTTGTAGCAGAAGTGTTGGAAGCTCAAGATCAGGTGCAAATCTAGAGGATATTGGTGTAAGATTAACTAAAAGAGGGAAAAACAGAAGTCTAGGATAAATGAAGGAGAAAGAATATGAATTGATGGATAGATGGAAAGGAAGAGATGGTTGCATGATGTGTAGATAGATGAAAAGAAAGATGGTCAGATGTGTAGATAGATGAAGAGAAAGATGGTCAGATGTGTCGATAGATGAAGAGAAAGCTCGTTGGATGGGTAGATGGATGGATGGATAGATAGAAAGAGAACGATAGATGATGGATAGATAGAAAGAGAACGATGGATGGATGGATGGATGGATGGATGGATGGTTGGAAAGAAAGAAAGATGGTTGAATGGGTAGATAGATAGAGAGAAAGATTGTTCACACAATAATAAAGAAAAACAGGAACTCAATAGTGTGAATGAGAAACAATATTTTAACTCCTACTATGCTGGTGCTATGTGGTGGTTATCTCTGCCACCTCACAGTAAGTAGTTCCAGAATCAGAAATAAGGAATAGGCTGGAGACAAACTCCTAGGAGAATTTCTCCTTGAATGTTTTCTGCACCGTTTCTTACAGCTTACATGCGGAAGAACAAGACCAAAAACAAAGAAGTTAGTTCCTTTTTCATACTGAAAAGTTCATGCAAACGTACAGTCCCGCAGAGAAAGTTATAAACAGAACAATATTTCCTCACTGTCCAGTGTTAACTGAATTCTTTTCTTGTGTATGGACACCAGGACAAACGTATGCGTCCAGTTAAATGACAAGGTTGAAATCTAACCATAACATTTGCCCCATGGTAGTTGAGATGGTTATCAGCTCATCTTATTTACGGGACGGTAAATGTAAGATATGTCTCTCTGAGCTTGGCACATGTAGCTGCTGGGATTTTAAACCATACTTTAAAGAACAAAGTTGTAAAAATCCTTCATGCTCAATTGTTTCTGCTGGTGTACAAGATTATTTATGTCAGTTGGATTGAGCTCTTATCTTGACAAGCCCGTTCTAACACATTTAAACGTTTTACTCTCAAATCTCTGCAAGACTGTAGCAGGTTTTTCTCAAAAGCACAACACTCCTCCAAACCACTCTAAATATATAAGAACAAAAAGATGATGTTACCATCAAACTAACGATCTCATAGTTTAGTCTCAGAGTCATAGTTTAGTCTTACTAAACATATCAAAGTCAGAAATGTCTCTTGTGTTGGAAAAGTTCATTAATTAAATAAACTTGTGCTTGTGTCAATGATAAACCTGAAGCCTTGAAAAACAGCTACAATGTTTGGCTCAACTTTCCTTAGTGTTTTTTTGTTTGGTAGGTTTTTTTTTTCCATCAGAGTGCTGTAAAATCCAACAGATGACAGCCTAATATGTCATTAAAATAAAGGGGAGGACAGCGCTCTTTTTCAGTGTAGCCTGCTCCTGAGACAAACCAATATGTACCATATATACACTCACACAAAGAAACACATCCACTCATGTTTATGCATTGAAATACATACATTTTTGGACATTTGCACAATTTTAAATTATTCAAATATCTCACCAACTTAGAGAAAAACATTTATATACATAATACGTCCTCACAAGAATGGCTTGTTAAATTGCTTATATTGTTAATTGCTTGCTTGATTAATTTATACACACTTGTTTTCTAAAACCTGTCTGAAAAAACAATTTGAAAACATGGAAAAATTGGCACACACACTGATAAAGTAAAAGTATAATGATAGTAACTGTAAAAGTGATAATAGCTTCACAAATTGAAATATGTTATTTTTTTGAGCCCATACACTGCTTTTTCAAAGCGTGAATGTGTTTTAGAGAAATATGCTAAACCTGATACTGTTGTGACAATGCCTTATGGTTAAGTCTGAGTGATGTTTTAAAATAGTTTATGCTTATGCTAATTGAAATTATGCATGATGGTCCCCTGTTGTTTCTAAAAAAAAGTGCCAAAAAAGCAATCTGATAATGTAACTGGAATACGTTAATATTCATAGCTCATCTGATCAGAGCTTGTGTACGATGTTGGCTGATGCATTACTCTCATAGTGCGCATACCTACTTCCCTGTGGACACTTATGTTTAACATACCAATACACACTGACATACACAAAGTGCAAACACACATAAGCTAGTGCAGCTGTCCTTATCAGGACACCATGTTGACATCCATTTACTGTTTACATACCCAAACTCTACCCCTCATTTTAACAATAACCAGCTTAAGCCTTAACAGGTTGCTTACTAGAACCTCACAAATGGCATCCTCCCTCATCAGAACCAAATGTTGGACTACTGGTCCACTAAGTCAGTGTCCAAGAGCCGCTAATGAGGAAATGAAAGCAGCAACACACACACTGAAACAGTTGGTCTTTAATATTTATGGTCTGCAGCATTACTTATTATAAATATTTATTGTGATTTACTCTTTTGTCTGGATCCTTTTGTCACACACTTTCTCCTACTGTTCCTCCTTTCCCTGGGGACTTCATACACTAAGAAACAGCCTGGATCAGAAAATCACAGATTTCTTTCTCCTTTGGATTTAGATGAGCTACTTTTCTTTCATTTCTTATTTTTTTGTATATTGTTAGCTCTTCGTCCTTCTCCCCATTAGATTTGCTAATGGTTTTCAAGTCCCTTGGTGGTATCTGCCTGGTATCTGCTGGGGCAGCACTTTGTCAAGGTCTTTATACCCATCAGATTCTTCACTGCAAAGATGCATACTGTATATAATATTCACCCAGTGCAGAAGTACAGTCTACCCAGGCCTTTCTTTAAGTTGCTATTGCTTCTTTCATAGTCTTTCATCTATTCTCTGTTGTGTTTTTGCCTGTTTGGTGCAGACGTATCATGCACTTGAGGTGTGACACAGTGACACGTGTCTAGCTGAATGGTATAAATGATAGAATGGAGGTTTACCCACCGCAACTACTTAGACAGTCATGTACAAGGCAATAGTCACAGCAGTAACTATAATTTATTATTGCAATAAAAGAGTAAGAATCAAACTCTCTCCTACTGGTGGTAGGGCTTCTTTTGATAATAGTACTTCCATTGTAGCATCTCTGAGATTTTGAAATGGAATGTAAATGGGTGCAAAAGATAGACAGAAGATAGAAGTATCTAAGTATTGATATTAAGACATCAGAGAAGTGCTACTGTCAGTCAGGATGACCAAAGTGGAGAGGTCTCAATTCCTAGTCCACAAAGTAAAAGTCCTGCAAATTTTTTGGATCTACCTGTACATGTAGAACAGGTGTTTTCACTAACAGGCTCGCTTACCTAGAAGATGAACTGTGCTCTTTAAATTCAGCTGGTTTGGTGACTGGTCAAAACAGCTCCCAAACAGGAGTTTTACTTTCTGGACCAGGAATTGCCACCTCTGCCAAAGATGTGTGGAGTTTGGTGGTAAACCTAACATGAGGACACTTAACTAGCCAGAGTTGCCAAAAAAAAGAGTCTGCTTAAAAAAATTCTGCTTGATGTTATTTAACAAAACAAAAAGGCAGCACATATTGCTTAATATATACCAGATTTTTGTGTCTGAGCGTGGCTTACTCTTTAGAATGTAGCATAGCTTATATGTGGGGTGATCCTCACCATCATGAGTTTTTTAGACCCATAAGTGAAGACCATGCAGGCATTCATCAGGCTGCATCTTTAGCATCCACTCTTAAACTGAATACAACCTTAGTCTTTTCATCATTTTAAGTCTAAATAAAAAATGAATGCATTATATACATAAATTGTATTAATAATTATAATGAACAGTTAAATAAAATAGTGCAAACTGTGAATTAGCCAGTTCAGCTGGAAGGTTTGGCATTTTTACATTATTCTGTAGTGTCTTACCTTCCTGAAAACAAAACCAAATAAACCCTATTTTTAGATAAACTGATTAAATAAGCAACGTGCTAGAGCTAAAGAGCGACAAACAATACAACTATGTATTTAGCCAGTGTTTCTTTTTCATCTTAATGAATTTTTCCTTTTTTTAAATATTTTTCCTTTATTTAAATAGCTAAATAGTTTTGTTTTTTTGTTATAAATTATCTAAAAGTCAAAAATGGATTCCGCAAAATTGTCACTTTTTATGTCAAATTATTCATTTCAAAATATATCAAAAAGTTAAAGATTGCAACTTGAAAGCAAAAATCTGGATTTTTTTCCCCTTCACTTGGATGTCTATAATTGTGTCATCTCTTGACTTAAGCTTTGCTTCCTCAACACATAGCCAGACACCATGTTCCATCCCCAAATTATTGCTTTGTCCTTCTTCTTCCATTCAACATATCTCTATAGTGTACCCTTTACTTTTTTTAATCATTCTCTACATCCTCCATGTTCTTCTGTTAATCTTTTTCCCTCATCATTGAGGCCAAGAGCAGAAAGAGAGGGGGAGGACAAAGGCCTGCTGGCAAAGTGAAGCTGCCAGCATCTGAGAGCTCTGCATTAAGTCTTTTCACTGGCGGCTCAAACTCCATCTTCAGCCTCTGCCCACAATATAGTCATCTCTATCTCAGCCTTATTCCTTGCCTGTTCCAGGGGATATTTATTTATTTATTTCCTTTTCTTTCAATAGATCTGAGGTTGACGTAATAAAATAGTAGAATTTATTTTGCGAGTCGTCACTTTTTATAGTATTAAACTTGTAATTCCCTGGTCTGATCTGTCTTGCTGTTATCTTAGTGGTCTGGAGATAATAGAAACAGGAATTTAAATCTTGTCAGCAGACAGGCGTATCTTTGAGCATCCCCACCTGCTTGTTAATGGTTTAAAGAAATCAAACAGTTGTAAGAGCACATTCACTATTGCCATTACTGGATAGTGTCCGTAGTAAAACACACACTGTTCCCATCAACCTCATGCAGGTCACAGCTTGGGGACACTTACACTGAGTGAAAAGGGTTATAATCTAGATTTCATCAGTATGTATAGAGCATACTTCCCTGTATATCTGAAGAATTTAGACTATTGGTTATGCATGTCAACATAGGTCTCATTTCTGCTGTTATATGGACAGAAGATATTGGATGAAGACACATATCTGTATTATTTTTGTCTAAAGCAAGTTCTGAATATGACATGAGGTCAAGTCTGAGGTCAAATCGAGAAAGGTATACTAAATCCTAAAATATCTGTAGGGTATCTCTCTAAATCTTAGAAGAACCCAGACCATTCCTGGTACATATTCTAAGTTTGACTTTAAGTCTCAATCCCATTTCTTATTTTTACCCCTAATCCTTCCCCTTACCTCTACCCCTAGCTCTAGCCTGCACCTTGAAAATGAGGGTTAAGGCGTAGGGCTTTCTCTTCAGCACTACAAAATGGGACACTCCTCGTTCCGTCTCATGACTATGACGTCATCATCTAGCGTCACTAAAACTATTGCCAGTCGCGGCTAGTGCTTAGTTTGATTTTTAGCACTATCAAGATTAAAAGACGTGTTAAAAAAAGCTTATGATACATCAGAAATGGGAATTATAACCTGCAGATTATAACAAGTAAGCCATGTACGCGTTGCTGAAGTTTTCATTATTTTCCCATATCGTTAGTAATAAACATGAGAAACGAAAAACATTCTACAGCTGTTGTCGGCAAATTACAAACAGAGAAACTATGACACATCAGTCTTTATAAACGTTATAAATAATCATATGATTATTTGTTCAAAAATGCTTACATTTGGGAGTTTCTTTCCTACCCCTCTGTTTTGAGTGTGCATCTGAAATCCCTCCATTTTGAAGGAGTGTACAGCCCTTCCCCTCACTGAAAAAGAGAATTGGGATAACCCCCTTTGTCTCTTGTGAATGTGCAAAATGTGCAAAATGGGTTAGTGCTAAGGTAGAGGGGTAGAAATGAGATTGGGTCAATTTTTTTTTGGGGGGGGGGCAAACAAAATAGTACCAATGTGATATCAAATTTGTAGTTGTGTCCCTCCTTACCTGCAGCATTGGGCATGAATACAAACCGCTTCTTTTCAATCCTTTTAACAGCTGATGTCTTTACTGTCACCATAATCATTAGGGATCTTTCAAGTGGGCAAAAATAAGTGAATAAATACAAAGTTTTTTTTTAAAACAACTCTGTGAGAGTTTTGTTTGTTTTTTATTCTTGACATTGACATTGTGGAAGCTGAATTCTCTATTGTGACAAGTAAAACACAATATCCGATATGATAACATGAAGGTGTTCTTTGAATATAACAACATTGTGTCTTGCTTTTGCAATGAATTTGTGAAGCTTGAGCTACAATCTTATCGTGGATATGTAAAACTTGAAAGTGAAACAGACTCTTTGAAGAGGATCACATTAGCAAACCAGAGCTAAAGAAAATTATCCAACAACCAAATTTTTATCATTGTCTCAGTCATAGTGACTGTCAGGAACTGGACATCTTCACTTTTCTTGTGTGGGTCTGTTTGTTATCTGTTCTTTGTGGTTGTGTTTAGGTGTGCAACACTGAGACAGAGGAGGTTGTCTGTGCTTGGACTTAGGGTCATCGCTATTTTGACAGCATCCTTTGACAGCCAGTAATTGGTTTCCTTTTCCTTGCCATTCAAAGCTCCTGCAGAAAAAGCAATTTTAGGAGCCAATCAATTTAAATTCCAGTCCAGCCAAGATAGAAAAGCCCATGCATCTCTAACCCCCCTGTCTACAAGATAGTTAAAATGATAATCTGCTGCTGCATTCTCTGCATAATAACCCCAGTTTACACTCATGCTCATTTGGTCACAAGTCCAGTCTGTCAAATGCTTTGTTTTATTTCCCTTAAAAACAGGCGGTTATACTTATACATGTTTATAGTCTGCATGGCTGTGATGCATTTTGCATTAAAACTGTAGAAACCTTGAAACATATCTGAGTCTATATGTACATCTTATTCAGATGGTTAGAAAGAGTTACAAACACACACAGATACACACTCAGAACTCTGTTTGCCTGCTGGCTTCACCTCTCTGATGGGAAGAAACACATCATTTAACCAAACTGGTCAACTGAGAACTAATTTCTCTTTTGTAGTTACTGCCCGGGGACCCTGGGGTTTGCAGAGTTTATATTGGCAATCATCGGTGCTGTGACTATTTGTGCAGAAAGTTTTAAACAACTTCGTTTGGATTTTGATCATTTTGCTGACTCACTTTCACCTGACTGCTCTGCTTCTTAGCACAAAGAAATGTTACCACCACAGCCCCGGTATTCATCTGTACTAATATTGTTTTCTCTTTGGGTGTTTTGACAGTCAACAGAAGACAATGGTGACGGTGTCATCCTACAGTTTATATACAGCTTGAATCCTTTTATTCCTCAAAAGGGTTGACTTGTTACTTTGATTTCATTACATTTCTTCTGTTAGAATGGGAATTATTTCACATAAATAACTTTATGTTAAATGGTTGTAAGGATCCTGAAAGCGACCAGACTATTTCCTTGTATTTTTCTCCTTCATCAAATCCTACCCTCATCATGTACATGTGCACTCCACCTCTCCAACTTTTCTCCTCAACCTCTCCTCAAGCTCCCCAACTATAAAATTTTTAAGCTGCTATGGTGACAAGGGGCAAATGCATAATACCCTGGTGCCATGGATTCAGGCCCTCGGTGTGAAATGAGAGCAAATCCCTCCACAAATGAATCTCAGCCATCCATCTGCTGAGGGCCTTCAGTGTCTGAAGTTGAAAGTCTTGGCAAGCAGTTGGTAAAGTGGCTGGGGTGTTTGTTTGTTTGTTTGGAGAAAAGGAGCAGGTCAGTGAGTGATTGAAAGAGGAGGAAGAAGAGATGGCTATCATCTTCCCCCTTTTATTTCTCTCTCTGCATATGCCTCTAGGTCCCTGTCTTTCTATGATTGTGGGTTGAGGGGTTCGGCTGCAGAGGTAGAGGCAGCATTAGCTCCCAGACTGCGCTCGGCTCCTGTCACTGCCTTGATAGCTGTCACGCTAACACCCTTTCTGCTATCACTGGTGCACTTATGGGCCTGTCATTCAGCTGGGAGCAGAGGAGGAGGGAGAGCAGCGTTTAGGGGCAAGGGTGTGCTAACGTAGATATGTAAAGGAGAGGAGAGACAGTGGAGTCAGAGGCAGTGCTCTGATGTAGAGTAGAGAGCCAGGTCTAGACAGAAGGGATTATAATGTAGTAGGAAAAGAGAAGAGGATTGTGTTGGAATGCAAAAACAGAGCACAAGGGTTGCTGGGCGTTAAATGATGAGGTCATTGAGACACAACAGATGAACACTGAAAGGTTAATTTAAGAACCTGACTGGAGTTTCAAAAACATGTATAAAATGTCTCACACTTCACTTTCAGAAAGGCTCTCATTCTTTAAGTGAGTTATTCAAACACAAGCCTGGAAAAACATGTTTCTACATTAAAAAAAACTGCACCAGCTGCATTAATCATTTTTGGCCATTAACAGACACACCCTTATACAGTAAGTGTGTTTGAAAAGTAGATATTTCTCAACACAAATGCACACGTTTCTGATTTGATAAAGTAGCTTATGATTTCATCACCTTTGCTTGTTTTTATATCTTCAGATCAGATTGATTGCGCTCTCTCACAAGGTTTTTGAGCCACATCCAAACTGCGTGCACTCTACACACACACATTCACAAGCTCACATAATAAGGTTGGTATCAGGTCATCAATGAATCACATTGACCAGCATTGTAGTTGACAGACGGGGACTGCAGGAACATTCAAGTTTGGCACTTCAAGTGACTGCCAAGCCACTGAAGTGAAACTCTATTACAACATTCTCTCAAGCCGGGATCCATCAACACCGTTACAACACCCGGCATGCGTGTGTGTATAAGTGTGTGTTTTTTGAAAGACAGGTTGTGTTAATGTGGCATTTTATGAAGTACTAGATTCCTGAAAGTGTTGGTCTTTATATGGATTTCTCCGACACTCCTTTTATCTGCTAAACATATGACAGCAGTTGTTTTTAAGGCAATGGCGGGTCATGTGGGCGAGGAAAATGTATCATGTTTTCCATCAGACTTAATCCAATCAACACCTCCAAAGAGTGAAGCATAGCTTTCATGTTTTATCACAGACAGCTGTTAGAGTGAGAAATTTAGAAAATTAAGAAAAATGAAGTCATGACAGATGATTTTATGCACCCAGAACAGCACATGCTCATACAAGCACAACTGTATGGAGAGGAATAACATGATCAAAAATAGGAAATAATCAATTTACTGTTCTGCTTTAATGAGCGTGAGACTGTTAGGGATGTCTGGTTGGTGCAGAGCTATCACAACACACACTTCAACATGTGTATAACAACTGAATCAAAATAATCAAACCAAAAAAATATAGACTAATAAAAAATTATAATCCCAATATGCATGTGTGTGTGTGTGTTTTCTGTGGAAATTCCAAAGAACTTTCTCTTTCATCATTTAAAGTGTTAGGGTTTGAGGGTTTTGGTTTAATTAGTTGGTTTCCTGTTTTATTTTGTAGAGTTCCTTGTTTCCTGTTTTGTTTCTGTTAATTAGTTTACTTGAAACCTGTACTATGAAGCAGACTTACTTTTGATCCAGCTGTATCACCGCAGCTACAGGTGCTGAAGGGCTCACCTGCTCCGGAGCATCACTTCCTGACCAATCAGATCTCAGGAAAAATGGCCGGCCCTTTTTATAGAGGATGCTGTTGACGTTTCTGCACGGGTAGTGAGAGGAGCGCTTAGTAGACAAAGAGTATTCCGGGACCCAAACAGTTCGACTTTACAGATGACATGCTGTACCAAAGGTCCAGATTTACATTAGATGGGATGAGATACATATGTCAGCTGTTAAAGCGTTTGTAGCAAACGTGACCCAATGTAGTTGAGATACTTACTGTCCTGCAGACAGTGCGCATTGAGTTTTTATCCATACAACAGATACAGTAATGAAGCTTTGTCACTGACCCCTTTGAATTATGTTTTTACATTTGATCAGATTTGCTCCCAAATCGTTTTAGCTCCACTGGGGTTGCATCTAAAACAGAGGTTAATAATGGTTGGTAATTGTTGCCACACTTGATATTAATACAGTACATTGAGTTATGGAACAACTTTTGTGCATTCGTTGTGGCATTGATAATTATAACACACTCACATGGGAGCGGATCATTTAAAGAACTGGGAAATATGACATAGATAAAGCATTGCCAGATATGTTGGTGCTGTAATACAGTGATCTGAGTGCTGTCACTTTATATTAATATTGAATGATTTGCCAGCATTCCTTCCTGGCCTTTGCTGCAGTTACTGTGTTTTGATTATGTTTAGCTTATATTGCATATATTTTTAAATTCCCCGTATTGTTGTAGAATGCTCCTCCATGGTAAAATACGTTGCTCTGGGTTTGTCCATATTTGCGATTGGTCAGAACCTCGGAGCACCACCTCTTTTATGTGAAGGTGCACTTGTGCGGAAAGTTCTTGGTTGAGCTAGCAAGTTGATGACCAGCTGCATAGTACAGCTTATCCCAGTTCCTCAATGTTTGGCCTTATACTGTACAATGTTTGTATGTGGTCAATATAGAGAACGAAGATAAGTCCAGACTGTGGTAATTACGCTTCGTAGTACAGGCTTCCGGTTTGAGTTAGTCATTGTTTCCCCAAGTGTCTTGTTTTGTCTTGTTATACACTTAGTTTCCTGTTCAGTTTGCTGGTCCATCAGTTTGGTTGCATTAGCTGTTAGGTGTTCCTGTTTTGCTCTTGCAAAATAAATTTATTATCTGCATTCCTGCTGCCTCCTGCCTGCTCCTCCATTTGGGTCCTCACCGCCATCTCCAACCTTACATGATAACATAAAGAACATAATATGCTACAACAATTTAGAGCATTTTGGGAAATCTTAGTGAGTGGCATGGAACTATTGAAAATCTTTAGAACTCAAAACTATCCACTGCTTCATCCTCAAATATAACCAGAAGCTGTTAAACAATAAGAACACCATTAGTAAACTGCACAGAAAGGCCCACTGGTTGATTTATGCAAAAACTCTTTCCAGTTGGACAGAAAGACAGTAGACACACATTTTGTGGTCAATGTTTCAACAATTTATTAATTTAATAAAGGACAAATATAAGTTTGAGTGCATTTTTTTCTAAACTTTTATTTAAATAAGCTTTTAGGCAAACTTGAATGAAAAAATGAATGAAAAAAAGTTTGCTCAACAGAAAACCTTCTTTGGGATTGTACAGAGAGGTGGACATGAGTTTAAAACTAAATCTTTTTTCTTGTTTTTCTGTCCAGGCTACAGACGGAGATGCAGGCTCTTTTGGGATTGTTCGTTACTACTTCAGTGATGAGCCAGACCAGTAAGATTTTACATATCCACTTGCACATAATGAAACAGTCCCCAGAAACACAACCAAACTCATTTTCATTTATCTGGGGTCTTATTAACAGTTGAGCTGAACTGCTTTTGGTTCGCATTCTCGTCAGAGACAGCTGAACTTCAGCGATGTTAGTAACATCTGCTCTGTGTAAAGCACAGATAAACAATTGCAGCTCATCCTTTCACCATACTTTATGAATCAAAACATACATTTGATGTAGGTTTGTGGTTTTTATTAATCTAGTATTTTTTATTTAAATATAGACTTATTTAGACATAGACAGAGTTTTATGTCATTTGTTGCATAACTTAGATGTTTTCACCGCTCATTTGTTGCTTTAAACATGAGAAAAAACATCCAGAATGAAAATGATCAAAGTTATTTGCAGGATATTCTGTTGTTGCAATGGGGCTATGATGTTTGTCAAATTGTGATAAACCTTAAACATAAACTGTTTCACAGTATATACATAGCAAACATACATAGGTTTGTTATGCTGACAGTAACAGCATGCTGAGAAGAGAAATTAAACATCATCTGTTTTTTTCATTTGTGTTTCTATGCAGGTTTTCATTGGATGATGTAACAGGCTGGGTTACTCTGCAGGCCAGTCTCGACTTTGAGTTAATGCGTCGTTTTACTCTGACTGTGCTGGCAAGGGATGGCGGTGGAGAGGAGACAACTGGAAGGATCCGCATAAATGTGCTGGATATTAACGACAATGAGCCACTCTTTCAGAAGGAGGCGTATGTGGGCTCAATTAGAGAGAATGAAAAGACAGTCCAGTCAGTGGCAAAAATCAGGGTGAGATCCGATTTAAAGGCACACAAAAGAAGCAGACTAAATTAGGGTTTAGTTTTAGTTTAGTTTTACTTGTTTCAGACGGTTTTAAAACATTTTTTTAACATTTACTCTAAAATATCCTATAAACATGCATGTGTGAATGTCACTGCTTCCAACGTGCAAGTGCTGCATATCAAAGTTGTTTTTTCTGTGACTAAAACTTTACAATATGTATATTTTTACTTTTTTAAAAAACTACAACTGTATCAAAGAGTCTTGCTCAAGTCCCACTAGTATACAGCTTTTTCTTTTTATTCCCCTGTGTTACTGTAACCATGCAGTAACATATTTGTGTGGATTGTATCCAACAAGAAAGCAGGTCAGTGTGGTGTGTCGGCCATCAGTCAATGCCACACAAATGGCAGAGGCACACAAGCACAATGGTAACTAATGGCTCAGCGTTTGCTTTGATTGCACCCACAAGAGAAAAACTATTACATCCCTCGAGGCTAACCCTCCCACAGCACACCGTGACAACTGGCCTCAACGCTTGGCTCACCGTGTTTGATTATTCTGTGCTAACCGTAAACGTTGCTGATATTAATACAAAGAAGGGGGGAAGTCAGACGCACAATTTTGTGTGTCAGCAGTTTGCCTTGGAACATATATACTTTACACATAAGCGCCCACTCAAAGCTCTGGGAAAGCAGTAAAAGATGGGTAGTGTGTTGAGAAGCAGAGAAAAGGGACTTTTGTGCCTCTTGTTTCTGTGTTTTTTCTTACGGTGCTCATACTTTCTTTTAAACTCTTCGCCACTCGTATATTAGATTTTCTGTCCCTTATTTCTCCCACAAAGTCAGAAAAATGTTAAATGTGTAGCTATTTGTTCAAATGTAAAGAGAGGAGACAGTATGTAAAAGAAGGCCGCTGTTTAGGAAGTTGCACTGGAATAAATGCATTGCTGCCTCAACATTCTGGCATTAAATGAAAGAGTAAAGATATGCCTGCTGTTGAAAGATATAAGTGAGTGTTTTTGACAACCTGTCCAGCGTCTAATGATGCCAGAGAAGCCCAGTATACTCTCCTCACAGCCGGAGGACTCATGTTTAAGTCCCTGCCAACTCAAGAATAATGAGAGGGTGTCATCGTTGTTGTTGATGTTGTGGATTAGCCCTGCAAAAGGATGGCTTCATCTGTCCTCTGCCTGCTTGGCTTGTCTGTTCTCAGTTGGTGTTCATCCAATATTGACGCCAACACCACTAATAGCCAGAATCAGCTTTAATCTGTCCAATAACATGCCACCACTGACTGACAGCTTCCTGGGTGCATACACATGTTCAAACTCACACCCATCCATACTGTGCAAACGTACACATAAAAATATTAGCATTGTCTGCTCCAGCATCTGCTGTTATGTCTCACTCTCTCAAAACTTATTCTTTCTTCACTTAGGCATATGTAAAAAGTATTCTCTTCTCCTACCACTCCTACCCACAGGCTACTGATGAGGACTCTCCTCCCAACAACGTCTTGACATACACCATCACTTCAGTCTCAGCCTTTGGTGATTACTTCAGAATCATCATGGTGGAAGGTTATGCAGGTACTTACTTTTAAGAAGTCAAACTCTTGATTATGTTCACAAAAAACACTGTTTATGCTTAAGAATCTGTATAAAAATCAAAATGCTTTAGATCCTTTACATAAAAGTCGCAAATAAACCCAGATCTTTTGTCATGTGTACCACATACCCTGAGCAATAAAATTATTAATTGGCAGCAGTTTTCTGCTCACATTAAAGTGCATTTTCCCACCTTTCAGTAACAGTAGTGTCTTTTTCTCCACTAGTGATCAGTGTGACCAGGCCACTTGACTATGAGACCCTTCCTAACGGGATGATCTATTTGACAGTGATGGCTAAAGATGGTGGAAACCCTGCCCTCAACAGCACTGTCCCTGTCACAGTGGAAGTGATAGTAAGTAGCTTTCTGCAGCCGATTCGCAGAACAACACGACATTGGCCTCCAGCCTTGTAATGACAAGCAGCCACAGCTGTGAGGCTGGCTGTGACAGCAGCTCCTTCTATGACTGCCAACAGGTACAGAGCTTTACCCTGTGAGTAGAAGTATTTTTATGGCCATTATCTTTAGAATACTCAACCTTAAACAAACATGAGAAATATGCACTTTGTTCTTTGAATATACTTATAGATGGAAAGCAATATGGTCTATGTCCTCACTGTCATGTCTCGTTATGTTTGTGTGTCTTAAATCAGGGTCTCAGGACCCCCTGCCCTGCATGTTTTATTAGTAGCACAACTTAAAAACACCTGAATGAAATAAGGACTTGTAGATATCTCTAACATGCAGGGCAATGGAAGAGTTAAGTGTGCTTTCTTCATGATTTTTTCTAATGATGGAGTTTTTTTTTCTTCTGTTGAACGTTGTCCAATATACCACTTATACTGCTTGTTTTGCTTGTAGATTTTTTGCTCCTGTTAAAGCTACCTAATAGATTGGTTTTATTTCCTATATTAGTGACCATCTGTGAAATCTATCTACATGGGCCCTTAAATAAATGTGTTGCCGCTCGTTTTAATAGCCATTCATGTTGAAAAGCACAGTCATTTAAATCTTGTTCCTCCTGGTGTGATCCTAAAAACAAGTTATTTCTGTCACTTTCCAGGCCAACTGGCAGCTGGGAGTGTTGATATTTTTGGGATATTACCTTTTAGGAAAGGTTTTATTTATTTATTTATTTTTTAATATATAATTTGTATTTTATAGTCTTATTTTAAACCTTATTTAATTGCAATTTAATGTAGTTTAATTTTTATCTTTTAGGGAATTTTGTTTCATTTTCAACATAATAAAATGTTATGTTAATATTATTCTATTTTGTTTTACATCTGTTCTGCAGTACATCCGTTTCCCTGATGCGAATGGTGGCAGTTAGGACAGTGCTCTGATACACTGTTTTATGTACATGGGCGTATATGTGTTCATGTGTGTGTGTGTGTGTGTGTGTGTGTGTTCATATGTGTCTGTATAAATATGTTTATGTGTACATGACTGGTAGATTTATGGTTTTAAGGATTCAATAGTAAAGGATTGAAAAAGGAAGGGCGGTGGGGATATTATGTTTTTAATGTATAATACTTTGAGTTGCATTGTATGATAAAGTTCTTTATGAACCAAGTTTGATTTGATTTATCTGCATATCCAATCATTGTGAGATATCTGTCTCATGGTGGATTGCTACATTTGTCTGAAACTTGTAGACGGTTTCAGTATTTCTTCCCTCTTTACTTTTTGACCCGTGTCTCACTACAGCTTTGTTTGCAGCTTTATCAGAGTCTGTGCAGATATGTCGACTTACAATTTTTTGGTTGCTTTTCTCATTCTTATCGCAATAAGTCTCATTTTAAGACTCTGGAAAAACTCACAACGTCACACTCACAGGAATCAGATATGCTTTAGTTCATGAAGGACTTGAAGAAAAAAAAGATACTCTTAGTTCTAATTCAAACAGATATTGCTTCATGGTTTATCCTGCACATTTCCCTAACGCCTGATGCTTTTGATTGGCATCTGTGTTAAGTGGCAGTTATTGTTTGCCATATAGAAGAAATCATGCCCTGCCATTGTGCTCTGATTGTTTCATTGCTTTTTCCCCCATTCAAATTATTAAAGGCAGCGAAGCAGTGATGTGTGTGTAACATGACTGATGTTAGCTATTTTATTTATAGTCTTAACTTAAATTAATCCAGTCTCTGTTTCATTTTCAGTTTTACATACTTTGTCAATGTTATTGTTTTTTAATCAGTATCATTTTGCAGCTTTTTGATGTCCTATTACATCATTATCTTGGATATGTGCATATTAGCCACAATATAATGATTATCACTGTGATCTGTCACTGAATTTGTCAGTCCCATGTGTCAAAGAATGTTTTAATAGTCTTATTTTAAGTTAACTCTTACAAATAAAATACATATTGACAGAGGTACTTGGTGTCATGACTATGAGGTTTAACTAATGGCAGACAACACACCAAATGAGAAAACTGTCCAGTGATGAAATGTTGTTTTCTCATATGATAATGTGAGCATTTCCTTGTTATTTTCAGCTGTGACTCTTACGTTGAAGGTGACACGTGAGACGTAATCTCTTGTATTTCCTTTATGTTTCTGTCAACTTTTGAAGAGAAAACACGGTCGTTGATTTTTAAGACATTATAAACACAGCAGTAAAATTAAAATGAGTATTGCAAGCTCATGCACAGTCTTCAGGCCCTCTTTTCCCATGACATCCTGCCATTATAGATTTCACATCCTTCATAGAAAATAGACAGAAAAGTATGGATGAGTTTGGTTTTATATGCGAGGAGTGTAGGAATTTCTGTCCATTTCCTACATCAGGGAGAAACAGTGTGTAAAAGAATGCTAAAACCAACTGGGATAGATATGAACAATTCAGTATTCCCTCTATTTCGCTGCCTCTGTCTCCCTCTCTGTCCTCCACAGTTTCGTGACTCACACCACAGGGGTTTATCAGTAGCTGGCAGCATCACACTCACACAATGCTTTGCGACAGTGTAACACAGAGCCCAAATAGATAATGGTACCAGTGACTGTTGTTAAAGTGTTAACATTTCTCAGCAGCTCCCGCTGTAGGGAGCTTCTCTGTGAATAGCCACACAACTGGATGTGTTGGTGTGAAAGACAGTGTTATTCATGAGTGGGAGGTTGTGAGAAATGTTATCCATTGAATCCGTTTGAAATCATACGCTGTTCCGTGTTACAGTCAAACATTCTTGTCGGCTCAGTCTTTGCTTTAGATACATTTACAATATGTTTATTAGTACTTTTGTGTTGTTGTTTTAGGTGCCTTTGCAAATCCGTCTTTATTCAATATGTGTCCCATCCTGTGTATCCTTTTCCTTTGTGTCTGAAACTAGAGGCTCTTCTAAAGCTAAGTTAACGCTTTACACAACAGGTTTAACATATCGGCTACTGATAAGAAAATAAAATTTTAGTTTAATACCATAAAACAGATTTATTGAGACTCCTGTTGTAGATGAGGAACCATCAGGATACTATTCGTTATGTTTTACTATTATAAGGATTTTATGTTTCTGATTGTGTTTAATTCCCAACTCTGTTAATCTTTGTGTTAATGTGCACTGACAGCTTCAGTCCCATTTTAGTTCTCCTTTTCAAGCAAATTAGCATATTCTCATTGTTTAGCACATTTGCTTGAGCTGTTGTTGATGTTTATACCTCCTCCAGGATGAAAATGACAACCCGCCTGAGTTCAGCAAGCAATCTTACATTGTCAAAATCCCAGAGAACATTATAGCCGGTGAGTCACTCCATGCATTTGGGGTTACAGTTTAGTTGTTTGAATATAAATTTTGGTTTGCACAGCCTGTACAACTCTTAAAAACAATGTTTTGCTGATATAGCCGCCACTTATTTGAGCTGGCTTGATATTCTAATATTCAGCAATCCTTTTTTTTTCTTTCCTAAAGGGTGTGTTTCTTATGTTTCATTTTGTTTTGTTCCTCTGACCTGCTATGTCTTATTTGTTTTGTTTGGATAATGTTTTGAAATGCTCTGTCAGAATGGGGGATATAGACTTTTCAAGGGAAATCACTGACTGTTATATTCCCTCTCATGCCTACATTCAGAAAGCTTTTTCTTCCCAGACAATGGATTAGTTTGCAGTCGCTAGAGGGAAATGGGATATTTAACCGCCCTTTCTCTCTCTGAGTTCCAGCAGACGCTGGCCATGTGTATGTTTTGCACCATCTTAAAAGAAAAGAACACAAATAAGGAGAAAAAAAAACACACTTAGCTGAGCGATTTGGATGGAGACTAAGCTTTAAGGACTGCGTCCATATTTTTTGGCCCCAACTGGAAGCCCGAGGCTGGCTCTGCAGGACAGAGCTCACGGCTAGCCCTGCGTCTCTTATAGGCATATCTTCCCTTTGCCAACCTGGGTGTTAATCAATTCTGTGCCACGTCTGGACTTTGCCAAACAAACTGATAAACCACTAATCCACAAACCCACTCACTGTCATGCCATCAGTGCTGCTGTAGAAGGGGGGTGGTGAAGAAATTAGCTCTGTAAACATAATTGCAGACTGTCTCTGCAACTGACTGTCTCTCTCCTATTGACATGACTTAGTGTTCTCCCTTCCTCCCCAGTTCAGCGAGTTGTAACTTTGTAATGTGTACTGCCCCCCCAATACAGGGGCAACCGTGCTGGTTGTGAATGCCACTGATTTGGATGCCTCGCGGGAGTTTGGCCAGGCGTCACTCATCTACTCCCTAGAGGGTTCCTCTCAGTTCCGTCTGAACTCACGCTCAGGTATGTACAGTGTGTGAATGTGGCTGTGTAAGTGTGTTGGAGATGTTTTTTACCTTTGAGTAGATTCTTTCTCATCCATTCTGCAGATTATTTTTCATTTTTATGAAATGCCATGTGTGTTTTTAGGAGAGATCACCACTACATCCCTGCTGGATCGAGAGCAGAAGTCAGAGTACATCCTCATAGTCAGAGCTGTAGATGGAGGAGTTGGTCCACAACAGAAAACTGGCATTGCCACGGTAACAACCTTTACAGTAATCGTTTGATCTACTCAGCTTATTTCCCTTGTCACTACTTTATCAGTGTATCTGTTTATTAATCAAAAACATTTCAAAAGTAACCTTTTTGGATAAATTTAGTTTATATACTGTATTTTACTATATTGATAAGATTTTTTTTTCAAAGTTACAACTCAGTCATTTATCACACGTACGTAGTATTAAAAAGTTCTTCATATTTAATCTGTGTCATTCCCTGTAATGGACTAGTAACCAGTCCATGTGTACCCTGCCTCCCACCTTCTAATTTCTGGGATTTGTTCCAGCTTCCTGCAATTCTGAATTGGATTAAGCTGTAAATATATGACTGAATAAACAGTTCTCCTCTCCCTTTTGACTCAGGTGAACATCACTATCCTTGACATCAATGACAACGCTCCTATGTGGCAAGAAGAGCCATACTATGCCAATGTAGTGGAGAAGAGTCCTATAAACACTGATGTTATTTCTGTGAGTGCTTCTGCTCCTACCTGTTGAACATTACTTGACTGATTAGGTTATGATGTGGATGGTAGATCATTTTTCATAAAAGAAAGAAAAAAAAGAACAGACTAATCCAATAAGGCTACACTTTCGCTACATAAAGTATGAGAATTATTGTGCAGAGATGACACCTTTTTACTCAGGTGCTTATGAAAACATTTGTATTTTGTGGTTTTTACTGTTTTATTCTTTGAAATTGTGTTGCTATTTTATTTTTTATTGGTCAAACAGTTTAAAAAATATGACTTCAGAGCAAAACAAAGATGTGATAGTGAATATAGTGAATTAAAGCCATAGTGGGGCCAAAAGCCAGTTATTGGTAAATAATCCATACTGAGACATACTCCATGATCGAAGGACAAACACCAATTACTGCTCAGGTCATCACAAAGTAAACTCTGCTATTAGCACGAACTCCCTCATTGTCCTGCTGGTGTCTTTGGAAATGTGTTGTTTGTAATTAAGCCTGATTGTCCATTAATTAAAGAGGCGTCACTGAGTGTAATTAAGGGAGTCTGATAGCTAATTAAAATGTAGCCTGCAGTCACATGCGTTGCAAATTATTCAGCTGCTAGGCAGACGAGGAAGCAAGACCATGTCTTGCAGCGTAAAAGAGTGAAATGCAGAAGTGGTGGGGCAGAAAAAATACAACCTAAAGCCTCTCTCTGTTGCTATATTTTCCACTTGTTCGTGCTTTCTTCTAGTTATTCCTCAGTTGACTTCAATCTTGGTGCATCCAGCGATGCGATGCATACTCTATGTGACTCTCGGCACTCAGTGGACAGACGTTGTTGCCCCTCTGACCACTTTACTGAGAAATCTGACCACCCAGGCTTACAGCTCTGTAATTGGCCCCAGTGTAGCCCTGGTCGAGCCAGTGTTTCCATGGTGACAAGAAGCCACCTGCTGAGTCCTCCTGGAATGTCCAGTGAGTCGATGAATTTGGCTGCTGTGCCCAGTGCAAGGATCAGCCTACTCACATCTCACAGCACCCCTTTATCAATGCTATAGCCTGCAACATCCAGCCATACACACACACGCACACACATTCAATGCATCTCCATTCAAAAGATCCTTCTCTATTCTGCTACTCTGTAGCCAAACCACAACCAAAGTTCAATAGACATGGCTAATATATTTGCCCTCCATCTTTTAATGTGCTCTGCTTTGCACAGAATTGATTAGTTGAATGAACCTTTTCCAGACACTTCTCCACAACTTATGTCACCTTACGTGCAGCTGCTAATCAATGGGACTTCAAGATGCCTGCCTAACATGTCTTCTTAATAATTCAATACCCACAAATCCTTTGTTCCTCTAATGACCAATTAACCAGTTTCCAGCATTTTTAGTCAGCACAGTTAATAATTGATTAGCTCTTTAAAAATCATCTAGTGTTTTAGATGGGCTCTCAGCGTCAGGCATTCATCACCCATTGCCTCTTTGTGTCAGAAAGAAGCAGTTACCATTTTTCTTTTAGCTGACGGATGAGTTACAGTGGTTGGAAGGGGTTGCATGGGCATGGAAGGACGCCTTCTTATTATCAGTACTATACCAATTATTCCTTTTCCTACCATGCTTCGTTTCCTCATTCCTTCTCCTCTCCTACAATTTTCTATCAATTTCTTTTTGTTTCCACAGCTTCAGTTTGCTCTTGTTAAGGACTCTCCTAAATCTTCTGCAATATAATAAAATTAGTTGTTTTTTTCTTTCACCTCTTCCAGGTGTTAGCAATAGACCCTGACAATGGAGAAAACGGGACAGTTGTATACAGCATCAGTCCAGAAAACCCTTTCTACACCATTGACAGCCGGACAGGAAAGATCCGTACAAGCGGAGTCACTCTGGATCGGGAAAGCAAAAACTTCAGAGAGGCAGCACTTATGAGGACCATTGTCATCTCAGCCATTGACCGTAAGTAATGTGTTTGTGTGGCGCAGTGTGTTTTGAACTTTTATCCATTTTCAACAAGGCAAATTCAATTAACTCACGAATGTCCGAAAGCAATATTAATTTAGCATCATTCTATATAGTATGCTTGCATTTCGATCCTCTGAGCTATTTGCATGAAGTTGCATGTTGTGTCAGGAAAGTTAGAAAACTTCTCTTTCTTTTTTTATGGATAAATTCATTGGACCATATGATGAGCTGTTAAGCGTGTGCATAGTTTTCTCATTTCCGTCTCTTTGGCGCCCTCTGTAGGTGGCACACCTCCACTGCGTGCATCAGTCAGCACCACAGTGTTTGTCAACCTGCTGGATCTCAATGACAACGATCCAACTTTCCTAAATCTGCCATTTGTTGCTGAAGTGCCCGAGGGGCTGCCCATCAGGACTTCAGTTTTTAGGGTAATACTATGTAAAGATCATTATGCTTTATTTGTTTTTTCTTTCCCCAACAGGTTTTTAGTCCCAGATTTGGTTTGCAAGCTTCTAGAAAAAATCATTGGCTATTCAGATATTATGTTTTCAAAAATATTTCCACACCAAATTTTTCTGTCTGTTTAAAAAAGATCATAAATACGAATGTGTTTCTGTTTTTCCATCATTTTTTTATCTTCTGATTTGTTTGACTTGGGCTTGCGCTTTATTTTACCTCACTATTATCCTCTTTTAGGTCCAGGTAGAGGACCCCGACGAGGGCAACAATAGCCTGATTACAATGGCTTTACAAATGGGAATGCCTCGTCTGGACTTCTACCTAAACAGCTCCACTGGTGTCCTCACCTCAACTGTGGTTCTGGACCGTGAGGAGATTGAACAGTACCATTTGAGGATAATTGCTTATGATGCAGGAAGGTTTCCTCGTACCTCTACTTCCACCCTCACTATCACAGGTTAGATGCTTAACTTTAAGCACATTTAATTTAAACAATTTGACTGAATCTTTGATTAACAGCTAACTTAACTTGAATAATAAGCCACTGACTTTCTAAGAACGCTGCTGAAAAGATGCTACCACCTGCTGGTGGTAAATAAAAATGTTATTTTCTCAAATTCTTTGAACAGGATATAAGGATGGAGATTTCTCATATAAAACAAATGGGTCAAAAAATAGTATTGACGATAAACAGACCCTATATTTAACTGATACTTAAGCTTTACTTCTTACTGTACCACCCTGCTGCCTTATTTGTCCTCATGTGCATTTATCCATGTGTCTCATGTGTTTTTGTCTGTGTTTGTGTGTGTTTGTCAGTTCTGGATATAAACGATAAGACGCCCACCTTCAACCCTCAGGTGTACAATGTCTCCCTGAAGGAGAGTGTCCCTAGAAACCAAGTTGTAGCACGACTCAGCTGCTCTGACAATGATACTGGTCTCAACGCCGAACTTAGCTACTTCATCACAGGTCAGAGGTCACAGTGGAAGGGGGTTTTGTGTTACAGTGTTGTAAGCTTTTAGAAACCACTAGTACTGTTGTGCTGTGAACCTCAGCACCTTCCATCCATCCATATCTCTGTAAGTTTGTGTATGTGACAAGCTTGCATACTTAGTGTAGCATGTAGCGGTAACGTAGCTAGATGATTTAATGTGTGTGTGTTTTATATAAACCAACTCATTTAATTCAGAATTTGATGTATAATTTTGTAAATACATTCTGTATTGTGTTACAGATGGTAACCAAGATGGAAAATTCAGCGTTGGGTTCAGAGATGGTGTCGTTAGAACGGTGGTCGGCCTAGACAGAGAGACCCAAGATAAATACACTCTGATCATAGAAGCTATTGGTGTGTAATCAATGTGATTTTTTTTTTTAATAAATATACTCTATGATCATTTGTAGTTTATTCTAAATAAACACAGCTTGTTTATGTTGATCATAATCACGTTTCTCTCATCCACAAAGCTAAAATGTTCTGCAAAGAACATAATGGAAAAAACAAAACACTGCTTGCACAACTGCAAGGACGTTGCTCAACTCGACTTTGTTCCTGTTTAGTAAAAAAGAACAAAAACTGAGGTGTTCCTGTTTTTAGAGTGACTGAGTGTGGAACACTACCACACCCACCGTAAAGCACAGCAGAGGCAGACTTCATGTAAAACAGGGAAAGAGAACAGAAGCAAACACATCGTCCTTTTGTTGTCGGTGATCATGTTTTTACTGGAAATTAAAACTCTGCATTGAGCTCATCTGTAATCTGTGAATACACACCTGGACAAATGAGCAATTAATCCACACAAGCTTGACGCAGCAAATAGAAACAGAGGGAGCTGTGGACTCCTGCAGGTTCAGCACAGAAGGAGCAGGCAGGGATTTTGTGCCTTGCTCGAAGGTTTTTCAGCTCTGAATGTTCCAAATTATATTACTCAAATGGTGTAACACTACTTCTAAGCTGCTAGAATTTCACTGTACTTGTACAATGACAATAAATGCTTCTGATTCTGATTCAATGGAATAGCGCTGATCAAATACGTTTCTCTTCCTGCCCGTCAGGGAAAGATACTGGAACTACTCTGGCTTCTTAAACACAGCAAAACTATTATTTATGTTCAATCACAGTAGTTGTTCGGTTGTTCTTTTACTATATTGAGATAATATTTCACTTCATAACTGACAGTTTTGTCAATATAATTGTTTCTCCACAGACAATGGTCCAGCAGGTAGCCGAAGGACAGGCACTGCCACTGTGTTTGTTGAGGTGGAAGATGTTAATGACAACAGGCCCATATTCCTCCAGAACAGCTATGAAACCAGCATTTTGGAAACCGTGCCCAGAGGAACAAGCATCCTTCAGGTAGAAACAGATCTGGAAACAAACAGTGCTTTCAGCGAAATCAGAACTTTATTTTTTTAGTGGTTCAGTGAATCCTTTACAGAGTGCTTCCTTTTTGGCTGCGGCTGTAATTGTATTGTTTGTTTTGGGAATCTCAGCAACATTTTGAGACCATATGAGGAATTAAGAGTTTGTCTTAATGCACCTGAGCAGGCAGATGGATTGTGGGTTCATTGCAACAGAGCAATTAGCAACGCGGATCATAAAAATAGTGTTGTTGCCAGTTTGAGTATGGTTGGTAAAATTATAATCATAATCAAAGCATCTCATAGATTAAGTTATAATAGTGTCACTTGGAGACTTCAGTCCACTCAGAAAGTAAAATACTTCTCCTGGTGCTTTGATGAAAAACATTTGTCAATGTGATCAGATTAAGTTATTATTAGATTAAATTATTTTCATCCTTAGAGAATACAAATCGTATATAAAAAAAATATAAAAAATTATTTAAAAAAAAGCCTCCATAATAAGAATTACTTTTTTGTTTTCAGCCATAAAATGAACAGTATATCATGTCAGAGGAACAGTCAGTCAATCCTCATGTTCTTCAATCAAATTTCAGTAATGTAGTCATATAAACAAGGCATAGTGAGGTGGGGGTCCACATTGGTATCCAGCTGTGCAGTCTGTGTGGCTGGAGGCTGGGACATGTCTCTTCTGTCGTGCTGATGTAGCGTGCGGTGAGGCGGTCGTCTAAAGGAGAGGTTGTACGAGCGCCGGTATGAGCCCAGTCTCTTCCAAACCTTGAGCTGGGGCTCACTGGACACGCTTCTTCGACGAGTAAAACTGTCCCCTGGGCCACAATTAGCCTCCAAGTCCCCATCCTGCTCAGTGCGCCGCCAAACTGCCATGAAGATGGCTAACCCTGCCAGCAGCAATGATAAGCCCAGGACCACCATGATGGTGAATTCTTGGTCATGGGTGGCTGAGGAGTTAGACGGAGGTTGTGAGGCAGTAGTGGAGGTGATGGAGGTTGCCAGGCTGGACAGAGTTACATTTTCCATGTGAGAAGTATAAGTGATGTTGGATCCTGGGGTAGTGGTGTTCATATTGTCTCGTACCTGGATGGAGGAACCAACATTTGTTAGAGAAGGGGCATGTCTGCATGTGTGGTCAGCCTCTATCAAGGTGCCACAGCAGCTTTTTTTATCTATTTTTTTCTGCCCAACTAGTCAAACATAACCAAGCAAACAGGTTAATTTGGAGGTTTAGTTTCCTATTTTCTCATTATTACAATCATACACCCATGAGCTTTCAATACACACACACTCACATAAGCATACATGGGAACTCCTGTGCATCTATTCATGTGCAGATTCAGTCAATGTTTGGCATTTGCAACAATTATATAGCTATTAAATCAAGGATTACCAAACAGTTAATGCTTGACAGGCTTTCTTCAAAATAAAACAAATTGGGTTTGTTAAAATGCCCCATGTATAATGTAAAGCGCCCGGCCCTTCTGCCGCGAGTCACCAATTATAGCTCCCCTCCCACCGATTTCCACGTGCCCCCATCTTCAGCATGGTAACATTTGTAAATGTCATCGTCCTTAATTCAGCGGAGACAAAGCATGGCTTATCGGTTTAAGAGAAACACATTGGGACGTGAAATTATTTTTAAGACCAAATGCCAGGAAAGCCATGAAAAGGCCAGTGGAGCAGGATGGCTCGTTAGACAGTCAGTTCATTAGTCAGCTCTTTCATGCACATTCAACACACACACACACAGCTATTCAAAATGGGAACTTTTTTTCTGCAATTCACACTGTGACTAGCACATATTCATGATTAGGCACACTCTTCTGAGGTTTGGCAGTTTCAAGGTACTCCCCCTCTCCTCCTCTTCATCACCCATGTTGTTGCTCACACAGATTTGACTACTCAGCTACTTTTTAAGACAGTTAAGACCCTTCTTTACTTCCTCACAGATAACTCTTAAAGTCACCTTTTTTATAGCTATGAAGTCCAAACAATTGTTCACTTTTCAACTCATTATAAAAGTTCAAAGATGCACTCACACACAAATATATATATTTTGAAGATTTTTTAAACATATATATA
>JBAMHX010000018.1:6764776-6787781 GCA_037177515.1 Pseudomugil tenellus | reverse complement strand
TTATTATTATTATTATTATTATTATTATTATTATTATTATTATTATTATTATTATTATTATTATTATTATTATAGACCTACATCTTGAATGTTAATCTGCAAGAATGATTCTTTTGAGGTAAACTGGGATGTTTTGTGAACATATCACAATTCGGGGTTAAAAACTTTGTTCACCAAAACCAGATGCTTTCTACAGGAAAAAATGTAAAAGAGTGGGGTATGCTTTGGATGTTTAAACAAAAGTTAGAGTATTTTTTAAAGATGACCCACCTACGTTGTGATGGTAACTACATACCTACCTGTAATATTGCTTTCATGTTGTGTTATTGCATCTGGAGTGCTCCAGAACTCTTTGGTGGTTGTTTAGCTTCAGTATTTATGCATTTTTTTTCCATTTCTCTTGACCCTTGAATGCCACATTTTCAGGGTTCTGTTGTGGATTTGTTGTTTTTAGTTCATGTTTCCTGTTTTATTTTATACTTTTCCTCCTTTGTCTTTTCTGTTTAACTTCTTATTTCCTGTCATTAGTTTACCGAGTTTCATTTAGCTCCTCCTAAAACTGGTGTTCTCTATTTACCATTTGGTTTTACTTCACTTTTGTCAGGTACTTTGTGGTCCTCTTTGTTGTTCCTTGTAATTTAACATCATTACCTACATCCTGCCTCATGCGTCATCTAGCCTGCACTCGGGTCCTGAAATACTCCTCACCTGTGACATTAAAATTTTGCAATAGATGAGACTTTGTTGCGCAACTATTCAAATCTCAAGAATCTTAACTTTTCGACTATGTATAATGTGAATGTTTGGCTGCTTGGAAGGGGGACTAAATAAAATGCACATTTGTTGTTCATGTTCTGCACAACAGACGCACTGATGCCATCGGATTAAATAGAATATTTATTTTTTGCTTGGAGTGTGTTGATGCATCACATCTTTACATCCTTTAGACTTTTGTTTCTCACATATTTCTTTTGTTAAACAATTCATTTACATTTTACCCAAGAATAAGGTCTGAGTGTCACATGTGGCTGTGGCAAAGGGCAGCAAAGGCTTGATCTCACTTGAAGGCTCAATGAGTGTTGTTGGAGGTGAACCTGTCCTTTGTCAGTAACCATAGTGAATTTGGATACTGTTGTGATTGTTTTTCTCATCAACGTTTTTCTCCCTACAGACCTCAACCACCATCTACGTTCGCATTGTGGATGAAAATGATAACGCCCCAGAATTCCCAGAGGAGGAGTATGTCACAGTGCTGAGCGAGGGACCGGAGACAATCGGAGCCACGATCGCCACAGTAACGGCCATTGACCCAGATGAGGGCCTGAATGGCACCATAAGATATGCTATTGCTGTGGGAAATCTGATTCAGACGTTTAACATCAACAGCATCACGGTGAGGCAGGAAAAAATGTTACAGTACAGAAGAGGGACAAGCAAGAGCAAAAATAAAATTAACCCTCCGTGTATGACATGTTTTTTTTTTTTTTGTTTGTTTTGTTTTTAGGGGAGAATCACAGCTGTGAAGGAGTTGGACTATGAGATCAGCAAAGGACATTATACACTGGTTGTCACAGCAACTGACCAATGTCCAAAGCCTGCTCTTCGCTTGACTTCTAGCACGACAGTAATAAATTGTTTTAATGATAATTATTAAAACACTGCATATTCGCCAAGAAGGGCCTATCGGATAACAGGATTACTGCCCATAACACAGTTACCTTATCAGCTCATTGACTGTGTTAAAAAGTCTCTCCCTGTTCCTGTTTAGGTGTTGGTGAATGTCTTAGACGTGAATGACAATACACCAACTTTCCCAAGAGCTTATGAGGGACCCTTTGAGGTGACCGAGGGACAGCCAGGACCCCGAGTGTGGACTCTTCGAGCCAGTGATGAAGACGCTGGTCTCAATGGAAAAGTGGAGTACAGCATCACTGGTGGAGATCCTGAAAGTTAGTATCAGGATACTGTTGTGTGTGTGTGTCTTAAGGAAAAATAGGATGTCTTTTCTATTTATCTGTAAGCTCTTTTTATTACTGTAGATCAGTTCATAGTTTCTCCTGTGGAGGGTGAACTTCGTGTGAGGAGGGATGTAGAGCTGGACAGAGAGACCACAGCGTTTTATAACATCACCGTCACAGCCAGAGACCTTGGAACACCATCTCGCAACAGCTCGGTGACTTAAATTACGCCAATACTGACATATCACCATCACATCCTCTTAGACAAACAGGAACTTGAAAGCTTCACTTCTGTATTGAAGTATGGCCTTCGTGCATACTAACCACCCATCTCTTACAACCATGCTATTACAAAACTACACTATCATTACTAAACACAGTACACAACCTCAGAAATCTTCTATCAGCTTTTGCAAACTTTCTATGAAGCTTTCATCATATCTTTGAAAAAGCCATATTTGTTTTGCATAGTGTATCTTTTAAGCAGACTCTGGTTCTCCTCAGGTGGTGGTGGGGGTTCATGTTCTAGACATTAATGACAACGATCCAGTAATCCTTAATTTGCCTTACAACACAAGTGTGAGTGAATGGGCTGCCATACACACCTCTGTGGCCAGGGTCAGAGCCCAAGATGCAGATAGTGGACGTAACGCTCTGCTTACATACAACATCACTTCTGGAAACATAGGTGGAGCCTTCTACATCAATGACACAGTGAGTGAAATGAATGATGTGGTTTAAGTGTCAAATCTAATGAAAACTCAGCGTGAGCATGGTCGCTTTCTCTCTCTCTCACTCTCTCTCTCTCTCTTTCTCTCAGCCCTCAGGTTTGAACATATTTCAGGTTTTGCTTAATCATTTGTTTCAAGTTATTTTCTGGTAAACAAGTACAGCATGTTGAAAAGAGGGATGTAACATGGGGATGTGCAACAAGAGCATTTCCATCTTTAATCAATCATATCACAGAAACAGTTGTTCTATTAATAACAAGCTACCTCACAAACAAGCCTAATAAATAGTATCCATTTAGCTTTTAGACTCTAAGCTTCTGTGTTTCTGACTTATTTTGATGATGAAGTGATATTTATGATGTGCATTCCTGGTGCTGTTTCCCAGCAGAGCCCCTTATGCTGAGAAGCTGCTCTTTACTACTTTTTTGTTCATCTCATAACACTCTATGATCTAACACATCACTTTAGTGCATTATTTTGTTTTACAGCACTGCGTCAGCCAACTAGCAGTTTCAGTCCGCCATGGCAGATTCAGCAAAGAAAACCAAGAGGATGTTATCAGAGGAAGTGAAGAACTGAGAGATAGAAAAAAACAGCAAAAGATAAGACTAGGGTCAACATCAGACTAACTTTGACTTGATGGGCAGAGCTTAGAGTACAGACAGTAAGACAGATCCAAAATTAGCCATTGCCAGGGCTCACTGAGATAATTTGCCAAAGTCCAGTAGCAGCTTTATGTTCTGCTTGATTTCACTGCTCACTTTTGATAATGACATTTCAATTAAAAGACTTAACCCTTTAACTTCCTCATTAAGAAAAAGGCCCAAGAGAAATGTTTCTCTGTAGTTTTTTGTTTGTTTTGGACAAAAACAATCTGAATAAATACATTTCAGTAAAAGGCTGAGATGTAAGTTAATAATAACATCATGACAGTGAACCTGTGGAAATGTGAAACAGGGATGTGATAACAAACACTTACACTTTGGGCTTTACACGCCTAAACAGAGTGGTAGAGATGCTTTGGCAGGTTTATTTCCACAATTTGCTAAAGGAAATTATCATAATCACTGCAAATTTACCTCTACCAAATGGTAGACCTGGAAGTTACAGGGTTCATTATATGTTTAGTTTATGAGGTCTGGTTGTTGTTACAATGATTGTTGTCTCAGTGATAATGGTAAGGACTTTCATAGTGACTTTATATGCTGCCTTCCTCACTCAGTATTCTATTATTTCCTATCATTTATACAAAAGATACAGTGTTGTATAAGTAGGTGTCTGGTTGTCCATAGGTTTCCTAAAACATAGAGATTGTTTTTCCATAAAAGGCAGAGAATAACACAAATGCTCATGTTTGGCATAACTGTTGCTATTAAGTAGTTAGTTCTAAATATTGCCTCTATAACTTTAAAACTTATTTAAAAACTTTTATCCAATGTTATAAGATTTTATCTTAAACAAATCTAGTAAATGGGTCATGCATTCATTTCAAACACATTTTCCACCTCTGATGCTTTGTTAGAAGGGATGACTTATACAGAAAGCAGCAGTTTCTACATGCATAGAGAAATTTGAATACCAATACTTGGGTGCTGACATCTTCTTTACTAGTTTCCAGTATGAGGATAATCATCTTTAAAATCCCAAAGAGCACTTGAAGCTCCACTAAACACTTAAAGTCTATAACAGAGTCAGACCTCTTAGATGATCACCTTTACTAGCTGCTCCCTGAAATCAAACCAACAACCTTATTATGTGTGTGAACTTTAGCATGTTTGACACATTATTTGTAATGCTGAATGAAACTTTGATTAATTAATGCTGTTATTAAGTTTAAATCTTTACAGTAAACAGACACTTTAATTGGTACACATTCCATGTACTGGGATAAAACCTTTGTTTTCCTTCTGAGTAATGCAATATAAATTTAAGTAGTTGTTGGAAAGAAAGATTTGAGTCCGTATTGACATGATGACATTACAGTTTGTCCTGATTTGTCAGCTGCTAATTTATAGTTTTCCTTTATTTGTTCCCTAAACTAAGAAATCAGTTTGTGATGGTTTGAGCTTTATGACATGGTGCATTATCCTGTTGGAAGTATCCATCAGAAGACGGTACATAGTGGTCAGAAAGGGATGGACATGATCAGCAACAATACTCGGGGTGGCTGGGGTGTTACAATTATGCTTAAGTGTATTAAGAAAACATCCCACATACCATTACAGTCTACTTATTCTCCTCTGACCTTTGAGATCAACAAGGCAAAGAAAATGTATTTATATAGCAAAATTCAACAACAGGGTGATTGTAACTGCTTTATAGAAACAATAAAACATTAAAAAAATAAGAAGCATGATTTCTGGGAGTTTGTTCCAGACATGTGAGGCATAGAAGCTGAATGCAGCTTCTCTATGTCTCATTCTGACTCTGGAAACTGATAAAAACCAGAAGGGTCTGGTAGGTTCATGCTGGTTTAAGAGGCTTTTTATGTATTTGAAATCTAAACCATTCACATTTTTATAAACCAGCGACAGAACTTTTAAGTATGTCCTCTGACAGACAGGCAGCCAGTATAAATACCTCCGAACTGGACTGATATCGTCCACTTTCTTGTTTGATTTTTCCAGAAACCTGCTCCTCAGTCCATATTTTGTTTACTCAGACCATTAAACTTTAGAAATGGTTGTGTGAGAAAATCCCAGTAGATCAGAAGTTTCTGAATTCTGATTGGTACCAGCAACTGCCACATTGAAAGTCATTTAAATACCCTTTCTTCCTCTTTCCGACTGTCACTTGAAGTTCAGGAAGTCATTTTGGCAACGTCTACATGACTAAATACGCTGCAGTGTGATTTACTGACTGATTAGATATTTGATGGTGGTTGATGATTGTATGTTTGTCTAAATGTATGTAAACATACTAAATTTACTAAGCATGGATTATTTTATCTTTCTCTGTGTGTAATATGTGTTATATGGCTTTTTGCCATTGCCCTTGTGTTTCTTAGACAGGTGTGGTACAGGTGAACAGACCACTAGACAGGGAGTGGGTACCTGAGTACACACTCACCATCACTGTCAAAGACAACCCAGAGAACCCCCGCATCGCTCGCAGGGTAATGTCTTTATTCTATTATTTGTTGGAGAATTCATACTCCTTGCAGAGTATGAATAATATGAGAATTAATATATATGGTGTTTTTCACAAGTCTGGAAAATGTTTTTGTGTGTACATTTCAGTTTTGCACTAGTTTATCTACACACGACACCAAAATATAAATAACTTCTTTCCGAAGAAGTCTTTAGTTTGAACTCACTCTGCACATTACGCAAGTCACAGAGTTATTTATATAACTCTGTTTAATAATTGACAAACATCACAAGCATTGAGATGTGTCTATGTTTGATTGCAAAAAAGAACAAGGAGGTGAATAAGAAAAGAACTAAGCTTATGTCTCTATTGTTGTATCTTTATTTTCTCATTTATACATGCATACATCTGCGCTATCTCTTTCTCCTGCCTTTAAAGAGTAAAGAGTCACTCAAAAATTACATGATGACATGTAATGTGTATGTAATTATGACATTTTTTAAAAAGCATCAGAACCACTCATACAGCAGATGTTTTTCTAAAAGAAATGTGGCTGAGTGGGTAAAGGTGAGAAAAAACAAGAACTGGGACTTTCAGGTTTGCAGCGTTGTGCAAACCTTTGAAGTGGCGTGCTTTGTGAGAGTTTCATTTAACTACTTTTTAGATTATTGTTCTATCCTTCTAAGATGACTTTTTCAACTATCCAGCTAAAAGTGGGATGTACCTGGATGAAGTGATGGGTATAGTTGGGCAATTAATTATCAGTTAGCCTTAGATGCATTGCAAAAAAATCCCAACAGAAATAGTGATAACAGGAGATCATTTTTATTAACCATCTCTTGTCTCATTCTATCAGGATTCAGACTTCTTGATCATCACCATTCTGGATGAAAATGACAATAGACCTATATTCACCCAGAGCAGCTATAAAGCTGAAATCATAGAGAACTCTGCTGCAGGTAACGTGTTTCTGTCTCTCCTCTGTTCTACTTCAGGCCTCAGTGGCAATCCTTATCTTGGACACAGCAGGACTATCGTTAAGGTGTCCACCACTTTTTGGTTTTTCATGTATGTAGCTGTTGCTCAGGAAATCTATTTTTATTTGTTTTTTTATTCTTTTACCGGTTAGTGAAGTAGCAAAGCTGGCATTTCAATATACCTTAATGCTTTAGGAATGAAGTTTTTAGTGCCAAATTTTCTTTCATAACGTCTTGCTGGTGTGTCTTGGTATTATTTGAGATACAGCAGTCTTGGAGTTGTGCAGCAGTTACCATAGAGGCTTCGCTGACTGTCTCTCTGCTCAAAAGAAAGAAATCAATCCAGCATCAATCAGAGTGGGATCTTTTCTTATCCTTTAGGCAGCACTGTGACAGTTTTAAATGGGCCGGTTCTGGCTGAGGATAAAGACATTGGGCCCAATGCTGTGGTGAAGTACCGCCTGCTTGGGGCGAGATTGGACCTCTTCACTGTCAATGCCAATACTGGTAACATCATTTCTCAGCAGAAAGTCACCAGAAATGAAGAAAAGCATAAAGTGAAGGTTCACACCTTTGTGTCTCCCTTCAGGGGTTATACTTGTGCGTCAGGGAGCAAAGTTGGATCGGGAAGCATTTCAGGAGCCTCGTATAGAGCTGATTCTGGTTGGGGAGGACATAGGAGGCTTAAACAACACCGTCCCCCTCACAGTGACGATCCTGGACCAGAATGACAACCCTCCTGTCTTCAGCCCATCTAGTTTTAGTGTTCGACTTCCTGAGAACAGCCCCAATGGTGTGTGTCTGTGTGTGTTTGTGCTGTTTTGTAATTGGTATGTGTTAGTGGTATAAGATGGAAATTGATTATACAGTATAACTCATGGTTATCAAGGTTAAACTGTGACTGACAGCATTACATCCTCTTTGTTTGGGTTCTAAGTATTTCGACAGGTGATGTCTTGCCAAAAGGCTACAAATGAGTGTCTTTGTCACTTCCAGGTGTGGTTGTCACCCTGCTGTCGGCCACCGATGCTGACTCAGGCTCTAATGGTTGGCTGACGTATCGGTTGGAAAGCGGTGCTCAGGACCGTTTTGTGGTTGACCCTGTCTCTGGTGCTGTCTTAGTGGGCAACACCACGCTCGACAGAGAAGAACGCAGCTCTTACCGTCTTGTTGTGATAGCAACCGATCGCGGCACACCCCCTTTGTCAGGCACTGCCACCCTAACGGTCATCCTGGATGATGTCAATGACTCCAGACCACGTTTTATAGAGCCTATAACCATAATAAATGTCAACGAGTCCACCCCACCCGGTGTAGTGGTAGCCACGCTGACTGCTGAGGATCCTGATCTGCTTCCACGGCTCGAGTACTATATCATCTCGGTAGAGGCGAAAGATGATGGGAACATCCCAGTGAATGGCCTGCAAGAGTCCTTTGGCATTGATTTGCATACAGGTGAGATATAAATTAGTTTCCTCTTGCATAGCAGACAATTTGAACAGATTACATCTGGAAAGAATGTTGGGTGAATTTCCAGGTGCAGTGTTTGTGCGCAACCCTATCAACAGAGAGCTGGTAGCTACATTTGAGATCATCGTGTCTGTCCATGACAATGCCAGC
The DNA here is from genome assembly GCA_037177515.1 of Pseudomugil tenellus. NCBI lineage: Eukaryota > Metazoa > Chordata > Actinopteri > Atheriniformes > Pseudomugilidae > Pseudomugil > Pseudomugil tenellus. The sequence continues at coordinate 6,779,405 of JBAMHX010000018.1, read as the reverse complement.
GAAGTCATTGACCAGTCCAGCAGTGTTCCCAATGGTAGCTTTATCACTTGTCTTAAATTTTCTTCTATTTAATTTTTATATCAGTGCTCATCTGTAATTTCTCAATTTCCTCCAAAGCAAGACTAACCATTAACGTGTTGGATGTAAATGACAACGCCCCTCGTTTTCGGCCATTTGGTGTCACCAACTTCACTGAGCAAATTTTAGAAGGAGCGCAGCCTGGCACAACACTGCTTTCAGTGTCAGCTGTAGATCCTGATAAAGGTCCCAATGGCCAGGTTATGTACCAGCTGCTCCACCTGCCTCGAGGAGGATATGTGAGATTGGAAGACCCTTCCACTGGTACGACTGCCTGCTCCTGAACTCATCAAATTTGAAACACATTGCTATAAAATATCACTTTTTAGTGTATTCTCTGTATTATTCCCATGCTAATTTAGAGTTCTTTTATGAGCAATGAGTCCAAATTGTATCTACTTATGCGATATCAAATATTTTTAGGAAAAATTGTAGCCAACCAGACGGTGGATTTTGAGCAAGTACAGTGGCTGAATTTCACCATACGTGCTCAGGACCACGGCACACCTCCCAGGAGTGCTGAGCTGCCCGTTTATCTGCGCATAGTGGATGTAAATGACAACAACCCTGTCTTTCTACAACCATCCTATCAGGTACTGAACACATCAGAGAAATTAAAAAAATCTCTTTGTTTTGAGGTGATTATTGCTTTATCCTTCTACCTGTTGGAGTGGAAAGAATAAACAAGGAAAAGTGCAAAGTTACCTGGATAACTTTCAGCAGTTATGTTATCAATCAGCTATAGCTGTGTTTAATTGAAGTCTAAATACATGTTTACCTTAACAAGCTAATCTGTTTTTTAAAATGATTTCAAGAGGCAAACAAAAAGAGGATGATTCATCAGTACCTCTGAACTGTTTTCTTCTAATTAGAAGACTGAGGTGCTTTATGTAGCCTTGTTTTCAATAGCATATTTTTTTGTAGCATATTTTTTATGCAAACACGTTAAAAGATCCATTTTGCTGCTGTAAACAAAGGAGTTAAATGTGCATGTTGTGACACAAGCAAGACACATCAACAATCTTATGCTTCAAATAAAAAAACTGATAACCTATCAACACATAAACAAACCAGCCGGGGCCGATTATTTCTTCATAATCAGTACCCACAACAGTGTTATGTGTGGAAAAAATGCAGAGAATGAATGTGTATGAAAATGCTTGTGTACGTGTGAACAGGGTCAAAATAGCCTGAGGTATTCTTAACAGACTCATTTCCATGCTGATCCTTATTTACCAAAAGTGTAAAAAAACAAGACGATCTGTTATGAGAGTCTGGGTTTGAAATGTGTTTTGTGACAGATCAGGCAAATCTAAGTTTGACAGAATTAATTGTTAATCCAGCTGTCACTGATGCTAACTTAAATGCATTGTTGGGGTTTCTTCCACAATGTGTTTTTATTTGTTTGCAGGTGCCGGTGTTTGAGAATGTGAACTTGGGCACCACCATAGTTCAAGTCAGAGCTACAGATGCTGATTCTGGCCTATTTGCAGTCATTGAGTACAGTCTGGTAGATGGAGAGGGCAGGTTTGGCATCAAACCATCTACTGTAAGTCACTCCAGTAAAACTAGACTTATTGTAAAAATAATCATGCATTACTGTAATCTAAAACATTTATTCACTGATTCTTCTAAACTAACTCTTTCTAACATTAAAATAGCTCATTTCAGTGTAATCAGACTGGATAAAATATTCAGAGCTTTAAGATTGTCCTACAAAGACTATATTAAAGGTCTTGAAAACTTTAACTGCAGTGTCCATAGAAAATATTAGAAATTGTTCCTTTTGTGACCTTAGACAAAAGACAAAGATGTATCGAATCCTACGAAGCGGTTCTGCTTTGTTATGTCCCTCCAGGGAATGTTGAACGTCATCCTGCCTGGACGACCTGAAGTTTAGACCAAACATTTGAGTGTCCGAGGGCAATCTGCAAATTTCATCTTAATGCTCCATTTCTGTCATAAACACAGCTACCACTCCCAGTCAGGACTTCCTTCCTAATCATACCTTCTCTCTTTTTTTGTCAGGGAGAGATCTATATCCTCTCCCCTCTGGACAGAGAGACAAAGGACCACTACACTTTAACCGCTCTTGCTCGAGACAATCCTGGTGGAACCTCCAATAACAGAAGAGAAAACTCTGTCCAGGTAGACACGTGACCTGTAATGCTTCAAAGCAGGCACACTTGTTGCATCAAGTTTATCTTATATATCCCTAGTTAAGTCATTTGAATGTTGGTTATGACATCCTGAAAATAACCTTTCTTTTTGTCACATCAGGTACTTGTAACAGTTCTGGATGTTAATGACTACCGGCCCCGTTTCACAGAGCGAGTGTACAACACCAGTGTCTTTGAGAATGAGCCCAGTGGTACATCTGTGATAACAATCATGGCTGTTGACCTGGATGAAGGCGAGAATGCAGCAGTACTCTACAACATGCTTGGGCCACATACAGGTATAATTAGACTCGTTTAATTTATCCCAAAGCCTATAATGTTCTAGTCAAATGAATTAAGCTGGTTCTCCATCCATCCTGTGCTCCTGTGCACAAATGACTCAAACTAAAAGAGTCTTTATGCAGGACCTGATCAGTCATTAGATTTATTCACTTGATTCAGGTGTTTTAAAGTAGGACTACTTGGAAAACATGCTGATATATCCAGAATGTGTCCTCATAATTCTTCATAAAATGGAGTTGGTTTAAAGAGACCTGCTCGGACACTGAAGGCTGGAAGCATGGAGTGAGGTATGGAGCAGCTATTACACTCTTTCTCTCTGCTTTTTTAGATGCGTTCTCCCTGGACCCAAATACAGGACTTATACGTTCCCGGCGTCTGCTTCAGTCTTCGGAACACTTCAACTTCACAGTGGTGGCTACAGACCAGGGACGTCCTCCTTTATGGGGCACAGCAAACCTGATCATCACAGTCATAGATGTTAATGACAACAGACCTGTGTTTGTCAGGCCAGCTAATGGAACCATTATCCATATCTCTGAGGTATATATATATACATATACATCATACACACATACATACATATCATACATACACTCTGCACTACTAAAACTGTTTATAAAGTTTTATTTGCTCTGATCAAAACACTGATTCACTGTTAAGTGTGGTTATAACAGGGACATGATATCTCTCTGCTAGCTACGAGTCTTAGGGTTACTAAACACCGCAACAAGCCTCAACAGATTAACCCTTAAAAATCTTCGTAGTTGGTGCCAGTTTAAGCGAAGAGTCAATGTCGACTCTGTGTGCAGGAGCAACCTCCGGGCTTGCCAGTATATGAGGTTTATGCAACAGACTCTGACGAGGGAGTGAATGGAGAGGTTCGCTACGCCTTCTTGCAGACAGGTGGGGGGAATAGAGACTGGGAAAATTTCCACATCGACGCCATGTCTGGTGTCATCACCACTACTGTGAAACTGGACAGAGAGAAACAGGCCCTCCACAGTGTAAGTTAAAGGTGTCTTTGAAGTTTGTGCATCTAAAACAAAACACATGTACAGCATTTATCTGATTGTGTCCAAATGGCCGTCTTAGCTTATAATTGTAGCCCGTGACATGGGTCAGCCAGTGCCTTATGAGACCACACAGCCTCTGCAGGTGGCACTATTGGACATTGATGATAATGAACCAGTCTTCCTCAAACCACCGGTGAGCGATTTTTTTCTCTTCTATAATCATTTAGCAGATGCTTTTTTCCAAATTTGATGTAACGGTGCCCTTCGGTGCACTTATTTTTATGTATGTTGTCATTTTTTTGCCTTTGGTCTGTGTGTGTATGTGTACACACCTCAGCGAGGCAGCTTGCCTTACCAGAAGATGACAGTGCCTGAGCACTCTCCTCCCGGTACTGTAGTGGGAAACATAACCAGGGCTGTGGATGCTGATGAAGGACCCAATGCTATTGTCTACTATTTCATTGCAGGTAATTACATTATCTTTCACACGAGCCAATGTGAGTATTTTTACAGTTAATGATGAGCATATATTTTAATCCATTTTTTACCACTTTTGATTTAGTAATTTCCTGTATCTTAAAGGAGAGGATACTAATTTCTTTCATTTATTTAATTATTTATTTTACCAATTTATTGTGTGCCTATTGTACTGTCACATGAAAGCCATGGCACTTCAAAAGCTCATAAATAAAGAAGACATTTTCTGTTCTGAAGGCGGAAACAGCGATGGAAACTTTGGCCTAAGTTTAGAAGGAGAGCTGAGGGTTTTTAAGGAACTGGACAGGGAGGAGACGCCAGTCTACTCTATCATCGTTAAGGCCTCCAGCAACCGGAGTTGGACCCAACCCAGAGGTCAGAGGTCATTACAAGCCAAAGCCTTGAATCCTTCTCTTGATCCAAGCCTGCTGGAAGTCAGAATTGAACTGGACGATATCAATGACCAGACACCACGCTTTACTAAGGCAGAATACACTGCAGGTACCGTGTGTGCAGCGTGTGTGTGTGTGTGTTTATTACTTTATGTAATCCAATATGATCTTCTCCCTTGGGTTTCTTGTTTCAGGAGTTGCAGCAAATGCCAAAGTTGGTTCAGAGCTAATTAAGGTGGTTGCTATAGACAATGACATTGGCAACAACAGCATTGTTCAGTACCACATTGTCACCATTCGCTATTTCCAGTCGCAGAGCAACGGCAGTGAGGATTTGGGTAGTATCTTCACCATTGGTAAGTTTCCCAAAGAATAGGATTCATTTTGTTTTCATGCACAAATTGGAGACATTTCCCATTTACTTAAACCCAAATCTGTCTGTGTGTACAGTGTTCCTGAATTACAGAGCAGCAGACATTGAATAGAAAGCAGCTCTATGAGTTATAACCTATTTGATTTGTTTCCGTGTTCGTCTTGCAATCCCCTCAGGTTTGACAGACGGAATCATCCGAACGTATGACCTCTTTACTGCCTACAATCCGGGCTACTTCCAGCTGGAGATTCTAGCATGCGACTTTGCTGGACACAGTACAACCACTAACGTTAATATCTACATTCTCCGGGATGACCAGAGGGTTAAGATCGTCTTTAATGAGATTCCTGATTTTGTTCGTGAAAACAAGGATGATTTCATCAACCTGCTGTCCAACATCACCGGCGCCATTGTAAACTTAGATGACATACAGGTTAGGCTCCTTCGTGATGATGCTTTTTTTTTGTTTTGTTTATATTTTTGTTCATATTTTATTAATCTTTTATTGTATCTGGTTTAGTTCCACGTGGACAAGAAGGGCAGAGTAAATTACGCTATGACTGACATGCTGATTCACGTTGTCAACAACCAGACCAACACCATCCTCGATGTTGAAAGGTCTCGTACATCTTTGTACTTTGACTCCAGTTCTTTGTGGTACTACAGAGTGAGGCCTCTGTGAACCGAGCTTCAGCTTTTCTCTGTAGACGCAGCAGAGGATGGTTTCTGCTCTCCTTTGCTGTGATATCTTATCTTTCACATTTTGCAGGGTAATCCAGATGATCGACGAGAACAAAGAACAGCTTCGAAACCTCTTTAGGACATACAACGTTGTGGACGTTCAGCCTGCTGTTGGTGACAAACTCCCTGACGACATCTCCACACTGCAGGTCCACACTGCTCAGAGCTCCTGACGCACACAGACTGTTTTAGATTGTTATCTTTTAGTGGTGCTTTTACAACTTTTTTTCTTTTTACTCTTTCACAGCTGGTCATCATTATCCTGGCTGTGCTGCTGTGCTTGGCAGGAATTCTGTTTGTAACGATGAACTGGCACTATCGCAGAGTGTAAGACTTCTCTAAATATTGTGAACTATTGCAGATTTCCTTTGAGCACTGGGTGATTTTTAAGAACAGCTGCATCATGTTTTAAGCCAGAGCAGAAAATCAACTCGTTTATGTTCTCTTGATGTGTTTCTTGCTTTGCTGCAGTCACCAGAGGAAACTGAAAGCAATTGTTGCGGGATCAACAGGTAAAAAGCAGCTTCACTCGTGGGACGGTCCCTCCTAGCTACTCAGGATGTGGCTTTGCCATCTGATAACATACAGTTAAAAATGTAGCTCATCTTGCTGCAAAGCTGCAGGGCTGTTTTCTTATGCAGTTATATGTCTTCTACTGCACAGGAAACCAAGGTCTCATGGATATCCTGGACATGCCGAACACTAACAAGTACTCTTTTGAGGGGTGAGATAACAGCTTTCCTTCTACACCTGAGAGGCACAAATTCCTAAACGAGACTACAACATTGGGAAGCAGATAGATTTGTTTGCGTTTTTTGTAAATTATCTGTCTTTACTATAAAAAATAAGATAGATCAGCCAGACAATTTTCCTCAACACAACTCTCAATGTGCCCCATACATTGCTGGTGTTGCATGAGTTAATGAAACATATAAATTGGAAAGTTGAAGTATTCTTATTCTTTTTTTCCCAGCAGACAGTCAGGTTCACTGTTTGTTCCTGTTTCCAGTCTTTACACACTGTGTTACACTAGCTTTTTATTTATGGCACAAAAGGGGGAATTTCTTTAAACCATAGTCTAGATTAGAGTTTTTTGAAGATTCACATTTGTTCAGAGCTGCTTGTTTCACTGTTGAATGTTAAATAGCACTTTCTTTTGATTTGTTTTTCCTTTTTCCCAAAAAACCTTTGGGGATTAAGTTTGAACTCTGTTTTAAAGTTAAAAACTTTTTTGCTATTACTTTTTATAAATGATACATGTAATGCCTTTGCCTCTGCAGGGCTAATCCAGTATGGTTGGACCCATTCTGCCGTAACCTGGAGCTAGCTGCTCAGGCCGATCACGAGGACGACCTACCCGAGAATCTCAGTGAGATAACGGACCTGTGGAACAGTCCTGCGCGTACCCACGTCAGTATCAACATTAATCTGACACTATGGCAGTTAGTTGTACACTGGAGATCTTTACTTCCTTTCATTATTACTGTGTAATCATCACAGGGTACTTTTGGTCGGGAGCCTCAGGCAAGGCCGGAGGACGATCGTTACTTGAAAGCAGCCATTCAGGAGTACGACAACATTGCTAAACTGGGTCAGATCATGAGAGAGGGGCCTATTAAGGTGAGGCCAATAAATGATGCACACAGAAAAAACAAAACAATCTTAAAATTGTTTTATCTTTCCCAAAATATTCTGTTGAAGGCGGGGGGGGACACAACTCAAGACTTGTCCCACTCAGTCCAGTGGGGGAACCAAAGACCTAAATAACTTAAAGATGCCAGTATTGGCTGAGATGTTAACATTCTTTACATTCCTGATTATAATTATAGTTTAAGGACATTATTAGTGTGTGATGTCGCAGACTGTTTCATCCTCACTGCCGTCTCGTCAGGGTTCCTTGCTCAAGGTGGTTCTCGATGACTACCTAAGGCTGAAAAAGCTCTTTGCAGCTCGGCTCGTCACCGTTTCCACCAGCCAGGGAGATCACTCTTCAATCACTGAGGTGGGCTCGGAGAAACTGGTGATCTATCTGCACCCGCTTCTATCTTTGCCAGAGAGTGATCTGGTATTCCTCCCTTACCGACGTCCTGTCTGCAGCTCTGACGTGCCTCCTCTTCACTTCTACTTCATTCCTTCCTTACTAAGTCTGTCTTTGAATTGAAACTGGGGCTTGAGCATTCAGTATAAAAATGCTGGGCTTCTGAACATCTGATGTAATGCAAACAAGGAAACATTGTTTGCCACTATTTAAACCAGATTTAGTGTGGAATCTTTTAATCTTTTCTCACACTTCTCAGTTTGTGTAATTTATTTCTAATCTACAGCTAATGCTAACAAATCAGTGTTTTTGTCTAGCTAATACACTAAATCATAGTTTTAATTATCTGCTTTACTCATTTTCCCTCTTCCATCTACCTTTACAAGCTCATCCAGAGTGATCTGGACACCGATGAAGATGAGCATCTGGGCATGGGTGGAGGTCACGGGACTCTGCGCTTCAAGCACAAGCTCCCTATGGAGTTGAAAGGGCCTGAAGGTGTTCATGTTGTTCACGGCAGCACAGGAACCCTCTTGACTTCTGACCTCAACAGCCTGCCTGAGGACGACCAGCGGGCCCTGGCACGTTCTCTGGAAGCGCTAAATGCTGATGGGGGGTTATATTCAGAGCGCAACGCCCGCACAGAGTCAGCGAAGTCCACCCCAATGCACCGTCACAAGGACGGGAACACCCTGTCAGAGAGTCCACTGGAGATCACAGAATTATGACTAGCCGAGGCCTCGCTGGTCTGAGAGCAACCCTGACTTGTGTGTGTCCTTGTGCCTCCCACAGCTATCATGATAAGGCTGGGAATCACTGGAGGGGGGAGTGTGTGTAGTCTAGGCAATCTCATTAGCCAGCCCTGGTGTATCTTGCAAAAGGACTTCAATCCCCACGGTGTTGGCTGATGTAGATCTTAATAATGAGCCTTGAGAAGGTTTATTCAAATGACTCTCGTAAGGAAAAGCCACATCCAGGATGCACTTATTCAGTGAGACAAGAGACAATTGGAATGATTAAATGTCGTCCAAAGAGCCAAGTGGGAGGACATGGTCTTAGTCTCTTTATGGAAACATTTGTTGAACCATGACCTTGATATCGTCAAAATGTGCCTCATTCTCACTGATCCTTTTGAAGTTATGCCTGGACTGCAGACACTCACACACACAAATACGCACACTAAAAAATAAGAAAATACACACTCAGACCGGCAGGAGGCCAATAATGGAATACAGAGAAAATTACATAAGGCGTAGGTTTTTATAGTTTGCCAAGATGATTTTCTCAGTACTGAGTGGGTGTGGATGGGAAGATTTTTTCTACTTGGATACAGTGTGTTGTTTGGAAATAATGAACACTTCATTGGAAATTGCATTATTATTCAGGTGATGGTTACTTTTGAGTGAAAAGTGGCTTTGATGTTATCGTAGTTTGGGGCAGAAGCTCTTACTGTAAAAAAAATTTAAAAAATAAACACAATTCGCCAGTCTGAATGGACAAGAACAAACCTTCTCACCGTGCTCCACCTGTCCATCAATAGCATGACTGTCAGTCATACAAGAACCCTGAACTAAGTGACTTCATAAATGACTGACCACAGAGTTTGTCTGGAACTGAAGCCAGAGAAAATGGGATCAAAAAAAAAGTTTGATTTAAAAAGCAAAGACTTTTAAAAAACATATTTTGATAAACATAAAGATGGCATTGTAGCCACACAGACTTTACACTGCCACCTGGGGGAGTTAAGGTCATGCTTAAAATGAGCTACTTTCCTTTATTTTTTTACTTTCTAAAAGCTGTAATAGAAATATTTTATAAGAAAAAAGCTGGCTTACCAAAATAAGACATAATTTTGGATGTTTGGAGTCTGAGTATATTGTTCTTACATGTCAATTTGTTTCCTTTATATGACAACTGATGGTGTTTGAGTGGCGTGTTATGAAGAATTAATTTTTTATATTCTCATTTTGTAAATTTTTGTTTCTGTCATCAGTCACCAGCCCTGAGATCTGTGTTGGGAAAATTGTGGGATGATCTGTGATAATAAAAGAAATATGCAATATGAAATATGTGGCCTGTGACTGCGGTTACTGGTATGATAGGAGAAAGATTTTCCAGATGGGATGGAAACTAATGAAAACATGATGCTATGACACAAAGTCTGAAAATCTGAAGTTGTGTTCCCATAGACACAAATTATCTTTTAAATTATTTTTTTTAAATGGACCACTAGTGCAACCTAAGCAAAAACAAACTAAAGTGCTGCAACAACCTTTATACTTCATTCTTTTAAAATATAAGCTGGTGTAACAGTATATAGCTACTGCCACCTGGTGGTTGAAAAGTGTACACACTTCTAAACACAGAAAAATTCCTTTTATTAGACCACTCCATCCTTTTATTGTTGCCACGTTACATAGAAAAGTGTTCATCAATAATAGGTGTGAAAAAAACTAGAGAACAACCAAGACTGTGGACGACTCAGTCTCAGAGGTCTCCTTCACTGCCTGCTCAGACTCCTCGGCTTGCAGTACTTGCTGATGTTGCAGAGGTACCAGTGACTGGCATCTTCTTCAGTGTTCTGTTCAACTGAAAGAAGACAGAGGCAGGTGTGTTTCCATTTTTTTACACACATATATATTGACGTTTTGATCAAATAATCGTGAATTTTTTTTGTTTCCTAGGTGACACATGAAAACTTTAGCAAACACAAAAGTCTTTTCTCTTGCTGGAATAAGAAATAAGCAATCATGCTACGACAGATCACTTCTTACCTCTTCAAACTTGTGGATCTGTCTGATAAAAAAGTCTCCGTACCGACGGGCTACTTTAGTGTCGGCAATGTGGATCATGTCCTGAAGAAGCGATGGAGAAAAATCTCTTCAGACTCTTAAGAGTATAACCACATGAGTATGCACATGTCGATCTGTTTGACTGTTGCTGTAAATAAAAGTTTAATCTGAAACATTTACATTATTTAACCAATTAAACAATGTACTGTCATCCACACCTCCCTTCTGAGCCATTTACACTATATGAAAACACAAAGATCCAAAATATCTCATTTGACAACCTTTACCTTGTCAATGTAAAAGTCAACCTCAGAAGCAGACTGAAATTCTCCATCCAGCGCAGAGATTCCACTGGTCCACACCAGGTTCTTCATCTTGTGTTTGAAGACGAGCAGCTGAATACGGAACTCCTGCTCCGTCATGTCCAAGAACCCTGCCAGCTTTGCTACTGGCATGGTGGTGTACAGCTTCAAGAAGCTGCACAGACATATAATTATAAAGATAAAACAAAGTAACTCTATCTAGGACGTTAAATGAATCATTTAAACGTTTAATTAAACAGCTTTAAAATGGTTTATTGTGCACAGTTATGATACTGTACCTCCGGATGGTGGACAGCTGAGCCTGCTGCTGCACCTCCTCAGCAAAGACCTTCAGCTGCTGCTGGAATGGTTCTTTGTGGTAGTTGGGGTGGACATTGTCGTAGTTTGGCACAACAGGTGACAGAAACTTGGGACAGGCAAAGCTGAACAGCTCCTCAAACACCGCCAGATCTCTGAGATGGAAAAGTTGACAGTGTCACTGTGGAAGTTAAGTTTGCAGGTGGTGTCGCAGTATACTGCACAGAAACCTCCAGATAAAATGTGTATGGCTAAATTTTTAGCCATTTGTAAGTGGAGCTAATACACAGAAAGGTGCAAAGATTTCATAAAACCATTATTGCCAATATGAAATGGCCTGAGTGACACAAGAATATGCAAACAAGGCAAACACATCCAACAGCCGGTGAGCTTTACCCTTTTTGCATGCGCAGCATCTTGTCTCCATACTTGTCCCTTAGCTGAGTGTGGATGCTCTCATCAATGCGCATCGGATACATTGTGAGGGCGATTGCCAGCAGGCCATGCATCTGCTCATTTTGTTTATTGATCTAAAAACAAAACAAAAAGCTTCAATAAGGGTGCTTCACTGTGAGGTTTTTCAGGAAACTTTCTCAGCAACTGCTGAATATATTACTGAAATCCCACTGACCATCTCATATTTATATGTAGATCTCTGGAACATGTTTCTTGTCCTCTGGATGTAGAGGAGGATGTTGGCGAACACTCGGATTGCATCCTGGTAGCGTCGCATCATTAGGTAGGCAAAACCCACATAGTAGTAAGTGGTGATCTGACACTCAGGCACACGAGAATACATACTCTACAAGAAAATGGAAGGGAATTAATTACACATAGATGGCTGAGCATAGTCTATTGTCACTTGTAGTATTTGAGTGTACCACTCTTTACGTCAGGTACAATGATTAGGGCTCTACCTTCTTGTTGAGTTCAATATTCTCCAGGACTTTTATGGCCTGGTAATAATCACCAAGCAGAGAGTGAAGCCTCAGAAGCCCAACCAAGCTGAAGTAGCCCAACATCTTGTACAAGGAGTGGCGGCCATACTCTCCAGCAACACTCTCTGGGTCTCCTGCAACCCCCAAACAGATATGCTTATAACCTTGTAGTCTAAGTTCGTTCATAAACAAAGATCACATTTTGACGTGAAAGGCGTTCGACATTTTCCTCTAAAATAATGAAAATATTGTTGTGCACCTCCACTGGTGTAGACCTCAAGCTGGCGGTTGATGTTGCTCTTGTCCACCAGGGAGTGGAGAACGTTGAGGACGCTGTGGACATTCCAGATCTTTGGGTTGTTCCTCAGGAACTCAATTTCCTCCTCTGACTTTTTGGCCGTCTTGCAGCGATACTGACTGAAAGACTGGAACTGAAAGGGGGAAAAAATGGTTTCAAAATCAGTTACCGCCACTGAATCAGACTTATTACAGGTTGCTGACATGGGAGGAATCAGTCCTATTGCATATCTGCAGGAGGGATATGAGAACAGAAAAAAAAAGATCTGTGCATTCTCTTTTCACCTGGTAGATAAACTCATCAATGATGTCCCAGAGCCACTGGTTTGGCAGTTCCAAAGGCGCAGGGCCATCAGCATCTGTTTGCAGGTAAATATTGTCATATGAATGGTCCCTGATCAGTTATGTTTAAAAAAAAACTACAGATGAGAAGGGGAAAAGGAAAGACTTACTGAGAATATAGTTGAAGAGGTTGCAGTAATTATAGTATGATTCAAACCTCTGATCCAAAGTTGGTCCACCCTAATTATACAAAAGATTAGGTTTGCAATAAAATACTTAAAAGTCTTCAATGTGTTTAGATGGTCAGTCTGCAAAGAGCTTAATATATATTTATACTGTGCAGTTACTCACGCTAACTTTAGCGTAGATGTGTCTGTAATAGAGCTCCTTGTAGAGGATGAGGAAAACAGCATCTTTAAAAAACAGCAAGCAAAAAACATGTCTTTAGAAATTAACCACTCTAAAGGATGCTATAAAACCTTTAACATAACAACAAAAGTCTTTTATCTGATGCAACAATGATTCATCTTAATAAACTGTCTTGATGTGGCAATTCTTATTTCTACAAATGATGGCATTCCTGCTAAAGCAAGAGCAGAATAGGATACGGATTTTCACTCTTACCATTGCCAACGAGAGATGCAATCGCCTCAGCTTCTGGCCATGGGGAGGTCTTGAAGAAACGGTCAGTCAATTTGTTCCAGCTGATCAGGCGCAAAGAAAATTAAACGATAGTCATCCAGCGCACACACAAGTGCAAATGCTGAGAAATAATGACAAATCTTAAACCAACCTATTCTCATAGACGTCTTGAATCTCATAGATCTTCTGCTCAATGCTCTCACTGGACACACGGTTGGACTGCAGCTCATAAACTTTCTGATCGATCAAGTCAGAGATGGTTTTGTGGAAATATTGCAGGAAGTTCTTGATCACCTCTGGGATGACATGGTAGGTCTGCTGTTCATATTGCCTTTCATAGGCCAGGTCTGCTTTAGGATCACCTGGTACAAGAAGATAATAAGATCATTTTTTACTTTTTAAATTGCCGTAAGCATTTCTAAACAAACTGTACTTTGTTAGCGTTGTTCCATTGTTTGTTACTTTATGATGAAACAAAATTAATGTTTGTATACTAACCAGTGTGCAGATCGTAGTCGTTTGTGTAGGCATACGGATCATACTATTGGGAAACGGTGATAAGACATTCATTACTAACGCAAAGTAAACATCTGTCATTTAGACAGCCACCATTAACGTCTAACTTAGCTTCCAAAAGTATCATATATCTTCGAAACCCCTATATATAACACACAATATGTCAATACATTCGCTTTTTCGTTATATATTACAGCAGATCCATTATTTCATGCTAACTCATCCCAAGCTACCGTTGCACTATTCAGGGTGGACTAGTGATAGCCTTACAGCTAACCGACTACAGTTACACTAGAGAATAATGATAAATACAACCAGCATTTAAGAGCCAGTAAATCATTTATATATTTATATACTAACCTCTTCGTCGTCGTGGTACGACATGTTGTTGATTTTTAGCCCAAGCTTGAAGAATGATTAATTAAAATAGCAAAATAAGACTCCAGTAAGCTAATGCCGCTAAACCACGCAGCTTGCGGTGGAAAGGAGCTAAAACGGAAGGAAGACGGTGTGACGTACAAGCTAACAGGGGCATTGTGGGAAATGAAGTGTTTCCAATGTGTTTGACACAGTTTGACATCTTGATCTGTCTGTATCCTTAAAATAATTTAATCTTGGTAAAGATATTCCGACCAGATCACACCAACTCCTTTTGAACCGAAAACCTAGAGTTACTCAGCTCAGAGTAAATTAACCCAGGGGTTTATAGACTTTGAAAGCAGAATGAATCTCTTTTCTAGAACAGGCCCCACATTTTGGCAGCAGACTGTCTAATTTCCTTGAATTTCATATTCATATTTATTTAATTGAGTCCCATTTAGTCTGTGTTAAAGAAAGTGTGTTAGTTGTCATATTTGGCCAAAAGAGTAACTTAAATATACATTCACTGGCTTTTCATTCATTCATTCATTCATTCATTCATTCATTCATTCATTCATTCATTCATTCATTCATTCATTCATTCATTC
>JBAMHX010000018.1:6738135-6757570 GCA_037177515.1 Pseudomugil tenellus | reverse complement strand
ACACACACACACACACACACACACACACACACACACACACACACACACACACACACACACACACACATACACACCCTCCCACCTCCTCCTCACTAGAAGATTTATGACCAAGGTTGACAGAGTGGGCTGTATATCCCCCCTACTGGCTCAGGGCAACTCACCCCCCCTGCCAACCCTCTCCCAGGTGTGTGCAGCCCTGCAGCCGTGCTTGTCTGAACGCGGGGGGTGCTGCTACCAAACCTCATCTCTCACTTCATTTGTAAGATGTCAGATGCTATTTTTTCTCCTACTAGTTATGAGTTGACACTTGTCACTGAGCTGTTTCTTTGTCTTTTCTTGCTACGATTTGCCACTTCATTTCTTCATGGAAGACGTTTACGTCAAACATTTGACTTTAATATGATTGATATGCGTGTTTTCACTTAGAACTGAACAAACATTTCAGAAAAACACATCAGCAAAGCTAAAAGAAAAATTCCCATTTAATATGTGCAAATATTTTCTTTATAAGAAAGGAGACAAATAAATCATTGGGGTGATAATCATTCAGTGTAAATGGTTGCAAACAGCACCTGCACTGGCATGAGTGTAGAGTTTGTTTGGTTTTTTCCACTCTAGCCAGTTCATTCTTCACAGAAACATTGCGAAAAACGTTCACAATGTCTGTAGCAGCACAAAGCTCTCTGACATGTAGTTTATTCAGTCACACATTTGGCCTTTTTATTCATTGTAGCAGTCACAGCTTGTTGCCACCCCCCTTACCACCACCGACAGTCCATTGTGTGGCTTGGCGAGGGGGTTTCATGCCGCAGTGGCACACACAATGGTAGCATTGACACAGGTGATCCGATGCATTCATCTACAGGTCTGTGTCCTTGTTCCTTTTTTCATGACTGGGCAGAACATATCTAGGAGTGAGTCCAGGTGAATACCTGTGCAGGTGTTAGCGCACACAAAGACAAGAGGAAGTGTCAATCAAGTCTTTTCTAGGCCTTTAGACAAAAAAAAACAAAGGATGGCTGCACCCTGGCTTGTGCTGTCACTGCTTTTTTATCCCTGAAATGCACAATTTAATCTCTACTTACTAAAGTTTTTATTAACTAATGTTCCACTTAAGTTTTTGCCAATAACCACAGCCAAGTAACAGAAAGTAAATTTTGCGGCTTTGAGTATGACTTACGCTGCCCCTGACTGTTTTTAGTGTAACAGTCTGATTTTATAAATCGCCTTCCCATAATCTTCATAAATTCCTCAAAAATCCCACCTGTAGTTGTCGACATTAAAACAATCTTTTTTTGTGTGTGTGTGTCACAGCTTCCCAGAAATCGCTAATTTTTGTTTTTCCCCGCTTTGTTCTACTTTCTCACTTCTGCAGTTCCTACGGGTGGATCAGGACAAGGAGTGCAACATGGAATGCGAAAAAAGTCCTCGCAAGCCCCTATGCGCCTCCGATGGCAGGACCTTCACATCTCGCTGCGAGTTCCTCCGAGCCAAGTGCCGCGACCCCCAGCTGCAGTTCAACCGAGGGCCATGCAAAGGTCAGGTCACGAGTCACGCTTTAGCGCCGCCTGATGCTCTCAAATGCGCTAAGGGGGTCACATCAGAAACTTGTGGGTTAAATTCATTTCAGTATAATTGAATCTTTGAGTGCTGGGTGGACAAGTGGGGTTGACACTGTGAGAGTGGGTGAGGGGGAGTGCACTGATGCCCAGATGGTTACACTGTTCACACCATTTGCGCGATGGAGAAAGTGTCATCAATTTGTCTAAATAATAAATTATTTTGTTATCAGAAGAAATGGTGTTTTTCAGAAAGAAGTGAGAATATTAAGTGCTGGTAAGTACATCCCAACATGAAGAGTCTCATTTTTATCATGCTCGATGTGAAATTATATGTGACAAACCCAGAACTGGAGGTGAACAGCAAAATGGGAAAAGGAGCCAGAAAGGTTAGGCTCACAGACTCCTTCATTGTTGTAATCCTTATTCCAGGGAAGAATCCATGCACATCAATGCTTCAGCTCCCAACCCCTCTTGCCCCTGCCCCCCCACTCACTAACTCTACTGCCAGTTCATCGCTCTACAGACTGGAGACAATGCCTCTTTCTTAACACGTTACAACATCAGACCACTAATGCAGGAACTGCGAATGAAAAAGTTTTCTTAAAAACTAAGTGTCAAATGATTTAAAAAAATGGTGGGTTTCTATGGCAATGTTTCTTAACAGAGATCTGGATGTGGTGGACAGCAAATAAGGGATCCCAGCCAAGAAGCTGAAAGGGACAAGTGAAAGTTGTCTTGCATGCATCAATAACATTGCCACAATTATCCCTGATTTTGGATGGAAGGGGCGAAAGGCAGAAAAGAAACTGCAGAAAAGAACCAGACTGTTCATTTGGCCATTAAAAAACACACAGGGATGAGATGCTGTTTAGGCATGGTGAAAGTGGCATCACATTTGTTTTCTATCACTGTGCTCAGATGATTCAAATGTCCTGTCATTTTTTCCAGGCAGCTTTTTGGTAGGAGTCCCAAGAGAAGGACCATGGTTTGGGGTTTTTCCATTGGAGCTAACTTTAGAGCTCATAGTGTTTCCTCCATCCAGAACATCTCCTTACCAGTGTCAGTGACACACGCACACACGTGCACCTTTGAGACTGAAAGAAACCAGTACCCATTCTGTCACATGTGTAATGGCGTAATGGACTTTGTACTGTAAAGCCTGCTGACCAAAGTGGTGGCCGTTTTTAAACTCAGGATGACTCATTGTTTTAATGTGCTTTTAAGCTCCCAGCCACACGGGCGCTGCTTGGCAGCTGATGTGCCACAACAAGTTATCATCAAATTCATCCCTGCTTAACATTTCTTTAGAGTTTGCACAGCTGGGGTTGTTGGCCAGGTGAGCAAGAGGCAACAGCAGAATGAAAGGATGAAGCATTGATTTGGCGGGGAGACGTGAAAAGACTTGAGGTGCGCAAAGGTGAAAAGTTGCCGACTCGCATTTATATCAACAAATACTCCAAGGGGACAGCTCAGGCTGAACTTAGCAGATGGTCGAGGTTTAGGGGGAGAGTGAGACAGACATGGCAAGACAAGTTTTCCTTGTGCATCAGCCCTTTTCTTGGGTGACTGGAATATTCTACAGGAGTAGAATAAGCTGGCTCACTGAGTAATGGCTTTACCACCAGGCAAAGAGCAGGCTTACTGGATTTACTCCTAATATGACTGGTGGTGTTGGTTCTATTCCTAGCCACATGAGTATCTGCAGCTTCCGAAACATCTTGAGCACCCCTCCCCCTCCATCCGCATTTCTTCTGAATCCCATCTTTCCTTTTGCTCTCTCTACATATTTCTGTAATTCTTCATCATCTGCAAGATTCAACATCCTCCTCTGACTTTTTAAGTATGTTGGTTTCATAGTTGTGGAGCATAAAAAATAGCTGAGTTGTGGGTTGAATCAAGGGTCTCTCTGATGTCTAGTGATTTTGATGATTTGTGGTGCTTTTCAGATACATCCAGATGTGTAGCAGAGAAGAAGTATACAGAGCAACAAGCCAAGAAGCTCTTCCCACAGGTCTTTGTGCCTGTTTGCAACCCTGATGGCACATACAGTGAGGTAACAAAAAAAACCTATAAATTATGTTTTCTTTGGATAAAAGAATAATAGAATTAGATAAACTTTCCAACAAGAATTAAGTTTGTGTTTGCATGCTGTGTCAATCACAGGTTCAGTGCCACAGCTACACTGGATACTGCTGGTGTGTCACCCCCAACGGGCGACCCATCAGCGGCTCAGCGGTGGCCAATAAGAAACCACGATGCCAAGGTGGGAAAATAATGCACTTTGAAATGGGACTTTCTAACATACTGGAGCTTATTTTGCCGAAATTTTGATTTCTGATTTTGGTGTTCAGTAATTTTGCATTGCAATGATGATGAAATACACAAACGCATGAGCTTACACGTTTGTTGAGGGGCAGGGAGTGTAATGTTCACTCCTGTGGGTCTGTGACTGGACTGGCAGCTGCAGGGACTAAGAGCCACATGAGGACTGAGCATTGCTCAGGCTGTGGGGATGTGGTGTAAACAAAGCTAGCAGAAAACCAGGCTGAGGAGTTGGGCAAGAAAAGCTAACTGTGAGGAATGTAAGTGTTCTTAGGGGATAGCGTTTGCCATACAGCCAGCTAACCAATGCCACATGTCCTGCATCTCATTATGGCTGCTGAAGTTGTCTTAGTACTGAAAGACCTTCAGAACTAGCAGCAGCGTTTGTGCTGTAATTGACAATGAAATTCCTCAAACTAACAATTTACATCAAGAACAAAATTTATTTTCACTATAATAATTAACTGTAGATCAGAATGGCAGCTTCGTTAAATAGAAACAAAATTATTAGATGCTGAAGCCCTTTACTGTACGGCTTTTTGTCACAACTGACAACAAGAGGGTGACTGTGAGTTTTCAAGTAATCTGAGTCTGTTTTTTTAGGATCCAAACAAGAGAGAGTGCCCACAAGAGAGCCGAGTAAAGCAGGTAAGGCTTATATTCAAGAAAGGTAAACTCTGAAATGTACATGACTGGCTCTGTGGCTCACTAGATGATCAACACAATGTGAAAAGAAAATCATGACAATAAATATATTTATACCTGATACACAGGTGTATTTAGATATGAAAATATTGTGATGAAAATGACTATTGTTTTATTATGGAAGTACCTGTATTAAGGAATGCATCGCAGGTGAAAAACAGCATTGAGCATCAACATGTGGCAGCTAAACACATCATATAGTGAGAATGTGGGTGCATGTTGGACGTATCATCATGTACACTATAACTCTTATAGACAGTTAACAGGTGCAGGTTTTGAGCCTTAATGTTTTGAGCTTTGGACCAATACAATAATTATATATTCTGCCATGAATTCAGGTTATTTGTGCCATTTGTATGATTTTTACATGACTAGAAACAAAGTGTGAAGTTTAATTCTTGCCCATACATCAATTTTATTATGTAGCTAAAGAGAAAAAAGAATTTAACCAGCTAAATAAAGCAAACTTTGTTAGTTGTAAACAGTTGAAAATCATCCATTTTCCCAGAGAAATATTTGATTTGGCAGGTGCAATGTGCCGGTTGTATGCTTGTCTAAATGTATGTGTCTGTGTCAGACAGGTCACATGTTCAAGGCTTGCTTTTGTAATATTTTGTCATTTCAGAAAAACATAAGAAAGCTAATAACATAAAAAAAAATCTTTTCCTCAGTAACATCTCACGGAACAGATGCTGTGGTAAGCACTGCTCAGAGCTGCAGTGCCTGTGAATGCTTGTTGTTTTTACCAGGCAGCCAAATAGAAAGCGGGCTACCACAATGGCAAAACATTAACTTATCATCAGTTCATCTTGTCTAACTTTTTTGTTTTTCCAAGTCTTGATTCTTTTTTTCAGCTGGAGTTTCAAAAAGTTACAAAGCAATGTCACCACTTTAACTTCCAGCCTAACTTTAATCAAGCATCTCCCTTCTTCCAGATATAGAACCTCTGCGATTTCTTCCGACCTCTGCTTAAAACTTGTGCATCTTACTCAATTTGTTTTACTGATGTTATTTGAAAGTCTTGCAGACTGTAATTTATTCAGATGGATTCCTTATGTGATTGTGTGTCTTTGTGTTTGCACGCGAGAGAGAAAGTGCATATACGTCCACTTGTGTTTGTCACATGGGTTATTCCTGTCAGTGTGACATTCAAATCTGTAAACAGTCGTGGCTATAGTGTCTGTCTGAGCTCAGCCAAGTCATTACACATACATCAAGTCAGAATGCAAAGTTTGAGAGGAGGAGGGGAGGTGGAGGGGTGGGTTGTGGTTTAATCTGAACTGGTTGGATAAACAGGGTGGTGAAAAGCAGAATAAACTGTAGGTTTGTGGTGTGCCAGCACTGAAAATAGTAGGGATTGCATCAATATTTTAGATCAGCAAAGGCCAATCAGTACTGCAGCGTCTCTTTTTTCATTATTTACTTATATCCAGTTAAACTCCAAGAGCTCTTCTTTAAGGACATTTCTGTTGCTCTTCTTGACAAATTTGTTCACAGTATGAAATCATGTGCAGCTGACGACAGACAAACAGCAGTAAAACTAATGCTTTAAGACCACAAATAGCACGGGGGTTTCCTGGCAGATGCTGAAAGAGGTGTTGCAGTCATGTAAAGGGCCACAAAGTAAAGATAGGTCATTAGTGGTTTATCGTTAATCCAAATCATAAATGCACTTTTTCAAATGGCATTTCCATCCTTGAATTGAGCAGAGTAATAACATGTCTCTCAGTCAGTCACACTGACTGCATGCATTGTAATCGGCCAAACAAGTATGAGGCGATGAATGGCTGGCAAAGCAAACTTGCATTTAGTGTAAACGCTTGATTTTTTATAATGGAAATTTATTGGTAAAGAGAGTTTTACGCTAGATTCCTGTTTGTGGAGCCACCCGTCAGAGATCCCCCTGCTCCAAACACGGCAACAGAGCTTTACTTTGTGCAGGAGTGACCCAGCCTGAGGTTAACCACACCTACTAGCCGTGGTTTCACTCCCAGCGGTTCACGAGCTCCTTCCCTGTCTCTCCCTTACCGCAGATCAAATAAACAAAAACCAAACAAACATACTCAAATCTCCCACTGTCAATTGGTCTTTCTCAAACTTGTCTCACGATTGTCTCTCCTACCTTTACACAGCTGTCGTAATCCAACGAGAGGACGGAGAAGAGCATGAGAGACAACCGGTCCTGCTTCTTTTCTCATTTATGATAACTGACCTCAATCTGCCCTCTTTAGCAAAACAGCCTCCCTGATGCATGAAGTGAAACCACAGGATTATGAGACCACTACACTTCTGCTTTTTCCCTCTTCTCTTTTCCCAGTCACTCCAAGTCACCTCTTTCAGCTTTCAACACACATACACACCTCCTTTTTATTATTTTCCTAAGTTCTATCCTTCTTGACCGGGCAACGTGCAAAATCTCACACAGTTAAATGGTCTCTAATCTAGCTAAGTCTTGTAATTGTAGTCTCCTTGCAAATATTCTCCATTCTAAATGCAGATGATACTGGTGTAGTGGTGGATTCACAGCCTGCTGCAGATGATGAAGGTGAGTTGTTATTCATCTAACTGTCAGTAGAGAAAGATTCTTGATTCTAGGCCTGTGTTTACTGAGACTCCTCAGATGAACTCAAAAGCAAAGCGCCTAAACATCCTTAAAAGGGAATAAGGACATTCTTAGTGATGAAGTTACATGATCATTCTTCAGAAATGGACACAAGGGAAAAAGAGATAGTAAAGCATTATTCATAATGATAGAGAGTGCCATATTTCATGGGGCTGAAAGAAAAACTAAGACTTCAGTAAAAGATTTGGCTGGTTTTATGTCCATACACTTTGCTAAAAGTGTATGCTTCTAGCAAATGTTAGAGGATTGGTAAATGGCACAAATTCACTTAGAGGTAGGTAGTGGGAGCAAAATAATACTAGGAGTATTTTTTGGCATCCTTGTGATGTGCATATAATTTAATAAATAAATAATAATAATATAAATTAATCTCCATATATCAATGAAAAGGAAGTTATAATAAAAAGAAGGATAATCCATTACTGAAAAATTTTAATATATTGTGATCTTACCTGATCATTTGAGAGGTGATAGTATGCCTACACTCTGTTTTAGTAATACATCACTGGTGACAGCTGTCATAAGTTATTCACTTTCCACATGTACTGCAGTAGTTTGAGATGCTATAACCTTGACGTCGGTTTTGCTGTTTGTGAGTTTTGGAAGCTTCAGATTTGGCTCAAATAGTAAAACGTGTGTTCTGAATGTAAGATGATAAAGCCTTCTTTGTGATTTTCTCTCAGAACCAACTTTTGAGTTCCCCACTCTGTGGACGGAGCAGGTTCGCAGCCGGCAGAACAATGGAACCAGAGTAGCACGTGAGTTTTGAAGGCTGTTCTTTCTTTAATATAGCCGACTTGGTATTTGCAAACCTCAACTGAAAGCATGATCTGTGTTCTTCTTACTCTTGTGAGCAATCATGGTTTGAGGCTGTTCCTGTCTTTTAAGGACAGATGGTGGGTTGTGAAACCAATACATCTTGGTGTTGGAGTGCGTCAGGCTTTGAGGATCTGCTTTACTGTGGTTCCTCGCATTGCATATCTGTAATTATCAGCACATGGCACAAACACAGAATCTCCCATTCTTTTTATTTTACACACATGCATTTTAATCTTTATATCAAATCCCTTATGCTCTTGGGAAAATATGTTGCTTTGTGTATTTTAGGATGCCCCAGAGATGAGAACCTTTTGCATGAGTGTGCATGTGTGCGTGTGTGTGCGTGAATCCCATTATTATAATTTACAACCAATAAAAACCCTGAGAAATGCAGCAATGATGGTTTTGATTACCATATGTTTTTTGGGGTATTGAGGTAAAAGAAAAAACTGCCGTCCCAACAAAGAGAGTCCATACAGAGGGAACGGAGCAAAAAAAAAAAAAAAGAGTTGGTGTAGAGACGGGGGGGGGGGGGGCATTTTTCTTTGGTCTCTTTTGTACGAGTGAAGATTTTGAATGAAAATAAATAAAGAAAAAATATTCATAATACCGCACTAGTTTCCGAGCCTTGAGGCAAGCACCAAGAAGATGGAGAGCTTGACAAGGAAAAGCCCTCATGACCAGAACAGCCTTCTTCCATTCCAGTGTTTAATGCTCTTCTGTCTGTTGGCAAACTGCGCTGCAGAGACTGAAAAAATTAGTCAGATTAGATCTTGCTTAGGCTCTGCAGAGTCCCATCGCTTCCATTGAGACCAATGCAGTCTCTATATGTATGAATAAAAGACAAACTCAAGAAAACATGCATTCTTTCTGAACATTTTGAGCATGGAAACATAGACATTTGTAGTACTTTACTGCATCTTGCAGTAGTGCCGTAGGTTAGGGGTGGAGTTGTGAAGTAATCACCATTCTGCCTTTGTCTTGTTGGTTTCTCTCACTGTCACACACATCCACAAAGGGCAGAGGAGTGTCCAAATATTTACTTTACTCGGGGCATAGGGAGTTGTACTTAGTCATTAGCCTGTTAATGTCAGTAAACAGTGCCATGGGGGGGCTGATAGAGCAGTCTACACATACTGTCTCTGAGCACACATCCTCCACCCCTTTGTCTTCCCTCTTTCCCTTTGGGATTTGCAACAAGTGTAACATAATGAATGTGATGAGAGAGCAGCTGCCTGCACTTTGCCTCAAATAAAAGTGAATTTAGCTACATGGACTAAAATAAGTTTGGAATCAATCTGTGCATTTGCTGATAACATCTGTCCTCTCTCTCCAGCCTTGCCATGTGACCAGGAACGGCATTCTGCTCTGGAGGAGGCGAGGCATCACAAGAATGATGCAGTATTTATACCAGATTGTGCCCAAGGAGGACTCTACAAACCAGTCCAATGCCATCCATCCACTGGTTACTGCTGGTGTGTACTAGTGGATACCGGAAGACCGTTGCCAGGGACCTCAACCAGGTTAGACACGAATATACTAAACAAAGCTAAATCTGTTTTCTTGGCTGTGTTGGCAGCTTATGTATGGAACATACATTCACTCACAAGGATTTTTGATCTTTGTTTTTCTGATCTGCTTGGATAAGAGGCTAAAAAGCTTGTTACACACAGCACGTGTGGGATAATTAGAACCCTTTACACACCAGTCCAAATGGTTGGCCCTGCTACATGCCCTATGGTCATTTCTTTCTGTACAAAATTGCTCTTACTATTGTTAGCTTAAACATGGTTAGTTGACCAAATTTAGAGAAAAATTCACTCAAATTTTTACTACTAAATCAATAACACTTTTACACCATACAGACAGACATCTCTAATGGTAAAGAGATATTCATCATGCTGAGAGCAGCATGTCAGGAGGAAAGTCAGACAGGAGGGTTGGACAATGGTACACTCTTAAACTGTATTGCTGGGTTTTGCATTAACAATTCTGCAGGAAGAGTACCAGCGTAACAAAAGCAAACATATGAAACTGTGAATTTTCCTCCTTTTCCCCGGCAAGGTTTAAACAAAGTACCAAAGAATTCAAGGCACTACGTTGTCTCACTAAGGGAGACTTTGAAAGCCTCCTTGTGTCCCATGCTCTGTGTCTGCCCATCTTCTGTCTGTTTCTCACCATCCCTCCCCTTTCTGTCTTCGTACTAGCTCCAAATCTTTCCCCTCCTTTTGGATGTGTTTCACAGACACTGGCTTGCCACAAAACAATTACTTAAATCCCCAAGATTTAACTGTAAGAGATAACCAGGAAAACATTGGTTTCATAGGATATTAACAAGGACAGATTTATGTTGTAAACACTCCTTTTCACCCATTTTACCTTGAAGTCATTAAGATTGTTTTGCATTTGGTGTATTTACTGTCCCAGGTATGAGCAGCCTAAGTGTGATGACAATGCCAGGGCCCATCCAAAGGACCTTTATAAAAGCAGGCATCTCCAAGGTAGGTATGCAGAGAGTGGTCTCTGCTTTTCTTCCTATTCAGACCACATGGTGAAGTTCTTCAGCAAATGACCTGCAAATGCAGCCACACTTCCAAGGCTGTGATAAGTGTGAGTGTGTGCATGCGCAGACATTAGCACTGATGGCCAAGGAATTGATAAAGAGTTGAGGATTGCCAGATACTGCCCTTGACTGATCAATGGGCAAGCAGACAGAAACAGATTGGGGGAGAATTAATCTTCAACTGACAGTGGAGATGGAGGATTGAGGAATGAAAGCACAGCAGGGAGGTGAGGTGGAGATAGTGGATAATAGGATGCCAGAGTCAGGTGGTGATACAAAGAATGAAAACAGTGTAGATAACTAAATTGAGGGAAGAAGATTAGCTTGGGGGTGGAAGTGTAGGAGCTTAGTTTCAAATGAGATTGTATTAGGAGGGTATTTATCATTATATTTGATAAATAAAAAGTATACTTTGTTAGTTAACATTTTTATGAAATGATTTACCAATCATGCATCAGGTATATAACACAACAGAATCTACCTTGTAAGCAAATGGAAATGAAACATTGTTGTACGTTTAAGTAATAAAGTATGAGTTGATTTTTCATTGGATGGCTCAAGAGGACAAGTTACTTCAAAACTAAGAAGCTATTTTGTTCTGTTAAAAATGTATTTTCCTCCTATTATCAAAATGCTGAGATAGATTTTTAACTTTGGTTTATAAACAGACTCATGTCTGGCTGTTAAGGCCAAGGTAAAGTTCTTAATCAGAATTCAGTCATGTGCCAAATGCCCCTTCAAAAGAAACACGTTTTAAACAGCTCTGACTCAGCTTGGTATCAATAGGAACATCATTTATAGGGGTACACATTGATTTGTATTCATGAAACTCAAGCTACAGCAACAAAAAAGGGACACAGCTTACATCTTCAAAAAACATTCATCTACTTACTGTTATAGCTCACGTGGAGGCGCTGAAGCTGAACTTTAAGCCTGTTTTTATGGTGCTGACACCTGTGATCCAGTCAAAAGTTGTAAACTAGCATGATTATCTCACTGATTGATCATTTTACAGACTATAGGATACAGTGAAATTGCATCCCTTCTTTCTGTCTGCCTGTTATCTGTGAGGTAGAACTACACTGGTCTGGAATTGTTCTTAAATGATGGACTTTAGCAAGTGCACCTACTTTAAAAAAGGAGTTTAAAAATGCTACTTTTTGTGTTAAACCTTTGTTAGTCACTGTACTATTATGTATACACATAGTTTATGGCACACCTTCTCATGAATAGAAGTAACGCCATATACAATCTGTGCCTCCGTATTACTTCGTACTCCGTATTCAGGTCGATGATTATTAGATCAGTTGTTTAATGGCAAAATAGTGATACTTGGTAAAAAAAAAATGTATTTATAAAATCCAAATGCAAAAAAAAAAAAAAACTTAAAGATTCAGACAAATAAATCCAAATATTTTTTTTAAACTGGAACATTTGAGAAAAAGTGCTGACATTTAAATTGTTGGAGGAATTGTGACACTTTACTATGTAAAGTGGTAGGTTTGGGTTCTGGATCTTTTCTGAAACCTTTTAGGATAAAAAAAAAAGAGACGATAGGACTCCTACACATTCCCTGTTTGTACCCCTAATGTTATTCTTACTCTTATAGATTCTTGATTTGACTGAGCTGACAAGTTTCTGATTTTATCCTCTTTGCTCATCAAAATCTTTAACAGACACATCTTTTTCCAGGCACAGATGGAGTGAAGCAGAACTGCAGTTTTCAGCTGCTGTCTACAACTAAACTCAAATATTTGTTGGCTAATTTTCCTTTTTTTGTGGTTTGGTAAACATGTTAATAATCTAGTAGCATATGAACAGAGCTGCCACTGTTCTCATCCCATCCACTACTGTTTATGTAACAGTGATGTAACAGCCAAGACAGAGCTGTACTCTCTGCTTGCAGGTGCTGCAGATCTGCACACTGTCCCTGCTCAAACATCAGGGGCTCCGTATGTTAAACACGAGTATAGACACAGTCACGGGTATATTTTCATTATTAAAACAAGCGTTTCTCATGTTTGCTCTTTCTATCTTCCACTAGAAACATCTCAAATGGAGTTTTTTCTGACCACAGTGACAGTGAATAATTTAGGCATTCATTAGTAAAATCATCAAATAAGCTTCATATTTGACCTGCCTGATATTTAGATCTGCAAAATATCAGCTTGAAATCCAGTCATGAAAGAAACCAGTATTGAATATATTTAAAAAAGAAGAAAAAAAAGAGAGAGGTCATCTTGTTTTCACCACGACAGATTGCGTCAACGACTGTAAAGCCTCTCACAGTACAAACCCAGGATAATTATAAATGTTGCCTTCACATTGCTGCAGCCCATTTACAGTTGAAGCGCTGGTGTTGAAAGGTTTATGAGGCGAGATGCGAGAAAGGAGCAACCTGCCCTGGAAAGGGCAGGAAAGGAAAGCTGAGTAGTTGGCTTGCTCTCCCCTCAGTGTAGGATCACTGGTAGCTTTGGGGCAGGCATTTTGAGCTGTTGCTGTAAGTGCTGAAAGGGCTGTGCCCCATGTGGCTCCATAGAAAAACACTGCGTCTTATTGACAGTAACACGCAGGTAGTCTCATGTAAACATGAACTAACTGGCCAACTTTACTCAGATTTGCAGAGGCCCCTTGAGTGGTTCTGATCTAAGTTTTTCATTTCAGGCTTTCTCAACTTGATTCCATGCTGCATCTGTCAAACGTAGGTTTTACATAATTGTAATCATTATGGGATGTGACAGGAGTCATTTGCTACTGCTGCCTTGAACTGAATGGAAAATGGTGAAACTAAATTTCCTTAGAATGACAGTAGGAACGTTTATGTCCTGCCCTGCAGTAAGACAGTGTTGAGAAGACAGAGGCTGATCTGTCTTGCCCCAAAAGAAAAATCATCAGGACGGGACTAAAACATTACCTGCCGGGTTCCCATTTGAATGAGTTGCAGACGTACTCAGATTCCTGTGGCATTACGGAGCTGACGGATCTGTCCATGAAAAACACTACGGCTCAAAGACGTCCAACTGCATCCCACAAATCTCTTTTTCAGTAAGAACCCAGATAAAAACAATTTCCTTATGAGGTTGCAGTTGTATTGACTGTCTAGACTAATTTACCACAAGAGCCTCTGAAAGGTTTGGTTATTAACAGGTGGGTCAGATGTTTTTTTTTACTGGAATAAAGATATGAAGGTCCTACTAAAAGTTACGTTCAAATCTGTTTTGCATGTGACAGTAGAAGAGTTTGAACATGTGAATGCTTCAACGCTTGGCTCAGCTCTGGCTGCTAAAACTCAGAAAGGTGGAGTGGAGACTGGGCGTTTACGCCGATGCTGGTCGCCACCTGTTAGAGATGTGCAAAGCATGCTATTATCTACGGCACAGGAGAATCTGGCCCCGCAGGCCTGGGCCATAAAAAGAGCTGCAACCCGTACAACATTTCTTCTTCTCCACAAACACAGTAGTAGTGCAAGAAAGCCTGACTGTGAGAAAGGAGAGTGTACTGGAATCCAGGAATCTCAGGTCTCCGTAGCCTTCAGCCTTTTTAGAGCAACACTGGTCCACTCAGTCTTGAAACTATATGACCCAGAAGACAATTACTGTCATTAAAGCCTTTCTACCAGGATTGCCCCTTTATTTAAAACTTTCCTGTCATTCCACAAATATAAATGTATCACTGTTGGTTTAAAGGAATTGTTAAAAATGGACTTTACTGTCAGGACAGTATTTAGGTCAATTGTTGTATCAGGTGGGTTTCAAATTTTGAACATGCACATGGTATTCAGCGTTTACAGCTGTCACAACTACTCAGGGGCCTTCAGAATGATTGGCAGGTATCTGCTTCCTCCTTCCAGATGAGGGAGGTCTGATACTTTATGAGAGCAAGTAAAAGTTGTCTAATCTCAGGTTTATTTTCCCTTCTGCTCTTTTTATGTGCTTTTCAGGTCAAAACCTCACTGTCATTTACATAACATCACTCCCAAAACGTTTATTAGACCACCTATAGTGATTGCATTGTCTTCTTTTGTGATATTTTAATCTAAATCTCTATATCTCTATCTATATTGACTACATACTGCTTACTGTCACACACTCATGCATGTGTGGTTAATTTTCCAGGTTGTCCTGGGGAAAAGAAAACAGAGTTCCTGACAAGTGTGCTTGATGCACTGTCGACAGACATGGTGCATGCTGTCACAGATCCAGCGTCTGCCGGAAGGTATGGCATTTGGAAGTGTTCATCTTACTTTTACTTCACCACAAATACATATACACACATACATTCCACTCTGTAATGCTGTTGGAGTAAACTAAAAAAAAGTATTTTAAGTTTTTTTCTCCAGATTTATTAAAGAATATTTTCAGATAATCTGATTAATTCAAATCTGACTTATAGGGTGGCTGAGCCTGACCCCAGTCATACCCTGGAGGAAAGGGTTGTGCACTGGTATTTTAGCCAGCTGGACAAAAACGGCAGTGGAGACATTGGAAAGAAGGAGATCAAGCCTTTCAAACGCTTCCTGCGCAAGAAGTCCAAGCCAAAGAAGTGTGTTAAGAAGTTTGTGGAGTACTGCGACATCAGCAACAACAAAGCGTTGTCTCTCCAGGAGCTAATGGGCTGCCTTGGGGTAACCAAGGAAGAAGGTAGATTGAGCAGCTATTGATGTATATTAATGATCAAATACAGTGATTATAGCTGGCAGATGACAGGTTTTCTGAACCTTCTCATTCCAAAAACCTACCCCATAGGTAGTTTTTCATTTAGGCAATAACAACCCATAAATATGCAGATGGAATATGAAATTCATCAGTTATTGTGAAAACTGCATACAAATCAGCATTTTTTGCCTGAACTCAACTGAAAAACTACAAAATATTACCAGGCAACCAAAATGGAATCAAGTAAGACTGAGAAAGGATGTATTTACTTTCACAATGATTGCTTTCTGAACCTGACCAATTCATGCCAACATCTATACCCAACTAGGTGAAAAAAAAGTGTCTAAATGTTGCAATGTAATTGACCGGATATAATACAGAGTTAAGTGTTCAACTTGTATCGCAACACTGGCAACCATTCAGGGCCACCATACCCCTCTCATCCATTTTTTCAAAATCTTCAGCTATGTTTCCATCTGGGTTGCATTTTATTTCACTTGTGGCTACTGTAGTGGTCAGGTTAAAGGTTAACCTTATTTGTTCTATGTAAGGGTACATTTAAAAAACATGATTATTTGAAGGAATCTCTTACCATTAATTGTGTAATTGTTATTTAGCAAACAAAATAGAAAAATGTCACAATTATTTATTTTAAAACCTGGATATTTGATGATTGAACCAGTTTTCAAAACAAAGGATAGAAATAAATTAATGGTTTCACAAGTAGTGGAAAACCAGTCTAATAACAGTAAAAAAATAAATAAATAAATAAATAAATAAAACAACATATAAAATAGTCAAAAAGTTAAATTATTATAAAAGGAATAATTCTGGAAAAACAAATTAACTGTCCAGAGAAGAGAAAACATCAAGTGTGTCAGTTAAGTGGTGGATGAAGTGTTGGATAAAACTTGCGAAGCCAAAAGAGGAATAAAATCTTCAAATCTAAATTTACCTGGAAGTGGTTGGAGAGGCACTTTTATACTGGTATTACTGAGCCCAGTTGTTCATATACAATATATACATATACAATGACCAGATCATCCTCACTGGACACCTGCACAGGAGAAAGCCATTCCAAGTATGAGACAGGGTTGTCACTTAACATTTACTCAAAATTCATATTAACTCCAATTTGCTGTTTTTTCTACACGAACATCTGAAATGTTAATCAATCTAAATAAAATAAATGTACTGTATTACCAGCAAATTCTCCATCAGCTGGTAAATTGAAGTGAGACGGTGTAAACTGAAGTTATCGAGATGTTTAAAAAATTATTATTTGTTTTAAAAAATGCTTTAATACTAAAAGAATAGTTTCTTCTGAATGGCATATTTTTCATCCCCATCAGCAATCACAAATAAATTAGCTATTTTACCTTCTTGGGAGGTTTTTGCTTAAATAAATGTGCAGTTTTCTCATAGTCATGTCAATATCCCATTTTGTCTCGCAGGAGCCAAACCAGGGGAAGGATTACCTTCCAGTAAACTAGTAAGTATATTGTTCCTCTAAGATAAAATAGCTAAATTAGATGGCAGCAGTGCATTTATAAAAAGAAAAGTTGTCAAATTGTAATAAAAGTCCTTTTGATTTCTTCAGAATCCCTCGAAGAAGCAAGGTTAAGTTCAACATCTGAGATTTCCCCTCTCATGCGGAGCATCTGCCCTCACCAATCGGCAATAATGGAAACCATAGTATTTGCACTTTGTACTTTAAATAAAAAAGTTGTAAATTCACTTTGTAGAAATAAGGTATTTAAACAGACTGCTGAATCTGTGAACGATGTAGTTAGCTTTTTATGTCCTGACAAGCAAAAAAAAAAAAAAAACGATTTAACACATACAATGTATGTGTCCTTTGTGTGTCTAAAACGTGTACTTTACAAAGTTGTACAAGTTTTCATGTCTGATGCTACTTTCTATGTCCTTTGCCCCAGTTTAATTTTTCCTCTCATGTTGATGATATTAAGGCAGATATATGTATAGTTTGCTACACTGCTACAGTAACGTAGACCATACCATCCTTTATATAATGACTCTTTGCATAATTTTCTGTGCTTTGCAAAGCAGTTTTCAAGAATGTATTAAACATTCAGTACATCATAAAAAGTCCAACGTGTTCACATAAAGTATATTCATCTTTATTAGAATTAAAGAACTCTTTTATAAATGTTGTTATCTGGGTTTGTCTTATGTGTCATAGAAGTAAACTCAGCTCAGAAAAGGCTGCTGTTTCTCTCTAAGAAGTCTTCTACCATTTTACCTGTTATATAAATCTTGTCATGACTTTGTTATTTTGTGTTTTCTCTCCTGTTCCTTTAATAAAAACAACTTGTTGATACAGTTTTCTCAAGCCAAGTGTTAGTCATACATAGCAGAGGTCATGTCTCATCCCACTTTTTGACAGATTGCCAATTCCCCTGAGGCAGCATTTTTCCATTGGATAAACGAATGGTACTTATTTCTCTTCTAGTCAGAAATTTCTCTCATGGACTGAAGACAGACAAATAGGCCAGGCTCTACAATGAGTGACAATTAAAAGGGTGTCATAGGAGCCACTGCATGTGAGTGTTATACTGCATTTGAATGAGGTATAATTATATGTACGATAGATGTAAACTTCAACAATCAATACGGTTTGAATAGACTCTTTGTCATGAAGCAACACTCAGCTTAGACAAGTCTTGACACACAATACAACTGTACATTGTTTCTGCCTGATTATTCTGCAGCTGCTAAGTGGTAAGCTGTGGATTTTCACACTTGTGGTCATGAGGGACTGACCCCAGACTGACCTGCTCACTCAGGCTTAGCTTCTAATTTATGATTAACACATCAGTCTCCTTTCTGTGATCTAATCCAGCCCAATGGTCTGGTTTTAACACCCCAGGGGAACACAGGAGAGATCATTACTGATGGTGGATTAGCAGTTGATGACCCCTGGCCTTTTAAAGGCCTCCCTCCATCCACAGGAAGCGGAAAGTCTTGTCTCAAGTGACAACTCCTTTAGCTCACAGGAATATTACAGCCTTACATTGACAAGCCTCTTTCACTTTTCACTTTCACTTTTTGAGAAGCAATGCAGCTCCACTTATTTTGCACCAGTGTTGTGCCAACAACAGCATGCACAAAGTAACTTTTACTTATCCAAAACAACCATCTCATCTCCTGAAGTTGGTGTGCTAGTTACAGGTGGAGTGGCACATCCAGTAAATGATCAACCTGCAGCTAAATGTGCCGCCTCCTCAATGACTGCTGCAGAGGTTCCAACCTCCACCCAACACAATGCTAAAGCCTTGTCAAGAGTGATTTCTACTCCCCTGGGCCAAGATGCACATAAACACCATTTATGATTTGGCCAGGAGTCAAGGCATGATTTTCTAAATATGTTTCCCTGCTGACTTGGACTTTTGCCTGATGGAGTAGTTGAAGAAATGCTTCCAAAACCTTTGGCGCAGTTACCTTCTTCTCACAATTGGCAAAGCTTTTCTCTCTCCTGCTCCTTAGGCCTGCTTCCTCACTTTTCCTGTTCACATATGCACAAACACACTCCCTGAACACAGAAATACCATTGAGCACGATTTGTGGGCACAGTTTGTGTGTTTTAATGGGCAAAAAGAGGTACCCGATCTCACCGCTGGCAGGCCCCGCAGGCTGTGGACTCATGAAGAAATTACTGTCAAAACCCATCAGGACTTTAACAGCCTTTGGCCCTGTTGTGGCTTCCCCCTGGCCTTCGGAGGGGTTCTGGTCTGTGGGTAAATAGCTCCAGGACAGTCTGCACCCTGGGACCCTTTCTCTCTCACTGCTTCCCCTGGTGTGGCCTAAACACCTCAGTCCAGTCAATGCTGCAGCACACAGTTGCACATCACAGTCAAGAAAATGAATTTCTGAAAGTGTGACTTGTTAATGGATGGGGTGCAAAAGAAAAACAGGAAGCGTCCTAAGCTGTTGTTCACTCATACAAAGAGTTGTTTTATAAATTTGATCTTTCCACAAAATTGTTTTCTTTGTTAAAACAACTACAATCAATCCAACAAGTGTCTGGTATTCAGGTATTGTTACTGAAATCCATGGGATGTTGTAAAGTCAGTGGTTTAAAATCTTTTTCTTAAAGGAGAACTTCGCTTTTTTTTAACCTGGGGTCTGTTGTCATCTTTCCTTCCATACATGTGAGTGATGTAGA
>JBAMHX010000018.1:6709990-6727036 GCA_037177515.1 Pseudomugil tenellus | reverse complement strand
AAACTCAATGAAAAGGACACGCCTTTAAATTTAAGATTAAAATAACATCGAAACCAAAGCGTTAGAAAAAAAAGCCCCCCCCCCCCCACCACCATCCCCCCTCAGAGTTGTCATGACGGAAAACTGGAGCTATTAAACCAAAAAAAGTTTTTGGAGCCACTCTGTAATTATGTTTATTTCAGCTGTGAAATCGGACATTTTAACATGGGAGTCTATGGGCATTGCTCACTATGGCAGCCAGTCATCTAGCGGTGAGTGGTGAACTGCAAGCATTTCCTTTTCAGCCAGAGATTGCCCCCTGGCATAGACACACACTTTCTCAGGTACAGCACACTCACACTGCAGGCTAACATGTGGAAAGTGGCCTTGCTAATCTGTGTTTGCTTTGCCATTAAAGCACTCTTCAGATGTGAGGAGCTACCTGGGTTGGCTCATTGCTCAAGAAGTTATTTATTTATTTATTTCCTTCAAAAAACAACACTATGAAAAAGCAGTTGCATAAATAATTAGGAGTTTGCCTCAGATACTCTGGAAGCCATTAGAAGTTTACCTTTTTCCCTGGTGCTCGGACCATCCTTGCACTCATAATAAAACTGCATATCTCCCACTAGACTAACTTTTCAGGAGCAATTGAGCAAGGCACTCTTCTACAGCTGCCGAGCAACAACAGTGTTTGCACTGGAAAGCTCTGAGTTGTAAAGATGTGTAATACATCAAAATGTGAAATGACCCTCTGCAGAAGAGCACGCATGCTCAGCAATTCAGCAGTTCTGATTAATGTGCAGGTCATATAGGTGTTTTTGTTTGTTTCGTTTGTTTGCTTTTTAACAGTTAATTTATTTTCAATGTCATGATTCAATTATCCCATGATCGTATTATTCAAAACAGCTTTGAGGTCCTACATTGTTGCTGCAGATGCTCCGAAGAAATGGATTAAGACAATGAGGCGAAATGTTAGTCATGTGATTGAGCTTTAAAGAGTGTGAGCCCCTGAGACACTACTGCTCCCCTCACTCCAAACTGGAGAAAAGGCTGCTTCACAGCAGAGATTTGGAAGGTGGACAAGAAAACAAGAGCGCCCCCCCCCACCCCCCCAAACTAACCCACCATGGAATGTTTCCCATACACTCATCTACATGTGCCTCATCTGCCAAGACAAGAGAGGGGTGGGGATGTTAAAAAATGTAGATAATTCAGAGCTCAAACTTACCCCACAGTACAATAGGTCCAAAATATATGACCCGATATTTTTCACTTTGTCCTTCCATCCCATGCTCTTAAATCACTAGTACTTTTATTACTGCACTGTCTCCATCCTCTGTTTATAAAGTTATATTTCTCAACAGAATCAGGTGCAGCAGATAGATGGAGCTGACGCCGAAACTAAACCAAGGATATTTCTATAAATAACATCCTTATATATCCTTATATGGTCATTTGCCTTTTTAATCCTCAGTTTTCATCAAGCTTAAGTTCAAACTCTCCACTCAATCCATCCAGTTCAGATTTGATATAGAAACTGGGTTTAAATCCATCCCATTAAGGTGTGTGTTTTTGTTTGTTCTAAAGGAAATATAATCAAATAATTATGATGTAAGCTGAGTAGAGTCCTGCAGTGTTCAGTGTTGGGAAGGCTGCTCATGGGCTAGGCCGCGTACACGCCATAATCATCAATCTCAAACAGTGGCGGCTGCGACCTGGCAAAAGGAGTTGATGACTTGACATGGCTTGGCCCTCCATGCCGCCTCAAATTCCAAGCCATTGCTGACTGAAAGTATTACTTGCATAATCTGATATTTGCTGGTACAAGAAAGCATTCATGCCTCATTTCACCAAGTTTTTATTGGCTTTTTATATGTGACTTACTTATGTGTGCCTCCCCATGCTGCTTCCAATTCTGATATTTGTCTTTGCATATCATTAATACTTTTTCATTAGAATATGCATTTAACTCTCGAGTCGACCTTCTTAGAGTCTATTCATTTCTTTGGCGATACAAGCCCCTATTCCCCTATGCTAAGGCCCTGGTGCATGCCTATGATTGTAGACATGGATATCTTGGCACATAAACCCTTTTGTTTCCAAAGAATGCTATAACATCTCTCTGTTAAAGCGAAGTCAGTGTAAATGAGTGATGTAACTGTTCAGTGCCTGAGGGCACAGAGTGTGTGGCATGTTTGGGACTCTGAGTTACAACAGTGATCACAGTCAACAAGCCCTATCTTGGCAGCTTTGCAGAAACATAACACGAAGTTTAAATTATGGTGCATATAATCCAACCCTGTTGCCAGAATAAGAAATTTCCATTCCATGTTTTTAGAAACCACAAATACATATTATCTCAATGTTTCTCAGCCAACAAAACCCAGTGTCTCTCCCATGTTGTCATATAATAATAATGTTTTGATACTATGATATGGAGCATCAACCGAGTTTTAGCCCAGCTATACTCTTTTCCTCTAAACGATAAAATAGTTTTTATAAAAAAGCAAATTAAAGCAAAAGTAAGTAAAAGCAAATCAAATCAAACTGGCATTATACAATTATCCCTCTAATACCCAATGCTATCTTGCTAGCATTTGAAAATTGGGTATAGGGTATTTTGCTAGCATGATAAGGTACATTGTATAGGAAATATTACAGGAACATTTGCAGAGAAACACGCAATAACACACAATAAATCTATCCGTGGTTTAAAGAACTGAAACTGGCAGCATTTTACTTAAGTAACCATCACACTTTTGTCAAACAGTTAAGTGTTTAACCAATATTTGCCCACTTATCTCTAATTTATACTGACCTTTACCAAGACATTTTCTTATAATCATCATATTTGGCTTTTCTGTAATTTACAATTATCGTACTTGTTTTTAAGCAAGCCACACATGCATGGCTTTCGTAAGACTATGCGACATGTTCCCCCAATCTTTTAAGCATCCTGGTGAAACTGAGTGAGATGGACAGTTGTGATAAAAATACGGCACCCTGGTGTTTCATTCATAATTCATATTCTCATTGCAGGGATAGCGCTATCATCCCGCAGAGCCAAGCATTCACTTGCTCAATACATTTGTCATCATCTCCTTGTGTAGATCAGGGATAGGAAGTTACATCACGATCCACAGCGGTGAGTTTACATAGTTCAGATACCCAGAGATACCTTGGTCTTTTAGTGTGCACATAACCCATGACACAGATAGGAAACTGATAGGCGGTAATCAGTAAATGGTGGTTTTAACAGGCAGGGGCATCTAACATGAGCTGGACCTCACAGGATTTTTATATGGTGTTTGAACATGATACAGATTCCATCATGGCAAAAGCTGTCTTCCTCCACAGTGTGAGTGATAACTTTAAAACTCATTTGGCTTTTTTTTTTACATTGATTAACATTTATTTAGTTAAAAATGATTCTTAACTTCATATTTAATGAGGTTTTTACCATCTTTATCTGAATCTGCCTTGAGCTGAATGCAAAAATCTGGATACCAACATATTATTTACAATTAGATCACATAGTTATTAGTTTATATCAGGTTATAATTACATCATTTTCCATCTTTTTTCATTATTCTGACTAGCCTTGCAATGAGTGGTGTAGTGGTCCTTCAAGAAGCAGGTATACGCTCACATTTTTTGCCCTTTATGAAGTTGTCCAAAGTTAGATGTCGATATACACTGATGTTTGTAAAAACTAACTTTAATTGATTTGCTCTCTTCATCAAGTATATTAAGGATAGAACATTTTAAGTAAACATGTAAACGTATATATTTCAATTAGCATTGTTTTCTGTGGCAACTCTTCTAAACGGCTCATGAGTCTGCATACCTATTTTGAATTAACCAATTTAATCAGTGAAAGAAGTGAATACTGTCCAATGTAGAGGCAGAGTAGGGTGGATTATAGCCTCACCATTTTAGGCTCACAGATACAACTGAATATCAGACATCACAGGGGTTTTTAGAAGTAGATATACTCTATGATGAGTAACAAACAAGTGGGTATACCCGTGTATACCCTGGACTACACCACTGTCTGCAATGGACTAGTGAGCTGTCCTCCTGCTCACCTTGTAGCTGCAGGGGTAGTCTCCAGTCCTGTGCAACTTTGAACTGCAATAAGTGGGTATAAAGAAATGGATGGATGGATTATCTCGCCCTCACTTCTCATAAAGATCTATTTATGAAGCCAGTTTAATGATTATTCCTTAATGGTTAAAAGTACTGCACATAGAATAAAAAAAATCTGAGAAAGTCTCAGTTAAAATGTAATATTTGTCAGAACTTTAAAAGAATATGACTCATACTCCTTGTGAGCTGCTCTTAGACGCTCAGATAAAAGAAGAAGCGAAAAAGAACTGGTGATCCGGGAGACACATTACCTTAAAGTCATACCTACAGCTTGACTTAAGTTTTGTAATTAAGCAAATGTTAATCATTAATTAGCATCCTCCATGAAAAAGAAAAACCTAATGCGTTCCAGTCCCCCTGAAGTACTCCCACATCCTCTTTTTAGTCAATTGTTTCCCTGTTTCTTCTGCCACTTTATTGTTTTATCTATCCTGTTTTGGAGGGTTTTGGGGGCAGGAGTCATGTGATCTAATCTTGTGTTTGGTACTGATGAACAAACAATCATATAAATACACAAACTACTTGCTCATAAAATTTTATGTTTAGCATTTTGTGTTTAGAAGTGTAGATAAACCTCATGCAATCAAATCACTCAAATTCCTTCTCATTACCAGAAAAAGTTTCCACCATCTGTACACTCAAATCTACATCAAGTATGGAGGTTAAGCTATTTTTGTGAGGCAGAGTGACTGGTTCATAATTTTTAATTGAACCGCTTAAAGGTAGGGAGGGACATGTTTTCTAGGAGCAGTTTTTTTAATTTTACTGCTTAAAAATTCTTTTACATCCCAATTTCAGCCCGATAATTACATGTTGTAACAGAAAATGTTTAAAATTTAGTCACCTGTAGAACAAACACGACTGAAAATATGATTTCTAAAATTCAAAAAATTGGATGATGATGTCTATCAAACTCAATTGGTGTTTTTCCCTCCTTTTGGAGTTGGAATAAAGTTGGGAAAAAAAATTCACCTCTCGTCTTCTCTGTATATTCGATCCGTCTATTTTTCTTTTCCTCCACAGCTGCTAAAAAAAGTGAAGTCGTATACTTTTGACAAGGTAGTTCCTCAAAAATTTTATCAAAATTGAGCTTAAAAAAGTTTATTTTGGATAGTTTTTCATGTTTTTTTTTTATTTATTTATTTTTTTTTAGTTTTCCATGTAGCCACTAAGACTAAAAACAGGAAGAGATTTGTGTAGTACCGGCTGCATAATTATGTCACTTCTGCCATCACATCGAAATTAAGAGAATGTGAATAATTGTGAAGCCAGGTAAACCTTTATTCAGAATTGAAATTCACATGTAAATTTGAAGCCAAGAAGAATTTAATTCGGAATTAGTTAATTCGGAATTAATAATTCAGAATCAAAAGCATCATGTAACCATACCCAGTGTGGCAGAAAAGGTGCCCGTATTGAGTCGGTCCGTTATCTCAACAAGAAAAACCGTTATGGGGAAGGCTACTTGCAAGAAAAAAGCTGGAGGACAGCGGAGTAAGACCAGTGCGTGCGTACCTTCTGGTGAAGTCTGAAGAATTCATCAGTTCTATCTTATTTTTTCTGTCAGTTGTTGCTGACAATTTCAGAGTCTCCAAGTGAAATAATACACTTTTGAAATATGTACAATAATAATTAAAAATGGGAATTTTTCCCACTCTTGCAGCTGCTAGCAACACCATCATTAAAAATTAGCTAGGCTCAGTGCTGTGTACTCACAACGGAATTGTATCCATCACCACTCCAGATTGATTTTACAGGACTAAATGCTGTTTAAATAATTTCCTAACAGGCTCCAAAGCCAGATTTTAACATGTGTGAAGGGGTTTTATGATCAGTGTTATAAGTGCTGAAGTTTAGCTTGGAAACAATGGAGACAAGGACAAACACAAAGGCTTTCAGAAGATTTCTGTCCAAGCATCTTTTGTTTTCAGAAGGATTATATAAATATATAAACTTTTATTTCAATTTAATCCTCCAGGGTTGAGGCAAAGCTAATTGCCTATTTAGCAGAAATGCCGGGAATTGCTGTTATTTCCATTTATTTAATTTTAACCCCAAAAATTGCTAATGTTTGACTTAATAAAGTCAACACAAAGCTGTTGTGTGAGACATCAGTGACAGCACACAGGGATTTTCATGCAGTGCAGAGAGGTGACAGAGTTTCAGTAGTTGGCTCACCACACAGACTTGCTCTGTCCCAGCCTGTACAGTGTCCGAGTCCCTGCGTCAGACCTGGCCATGGAGAGAAAGCTTATATTATGGGGCCTTATTGGCCCCTGCCATTCCCCTGTAGTTCACAGTTTTTTCACTACAAGAAAATGTCAGGGATGGAGTTTCTTATTTCCCTAAAAATGTCCTTTTTTAATTCACATGTTTCAGCTCTTGGCTCAAGCAACTGGGTAACTCAGCACCGAGTTAAGTCCAGAAATATGTCTGCACTATCAACCACTTCATCAAAATTTATTTGCTATCCAAACAAAGTGATACATTTATTCAGAGCTGACTGTTTAAATAGTTGCTTCCCTGTACTTTTTTAGATTCTTGCACTGATTTGTGGTACTAATAGGATTTACATACATGTTTTGTAGGACTACTCAGGAGATATAGCTCATGACCAATTAAGGCAACATAGATTTCTACCACCATATGTAACACCTTCAGCAACTCTGGAATTTACATCTCCCCAATGTTGTGTGTGTCATGTTGTGTGTTGAACTTTCAGAGCAGAAAGTACAAGTAAAGATGGAGGATTTAAACCATGCAACAGATAAAACCTTCTCACAACCCCTTCCAATCGTTCTCTGACATTTAAAGCTGCTCGACAGCTTGACCTTTGGCTTCCTCTGTGTAAGGTGTCAAGTCTTGGTCAAAGGAGGATATCGTTCGGTATAAAAAGGAGTGCTAGTGTAGTTTGGAGCTCTCGTTCTTTAGATATGTGGAGGGTAATGCAGAGGAATTTGCAAACATTTGCTGAACATTATCTTGCTAACACTTCTAATCCTCACTGTTGGCCTGATAGGGAGGAAAGAGAATTGCTCTTCTTGAGGGAGAGGTTCATAGAAATAGTTTATTTCATACAATACAAAGCTGTAATTGCCAAACTTTCTGTAGTTTAAATGACTAAAGTTGTTGATTTGTTTCTGAGTTGGCCTCTGAGAGGAGAACAATATAAACTGAAATTCTTGATAAACAAATGCTCTCTGTAATGCCTGATGGGTGTCAGCAAATGTTTGTTCATAATTGCAATGGCTCAAATGGCAAAGGTTGTGGGGATGCACCTCAAAAACAAATGTTACATTTATACAGGGACTTTGGCTCTCAGCAGCCTCTGGAGAAGCAGTCTGAGCCTTTGTTTGTTTAAAATCAAACTTTAATCTGGCACTTTTGATGGATGTAGTCTTTTATTTCAAATGTTTATAGAAATACCAAGCAACAGTCTTGTGTGGTCCTTTGTCTAATGAAATACACTCACGTATGTCTCTCATCTGCCATCAGATCACTGGCCAGCATAGTGCTCACTTTGGAATTTGGTTTCTAAAGACACAGCATAAGTATGGGTGGGAAAATTGGGTTTTTATCCTCCTCAGAGGTCATTTCATGTGTGAAACAATGTGCAAAAAGGGTTCTTGGCTCCACAGGCCAGCTGTGTTGGTGCTGTCAGCCTCATTGCCCTCTGGTCCATCTCCTCTGGAGCACATGAACATCTATTTAGGGCTCCAGAAGGATTAGCACACCAGAGGAGGGACTGAAGGGTTCAAGAGCAAGTGTTCAGAAGGTCAGTCTGGGGTCTTACATTTGATCTACTCAATTAATGTGCTGTGATGTATTATTTTGATTGAACTCAATGAGCCTCGGTTCATCCACCCATCAAGTGTGATTTGCTCACATCTACATAGGATCACCTGAGTGTGCTCTTTTCCAAAACAGAGGAGAGAACTGCAGATTGTTTGGGTTTGGGCTGAAAGAGCAAGCTTGGGGCTGGTGGTCACAAACCACATTGTGCTTTGCCTTGTCATCATGTTGAATAGCATAGTTCTCATTATTTCCAGGCCAACAACTGTAACAAGAACTCAACTCTTTTATTTCAGAATAAGAAAAAAGGGTGATTTATGCGTAGTTGATGAATGTAACTCTGTACTACTATAATTCTGTCATATGTCCATTGGTGGAAAAATGTATACATTTCAGAGCTTAGTCTGTGAAGCCTGGGATTTTACTTCTATGAAAAACAGATTGAAGCACAAATTGCATGAATGTGAGATGCAAAAATCAGACTCTAGTCAGACATGAGGGGTGTTTTGACAAATCAAGTTTGGATTTCCTGACTTTGTACTGCAGCATTATTGTGGTGGCTTAACAGATGTCCACATAAAGCCACATCTGCTGGTGTTCCTGTGTACAAGAAGAAACTTGCTTTGTCAAAAACTGCTCTTCCAAATGAGAAGAGGAGATTTCCTTGTTGCAGACAAACCCTGCTTTTTATGTCTCTACCACCATCTTGATAAACATACATAAACAGTACACACACGACAAAGGACAGAACAACGAACATTGTGCTGCTACTCTCAGTGACTGCAGAGATTCTACTTGATGCTCATCACAGAAGCTGGATTGCACAACTGATTTCTTTCCTGCACAAGAATTGGTTTGTGTATAATAGACAAAATAGTCATGTTTACTTGAAAGCCTTTTTCTGCTTTTAAAAGACTAAAGTGAGATCAGATTTGTGGTCTTAAGAAGGGTTTTATTCTTATCATGTTTACATCATAGTGTAGCATATTGCAATTCAATTCAGCTGTTTTCAGCATTGGAATAGTGCAAATTATGTATATGGTAATTTCCCTACTAGAAATAAAGTATTCATTCATTCATAAAGGAAACATTTCAGGAAGTGCATCCATCTGCCTGAACCTGCTAGAGAGGACCAGAAACAGATTCACAACAACTTTAATTTGTATATTTATGCAAATTGGAGACAAACTTCACTCAAAATCAAGAGTGTAGCTGTTGTAAAAAGACGCATCCTCTACATCACAAATATTGGAAAAGAATTTTAAGTTAGTAGTCTTGTTTGTTTAGTCCTCTGTCTGCTCGTCGTCTGCTTTCTGTAAAAACAGAAGCTAATGAGACTTCCTTACTCTCAAAGAAAACTGGTCTGCTTTGATGGGTCCCTCAGGTCAGAGTATTCACAACCAACCATATGACATCAACTACTCCAACAAACAAAACAAATGTCATTAAAGAATCATTACAAACAAATCATTACGTCCTCTAAGTCACACTTTAACCTCATAGCATGATGCCATCAGGCGTTGTCAGCATTTTGTTTGAATTCATAGAATGAAATTACTTAATATATAAAGGAAGAATTTATCTGTTAAAGTAATTAAAAATAAAACATTTTATTTGTTGGCCGGAAAGAAGAAACTTTCCATAAAAACAATCTGTTTTCCCCATCAATAATGTCTGGAAAGGTTTTCTCCTTTCAAAATGAGAGCTATGGGTTAAAGTAGGTACCAGAGGCCTGTACTACAAAGTTGGATTTTCACTTGTAGACAAATTCATGTATTAACTTAATTACCTTGCTCTTAATTAATGTCTTGCTGAAAGGTCCAACCATAAGGCTCCTAAATTGATGTCATTCTGACCTTAGTAAACCATCTGCAAGGCTGGCGTCCTTCCATCAGGGAAATGTTTAAGCTTAGACCTTGGTCTTGTTGTCGCAGCCAAAGAACAGGCCTCAGATTGATGCACGTGACCAAAGTCTTTAAACAAAGCTCCCCTATCTGACTAGGGCAGAATAGTTCCAGGCTTCTGTGTGACGAC
This sequence comes from Pseudomugil tenellus, assembly GCA_037177515.1. NCBI lineage: Eukaryota > Metazoa > Chordata > Actinopteri > Atheriniformes > Pseudomugilidae > Pseudomugil > Pseudomugil tenellus. The sequence continues at coordinate 6,717,079 of JBAMHX010000018.1, read as the reverse complement.
AGATCTCTGCAGGGATTCTCCCCGGGTTATAACCTTGTACCATGTCTGTATGTCTTAATGTATTGTCCCTTCATGTTTTAATGTTTAATGTATGTTCAACTTCTTTTATTCTTCATTATTAAATTTATATTCATCTCAATTTAAAGAAACCAATGTCCTTGTCTTTGATAGGAATAACGGTCGTCTACACACTTATTGGGTTAACTTCAGGAATTATTTCTGGATTTTCTGTACAACAATGCTGGCTTACTTTTGATTGAGCTGTATCGCCGTAGCAACAGATGCTGAATGACTAACCTGCAACGAAGCAAGTTATGTTCAGGCTAAGAGATCAGCCTCCATGAAAGTGCCACCTCCTGACCAATCAGATCTCATAAAAAGTAGCCCGCCCATTTTTAGACGGATAGTGAGATGAGTGCTTAGGAGAGAAAGAGACTTCAGGAACAGATCCAACCTATTGGACGCTCCCAATGACATGCTGTACCAAAGGTCCATCAGATCCTTTAAAGAACTGGGATATGTGATGTGGATAAAGCATTCCCATAAATGTTTGTGCTGTAATACAGACATCTTTTTATCGACTCATTTTTTGCAATAAGGTTTGATTACAACTGTTTTAAAAGATTGAGGTACATATCCTGTTATTAGAGATATATTGATCAGACTCAGTACAAGTGTATTGACTAAAGACAAAACTTCCTTGGTTGGAATTGGGTCTAAAATACAAGTTGAAGGTTTGGATGAAGCTGTTATTTTGGTTAACTCAGAAAGAAACAATCCAAACAAAAGTCAGGTTCTATAGATGTCTCTAAAGCTGCTGCAGTTGAAACATAATCAATAGTGAGAAGAATATCATGGATTTTATTTGTAATAGAAACTATTTTATGTAAGAAGAAACTCACGAAGTCATCACAGCTGAGAGGCCCTTTGGCTCTTATTCAGCCTATACAGTGCTGAAGAGAAACCCGGGATTTTTGTTCTCCTCTATCGATGATAAATAATGATCCATTTTTACATACTTTCTTTCAGACTAAGATGCCTGGATCTTAGTAAGAGAGACCTCTCCATTCCTCCTAGAGCTCTTGCTGTGGAGTTTTTCTGGGTACAACCCATGGGGAGGAAAACCTAGGACATGAAGGAGGAACTATGTTTCTTGGCTCAACCGGCGACAGGGAAATGTGGGTCGTTCTGCTAAGGCTACTATCCCATCAACTCAATCCCACATAGGAAATAGTGAATGGATGAATGAAACATACATACATACATCCATCCATCCATTTTCTACCACTTATTCCCAAACGGGGTCGCAGCGGGCTGGAGCCAATCCCAGCTGACAACGGGCGAGAGGCAGGGTACACCCTGGACAGGTCGCCAGCCTATCACGGGGTTAAATTAAACATTTTGTTGCAATTTAGAGAATAACTGATATTGTAGATTTTGATATCACTTCTTACTTTACATAGTACATGCTTGTATTGACTGATTTGTGTAGCACGTTGCAACATGTGTTATGATTTGTGGTAAAAAAAAAAGCAAATAACCACAGAAACAGAATAAAAATCCATTGTACAACATTTTCTGAAAAAGCCATTAAATTTTGAGTTTTAAGATGGTTTTGATGGTACGAACCTTTAATGGCCGCCTACCCCACGGCCGTTTAGACATTTGTTTTGGATCATAGATGACAAAACAGACTATTTAGCCTATGGGTAATGTCATATCACTGGCAACGCTAATAGCAGAAACAAAACCTGTGTGCTATGTTGTTGGACTTTTCTAATTATTAAACTTATTAGCAAAACACTTTCTTTGATTTCTCCTTGCAATTGCACATCCCAGTGCTGCTCTCAACAAGTAAAGTGCTACATTTAGAGCTGCTCTGACTGCTGTGTTTATAAGAAGGAGAGCGGAGGAGACAGCTTGGGAGCCATGAGGGACTGTGATATTGTGTGGTCAGTCCTTAACTACCTCCTCATTTAAATCTGATTAACTTTTGGGTTCTTTTTATTCACACTAGTGGAATTCAGTTTATTTCCTACTTTCCAAAGTCTGTGAATAATCCTGAGTCTCTACAAACAGGGTCAGTTAAGTACAGTGTCCAAGTCTCAAGTTGCTCAGACGTCTGTCTCCCTGCCTGTGAAAAAATATGGGCCATTTGAGACTCACCATGATAAGTGTACCTTGTATGGACTTTGACATTTTTATATCCACTGCACAAAATGTAGCCGCTTCTGGTAAATGATGTCTTTCAGACATATGTCTAGTTAATTCTGTTTTCCTCTCCATGAAGCCCAAAGAGAATTCCATGCTGAACACACAAAAGCTACCTCAAACCCCAATAAAATGCATGATGGTGAAGCAGGTGTAAACATATAAATATGATTTCGAATGTGATTGTACATGACACACTGTGCCCCTTTACAAATCCTGTTGAGCTTGCTAAAAAAAAAGGCATTTTCCAAACTGCTCTCCTGGCTTTTTTACAGGAGAAGTACAGAGCATCCACTGGAACTTGGCTGAAGGCAGCACACAGCATTCATTGATAAGACATTACTAAATCAGGTGATTCAGACTGATGTCTTTATGATTTGCTGGAGTACACCATGCTAGCCAGTCTCCCACACTCGCTGAATAAACAAAATTTGTTCAGCTCAAATAAAATTTGATGAGGAGATAATTTTGTGAGCATAGAGCATAAAGGGCTCACTTATGGGCACGAGTGCAGCACTTTGAGGACAAATTAAATGACAGTCTGACAATATACTTACACACACCATTGACAAGATGACAGGGAGATATGGTTGGTAAAGTCCAACACTTACTCAGGTGCTCATAAAGCCTTATACTATCAAAAGTACTTTTGTACTTTCAAAGATTATATATAATCTTTTAAAACATTATGACTTAAACATTTTAAGCTTTGTCGGAGCCCCTTATTTGGCGTATTAGCGCAAAATTTTATTCTTAAAGGCAATGCTAGAATTTCGACCTTAAAACGTTTGTTTCTGACTTGTGTTAGTACCTTGACATATATTATATAAATTCCTGGAAGTGTCAATTTTCAGTTCAGATCATCACAAGAGGGAGACAGGTCTTTTTTGTCTCTCCCTCCCCCCGCCCCTGAACCTTACTTTCATCAGAGACCCCAGAGACCCTGCCACTTTTAAATTGCACCTAAAATCCAACTGTTTGAATTTGCTTTTATCAACTGTATATGCCTTGTATTTTTTCATGTTTTACCTTTTGGGTTGTTTTAATGTGTTTTCTGTATTTTGCTTTGTTTTCAACTGTTTTTTATCCTGTAAAGCAGCATTTATTTAAACCGTCATACAAATAAATTGTATTATTAATAATACTATTATCATACGACAGCTGTGTTTCATTTTACATCTCTCTGTTGCACACTCATAATTTGCTAGAAACACACTGGCTATTTCGCATACAGACCACTGCAAGAAAATGCAAAAGGATGCTATCAGTAGAAGCAAGAGAAAGAGTGAGAGAAAGTGTAGAATAAAAGTCAATGTAAGAGTAACTAAGCACAAGAACTATCAGAGAAGAAACTGGAAGCAGGACAGATGTTGAATTAACCTTCATTTGGGGACACACTGCTATTAAGTTCTGTTTTGCTTAAAGGCAAATCTTCCAAAAAGCACCTTCTGGTTAAATTTGGCACCTGGTTAATAAGAAATCGTAGACTGATGTACATCTTCTGTTTGAGGTGGGTCAAACCAGATGGACATTACACAAATGTTTTTTAAAAGGTTTTAAAAGTGATGTGGATAAGCAATAAAAACACAGCCTTGAGCAAATGTGTGGTATTTTAGACAATCTGGTAATTGTGTTTGAGATAATAACTCCGATGCTTTCAAGACAGTGAGTTTTGTGGCTTTAAAAAACTATTAAATTGTATCCTAATGCCAATAAATATGATAACTTAAATGATAACTATGACTGCTTTCTAGAGTTTTTTCTTCACTGACAACTTTCAGCAAAAAGGCACAGAAACAAGCTGAAATTTATTGGAGGATAATTACTTCATCTACTTTGCTGGCAATGGCTTGGAAACTGACTTGGTGGATCATGCAGTGATTGTCTGAGCTTTTTGCACACAAGCATGTTTGACAGGAAAAGAAAGGTGCAGTTAATTATGAAATAACATGTCTGAAATACCTTGAAAACCCTGGGAACTGTTGTATGTGAGTTATCAGTCAGTGTCAAAGGAGCAGTGTGTTTCTTGGATTGCGTTTTGACAGTTACAAGTGTACCAAAAAATCTGGAAAAACAAATGTCTGTTTTGTTCTTTCACGACTTGAAGACCGCAGAATTCCAAAGCAGCCGATTCGAGTCCTTGACATGCCTTGGGTAAAACAGAGCTGGACTTTTTTAGACTGAAAAACACTCGAGACATATAATAACACTCGATTGTTTCAAAGCAACCACAACACATGTAAGTTTTTAGAAGCTAAACTTAGAAGAAACTTTTTAGAAGATAAATTTCTCCAGAATGCCAAAGACAGAGAAGAGATTAATAGCCTTTAAACTCATTTGCATATAAAATATGAATCAACAGTATAATCGACTGAGCAGCTAGTAGTGATCTGTGAGTGATGTTTGGAGATTCATCATGAATCATTCATTCGGTGAAATGGTTGAAATGCGTAATTCTCAATGGCCACAAGTGGCAGAGAAGGCGAAACGCTGCTGTCAAATACAGGAAGCCGCTTTTGATTCCTTTTTTATCTGGAAAAGAGATTTTCAATCAGTCGACCTGCATGGGAATTCCCTGAAAATATCAAAACATACATAAAAGTATTTACAAATCCTTAGCTTAGCATGTGCCACACCCTGCTCTGAATTCTTTCTTCTTTTTAGGTAAGCATCATTCTGTCTTGTGTATCATATCAGATTTGTCTTCCTTTAAAGTCAAAAGCTCAAGTCACTTACATATGAAAATGATTTTTTTGCCCTTTAACAGCAGTATGTCTGCCCTGTTCCTCCTCTCATATAGATACTTTCTCAGTCCCACATATGACAACAGCCCATGTTTACCCCGTGACGTCTATACCTTGCATCCTGTTTGCGGTAGCACCTTCCATTGTTTCTGTTTGTATCTACCAGAGCAGATACAAAAATACTCTTTCCACTGCAGCTGGACTGGAGAAGTGTGTTGAATGTACATGTAGTAAAAAAGAATCTCTACTGATGTGCTATTGTTTTCTTATCAATGTTTGTCTGCTATAAGTGGATGGAAAAAGAAGTGGGAGGATGGAAAAAGCAGCCGATAAATGCAGAACACAAAAATAAGAATCCACAGAAAGAGAAAAGTATGCAGAGATAAAGCTGTTTGAATTTAGTCTGAGCGGGGCAAAGCATGGTGAACGACCTCTATTCTGTTTTGCTGTTGTTGTTTTAAAGTTTGGGTGGGTGGTTGAGAGCCCAAGCTTTACCTTCAGGAGAAGACAACCTTTTGGAGCAGCACCCCAGCTGATGTCACGCTAAAGGAAGCCCTTTGAAGGGAATGGGGGCAGAGGAACATCCAGGCATCACAATGCTGGGTTGTTTGCCAGCACCATTGCAGGAACATGACGCTATTCCTATGGGCTTCACAATGCACTGTATATTCGCTATAATGTGACCATCAGGATGAGGGGCCTCACCAAAGTGCACCATCAAAGCAACTAGGACGTATTTGTGCAATCAGGGATGGGTAAACAAATGATTTAACCCTCTATCTAACAGAAATCCTTATAGTTCATGATCAGCTCCAAAATGGATGATTCCTGTGTCATCAGTCTGAGTTAGTAAGATGTGCTGCATGCATTTAAAAGTGTTCATTCCACCAACAACATATCAAAATAATAAATGCATCTTAGGGGACTGAGAAGCAGGGTAACACTGCCCTCCAGTGTCTGGGAATTATTCACTTATCCATCTATGGTGAATAAAGCGCAGCTCTAAATTTAAACCTCATAATCCTGAAAAAGAACTAATCTCAAATTTGAAATACCTTAATCACCTTATCTTTCATGTGTGATTGCGAGTGAGACTCCCACAGGTGTACATCCTTCCTGGTATTCCCTTTGAACCCTAGCTTTAAGATAGCAACAGATATCCTGATGGAAAGACCTCCCCACCTGTGACACACGGTGAAGAGCAACAGTGTAAGTGAATGGTCTCATTTGTCTCCTCTTGTGATGAGGGCTCGCTCATTCCCTCATTTATTTGTTATCAGATCATTGACATTGAGAGCAAGTGCTCAGGTGGAAAGGACACAAATACTTATCCTCTGAGTCACAGTGTTGTCTGGCTGCTCACATCTGCCGGGTTTAGATTTATAGAGATGTTGGAAAGTTGGGAAATGTTATCTGCATAAAAGTGACCAAAGCATGTTTCAGTCTTAATATATCCTAATATATGGATAATTTAGTTCAAACTACAATCCAGCAATGCTAATCTTAATGTTATGGATCATTGTGTATTGTATAGATTTAGGAGTGAGTGGAGGAGGTAAACTGAAATCGTTGTAAGATGTTTCCAGTCATTTGGATGATAATCAGATGTGACTGGGTGCCTTGACAGTGAGATCATTTGGTTTGAAATACAATCTTTTCTGATAAATTACAACTGTTTACTGCTATTTGTTAACTTGTAGTCTCAACAGAGATGGTCATTTACATGTAGTGAATGAACATTGTATATGTACACTACTATTCAAAAATTTGGACACACTTTCCCATAGGATTTAATGAAAACTTTTGACCGGTAGTGTTGGTTTTCTGGAGATCTCCCTACAGAATATGCTTAGTAATTAACTCACAAAAATGTTTCCAAAGGTTTTGCTAAATCACTGAATCCCAATGAAATCATGGTAGTTTTGTTTAGTTCAATGCACAACTGACGCAAGATAACCACATGACATTTCCACATATACAGGGAAATGCACTAAGATATTTATTAGTTGTTGTTTTTTTTTTTAAAAAAAAAAAAAAAAAAAAAAAAAAAAAAAAAAAAAAAAAACAAAACCACCCCCCAAACCCCCCCCAAACACCCCTTTGGCCAGTTCCCAAATGTATGAGTTCTTCTTCC
>JBAMHX010000018.1:6659804-6689066 GCA_037177515.1 Pseudomugil tenellus | reverse complement strand
CCCACGAAACTCTTCCGATCTCCAGGAGAGAGGCTCTGTTTTTAGTTTCAGGTGTTATGGAGGGGAAAGTGTGTGTGGGAAGAGTACCCCCCCCCCCCCCCTTTTTTTTTTTTTTTTGTATTATATCGCTTCTGTTTTCTTTTTGTGTCCTCTCCTGTTGGGTCCAGCATGACATGTAAATTCTAATAAACATTTAGCTAAAATAAAGAATTTATAGGAAACTATCAAGAGGATCTTTGAATCTACATATATACATAAAGCTGCTTTTGGCAAAGCAAATTATCTCAGCAATAACACAGCAAGCAGACCATCCTTCTGCTTGCTTTATTGCTGGACATGACAAGTAAAAAAAAGCCGCTTAAATTAGTTTCCTTCAAGCATCATAGATTTTCCAGTTTATTAAACTATAAATGCCTCTGTTGGCAAACCGATTTGTTTTGATTATTTGGGTTATCGTTGTTTATTTTAAGCATTTTATCAAATTTTCAACATATACTTGACTCCAAAGTAAAAACAAAAACTTTCAGTTTGGAACACATTTGGGACTATTTCTGCCAAGCATGTTTGTAGCTTCAATCCTAAAGATGTCCTTAAGATCATTTATGATTACTATTTACATTTTCATTTTTTTAATTATTTATTTTTTTGTTTTAATTTTTTTTCCTTCCCCTCCCAGCAATAGGCTCTTTAGTTATAAGGACATGAGTTATCCAACTCTATCATCTTGGGCACAGCTTATTCAAGGCTGAATTGTGCCAAAAAGCAGGACAAATATTTATAAATTATATACATTAAAATTAACAAATTGCAATGGGTAAACGGCTTATTCATTTATAAATACATCCAATTTTTCACATTTGCAATAACTTCTTAGTTACAAATTTGTTGTATAACTGAAAATTGTCTAAAATCAGCATGCTAATGTTTCCACTGAACTGTTTAACATGGGTATCTAAGAACAAATTAACACAAAAGAGGAAAAAAAACTGAGTTTTTGAATATTGTTCTTTACATAAAGATTCTCCATTTTTTTTCAAAAGAACCAGGAATATCACATTTTGGTTCTGTGTTGCTGAACTTCTGTCATACTGTTCTCTGTGACCCCTTTTGCGGTTTCTGCTTCTTTAAACTGCCAGACAGAAACGTTTATGTTCAGACATAAAAACATAATCCTGTTGGAAAGGTTAGCGCCAGTTCTATCTTGGCTATATCTGCCACTACTATGTAAACAAATTCAGAGCTCAGTCACATCAAACCAAGATAATGGCGTCACACAATCTGCTGTTTCTTTATATATATCTGCACCTGAAAGAGAAATCCTAAATTAAAGGGTATTTGCATATGAAAAAAATTGAGAATTGATATGTATAAAGTGGCAAGTGACAGGATTTTCCCCAAGCTTCCACTGTCTTGCTTTTCATGAACTTTTTCTTACCAGATGCCAGGTGTTTAAAAAGTACATCCAAATGGTTTATTTTGTATTAACTCTACTAAAATCATAAAATGCATGCTACGTGCAACATCCATGGATCTTGGTAAGACAAAAGCTTAGCTAGTGGATGAAAATCAGGGTCTGTTTGCTTAGGAGAAAGAAAGTCAGTTCAGAGAGAAGTCATGTGACCTGTACCACACTGCAGATTTCCAGCAACCACTCCAACATTTCTTTAGAGTTGTTCTGACATTGTAACCTCCTGCAGTGTCCCATCCTACATCTCTGGATGACTCTCTTGCCTAATGAGGGGCTTATATTCCAACCCATTGCTTCTTCACTGTCCAGGGCCTGTCATGTTGTTCAACTTTTCTGCACCTATCCTCCCTGAACTTCATTATTCAGAAAGGTCTAAAAGGCAGCTGTTGTCAAAAGTAAGTAGAGCTCTAACTGCTTTTTTATTTGTAAGTACTTACAAATCAAAATAGTCTCTCTTAAATTATACTTATAAGAGACCCACCAGACCAGCAGAGTGATAATTTATTCTTTTCTCTTGTCTTATAAATTAAGAACTTGATGCCTTTTGTTACGTCTTAAAATTTCATAACAAAATTCACGGAAAAAACAGGTCTGTGTTTGTTAATATTCCACAATTACTCTCATCTTGTTGTCACACTTATTACAGGTTGGGTAATGTAATTAACTTGTCCAATTCTTATTATAATGCTAAGATAACATAACCAAAATAGAGGTATTAACATAATTACATCAATTATGCTGTCAAAACAGTGAAAAGCAGCAAACAGACAAATGTTTTCAAGTTTAACACACAAAAAAACAGTCATGAAAAGTTAGTGGGCCTGTATCAACTCAATTACAACAGATCTGAGTAGAAAGTAGTAAAACAAGTTCCTCTTTTCACACAAACACAACACGTCTGAATGAGTTTTGGTGTTAGGGCTCTACCTCATGGTGTGGGGAGCTTTTTATTTCTAACACCCTTTCAACAAATGTCCAATGGCAAATAAGCTCAGCCCACCCCCAGTGAAGACCCTGATTAGTCTATTTATTGTCTTCATACAATCAGGAGGCAAGAGGATGCTAAACATGGACAAATAGAGAATTATAAACCTTTTAATGTTTGCCACTTCACACAGCTGCTTTCATTTAAATTCCTTCAAACACACAGACACAGATAGCACATGATCGCACAAGGCATGCACACTACAGCTCTTTTCCTGACAGATGTCTTGATTATGATTTGCCCTTTTACACAAAAATGTTGATTTTGAAATGCTTGACATGTTATCAGCTACTAATCACATCTTGAGCAAAGACAAACAAGTAGAGGAAGCATGCAAACATATGTTCTGGAGTACAGAGGGTCATCACCTCTGATGAGATAAAGACACAATGAGGCTCTCTGAAATGTCAGGCAAGTGGACCGCATTGCTTCATTGGCTCTTTTAGCTTTCTCTGCTGCAGGCCTTTTCAGCTACCGTTGTTCCGGTGTGGTCATTAACAATGACATGGGTGTGTGCTTGTGCATGTAGGTTGTCTACAGCTCCACGCTCCCTTGCTTCTTGTTTTGCCATCTTAACAGGCCTGAACAACACACCCCTCATCACAAATGCTCTCACAGAGAAGGCAGGAGAGTGGATCAGTATGGACCTGAGAAAATCACAACATCCACAACGGTTGACTGCCAAAGGACAATTCAGTCCAAATAGCAACCATATGGCATATATCATTCATGACAGCAAACTGACAAATTATTGTCCGTTTATGGGTGTGTTATGATGAGTGTGAAGTTTCCATAGATACAAAATCACTAAAGGTCAATCAAGGATACTTTGAAAATTTGTCCAAACCTTTTTTTTTTTTTTTTTGCAGGCACAAACAAATGAAAGAGATATTCACTGGTTGGTAATTCAGCTTCTTGACAAGCAATGACGCAATTATCTCTTCCCACCCTGTTCACATAGTCCAGCTAGTCAGCGGGTTCAACCCTGCAGGTGTCCAGACTGAAAGCCCAGAAACATCAAAAGATGATGATTGTGTTTATGGTCTGCTTACTTTGCATTATTTGTTTATCAGAGATGTCTCAGAATGTCAAATGAAGTTTCTTCTAAGAATCTTTGCATGTGCAGCTGTGTGGATAAAATGTTTGCTCAGGTCGTTGTTTTAGTCAAATTAATTCTTAAACGGCTCTGTTGTTTCTCATCTGCAATACAGTCGTATATTGCGCCCACTAACCATTTTGAGTATATAAAATAATCATTAAGAAATGTGGTAAATACGTAATGACGGTACGTGTTGGTTATGTGGCTAATTGCAAGTGTCAGACATACAACCATGTCCTATTAGGACCAATTACAACATCCATGTAGAATGAATTAGGATCTAATTAATAAAAAGCCAGATAATTTTAATTAAACGCACTTGATTAAATTATCACCAGCAAGTGGGACTTCCTCTATAAAGGAGGCTGTTTTGGCTTTTTTTTTCTTCTGGAGTTGCCTCTTAAAGATTAGTTTGAGACAATGCCCAGTGATACCTGGACTGGACATCCCAGAAAGTTTACCTCTAATGTTAAACAAATTGCAAACACCATTGTACTGCATCTCATGCGATACAGACCTCAATTAATGTGTTAAATTTTAAGTTAAACAGCATAATTAGAAAATTCTGAGCCTGCATTGTTGGAAAGAGATATTTACTTAAAAAGATGCACAGCGTGAATTAACAAAGTTGCATTCAGTCACCAAAACGTCTGTAAAAGTGTCCATTAGCTAAAGAGGAGATACCTAAAAAGTCCAATGTTTGGAAAAACCAAAAATAATTTGAGCACAAACATCTAAACTCCTAAACTTCTGTTCTCCTAAACATTGCGGTGAAGAGGTCATGATTTGGGTTTGCTTTGGAGTCAGAGTACTTAAACACCTTGTAGATGTTAAAGTGGACATGATCACTTCAGAGTCAAGTGTATAGTGATCTGTCTGAGAGCTGAAAGTTAGTCTTTTCAGAGTCAGGAATGGGAAAATAATCTCAAGCACAGCAAAATCTACAAGACAACTGCTGACAAAGAAAAGAAAGGAGGATTGCAATGACACAAAGTCCAAACCTCAACCTAACTAAAATTCTGTGGTGACCTTAAGAGAAGCTGTGCATGAGCAAATGTCTGTTAACCTCAATAGACTGAAGCAGCATTGTACAGAAGAGTGAGCCAAAATTCCTCTCTAATGACATCAGGGAACAATAATATCATACAGAAAACGACTACTTTCAGGTGCTTTGATAAGCTACTCAGATTAATCTAAAAAAAAAAAACAAGGATGCAGAAGAAAATTTTGTAAGATTCATTTCGATTATACAAGGAAAGAAGTATTATGTCCTGATACAAAAAGCTTTAAAAGAAGACATACTTCCCTATCATATGGCTACAATCGTATATATGTAACTCTTAAGATTTATAAATGTATGATTTTTTTCTTTCTCATTGCTTCTGCACCAGGTGCATTCTGGCTACTAATGGGTGCACTAATGAGGGCTGGAAAGAAAACCTGCAGACCTCTGGCCTTACTTGACATATGGTACCTTCTCCTTGCTCCAGACATTAATGAAAAGAGTCTTAAACAGACCAAAAGAGCCAATCAATCCAGGAACAATACACAATAAAACATTTATAGGATGTAATTTCTGTCCAAATCATGCTGTCGATCCTGCATCTGTAACTCCACTCCATCGGCACAGTAAGAGGAGACGACCCTCCCCCTGCTGCGTCCACTCTTTGAGCTGTGTTCCTGGAAGACCACGGAGAAGTAATCAATGAGTCATGTGTCCTGATTACAACCAGTTCCCTATGGAGCCTCTTCAAAGGGCTCCAGAGGAGATTGAGAGAAGGAGAAGCATTACCCTCCATGGGGTAATTACAAGTTGAGGCTCTGGTTTCTATCCCTTTTCAGTGGACAGTCATTCTTAAAGACGGACCAGTTAACAATTCATCTAGTCCTGTTAGCGCAGTGGGAGGCGCTTCCATCCACTGATCACTAGTAGAGTCTGCCATCCAAAATTACATAAACCCCTCTTCAAGTGCACACAGAAAAACACGTTCTTTGGCAGTGTTTAGTAGGTGAGAGCAACAGATGTGATGACACTACAGACAGGGTGGGTAACATTCAGATTTGGTGCAGCCGAGCACACTCCTGTCCAGGAAAACAAGCCGAGTGTTTGAGAGTTAAAAGGGCCATAAAACTAGACAAACACACTGTCTGGGTGACTTAAAGCCTTCTGTTTTTCTTAGTAACTTCCACCTTAAGCCTGTCCAACATATGTACACACACACATTGTTTAATTTTAGATAAGTAATATAATTGTCAATATTTTTCCAGTAAAACATTTTGTTAAAAGTCTAAAGGGAGCTAATAGAGGCTATTTTTCTTTGTTCTGTTAGCACAACAAGATTGAGAAGAAAAAAATGACATTTTTGCGGTTCCAGTTAAATCATCAGCTCTATAGAAGAGTTGCATTTTCAGTATCAGTGTGATTCTTACTCATTTCAGCTGCAGAGTATGGTTAATTACTGTGCAATGTGATGACTGCAAAGAAAGTTAATCAGGAGTGGTAGCATGGAGACAGTAGGGCTGAAGATGTCTTTAGGGTTAAGACTTCAGTAAACCCTGTCTGCACTGTAGCAAACAGAGAGACAGAGAGGGCTGATCAGAGACAAAACAGTCATTACCATTAGCATCCTGTAATAAAGAAAAACAAGACTTAAGAACTGCATGTGTTTGTGAATTAGTGTGTGTGAGCGTCCAATGTTCGGTGTGTTTATCAGGAAATTCCCATGAAGAACCTAAAGGTCTCTGAGTAAAATTATTTTTATATATGTTCTACTTTAAAAAAAAAAAAAAAAAAAAACAATTAGGGAGCCCATGTAATATTCATGCTGTTCATGAGACAAACTTTTCTTTTGTGTACTACTGTGAAAATTCTGGCTTCTGTGTACCCATGTGAAAGTTATTTAGTTACTTATTTCAGTTTATTAGGCTGCCGTCCCATAATATCTAATTGTTTTCATCTTTATGTAAAAGTAACAAAGGAGTCAAATTCTTGTGATCAGTTGATTAAAGAATGCATTGGATGCTTTGGCTGCACATGGTTGCACATTCATTCAACGAGCCAATTGACTCAAGTAAGAAGAAATCATTATCCACTGCTGCCCTCACGTGGAGGAAGTTTATATAGCTGTTACTGAGGATTACATTGGCTTTCTCGTCCAAGTAAGTGCTGTGCTACTTGTAATTAATAATAGTTTAGATGTTCCTTCTGATAAATTAGGATATGTTTTTTGTACTTTACATGTAACTTGTGCAACGGTGGGTTGCACAGTAATTGCTGAAATGTTTGTGATGTTAAAAGCAAAACATCCTGTCATATTTCGTTTTGAATGTTATCTACATGCTAACATATCATCCAATTACTAGTGAGGTTATAATATAAAAGATCGATAGCAGCACCTCAATGCATTTAGGCATGACGTGGTCAAAACAATGTGCCGAAGTTAACTAAAACACATAAAACATAATATATTTAGTTTGCAGTTTTTATGACTCAAAATAATAATTATAAAAGTGTGTACAAAGCTGTGATATCAGTATTTGTTAATATAATTGTTTTCAAAAGGTCATAAATACCATATAGTGCTTTTAAAAGACAATGGGGATCAGTGTGAAAGCCACAAATGTTTAAAGTTTTGGCCAATTTATTCTCATACTGTAGTGAAATACACTTTCATGCTTCCATGTGGACATATTGATAAAAAACATTCCAGATGGACAGGCCAGAATGAGTTGCAAGTGCACCGGATGTTAGGCGGATATTTTAATAGAGATGTTGTGTCAGAATTTTGGCCACTGGATTAGAAATATGACAGCTGATGTAAAGAACAACCACAGATCCCACCTTGTTCAAGCTGCTGTTCACCCGCTGTGCTGCTGTTGGCCCACTTGTGGCTGAAGCTGTGGCTGAACATCTAGTACATTCATTCTGTCTCACCATGTTTTGTCATTCGACTTCATATAAAGTAGGCATAAGTAGACTATTTTGATAGATGCAATTAAATTAGTAACAAGGTATAAATGTAAAATGCAAAAATAACAATCAAATTAAATAAGTAAATTAATTAATTACTCATAATAATGGTAATAATATTAACGACAATATACACAGCAGACATCACCAATAATTGCTTTAATTCACATTTTCCAGCCATGTGCCTGTGGGCTTCACACAAAGTCATGCATTTTACTGTAAATTAATGTTTGGAAATAATTTGTGAGTTTAAATATGCACGTTTTTTCATCCGGCAAAAAAAATCTTCCCAAATTCAAGTTTGTGAATGTGAAAAAAAAGATTTGCATGGTTGTAATAAAGAATTACATTTCTGAATTTAAAAAAAAAAATGTGCAAATATTCTGTCAACAGATGCAAAGCAAGGGTGGAGCCAGAAAATGTGCACAGGGTGGGCCTACAGAATTTAGGCTGGCCAGCTATTTTCAGAGCAAAATTATTATTGTCAGAAAATAAGGCATCTAACAAGAATATCTCATTCTGCCTCAATTTATTGTATAAAAAGCAAATCTACAATAACTTGAAAAAACAATCCAGATTCTACATTTTTTTATTTGAATGTTTTAGATCTTTTCAAAATGATTATTTAAAAAAATAATAATAAAAGGGGGAAAAGGGCATAACTGTGTCAGGACGGGCCTGGCCCTGGGCCAGTCAGAGAAGTGGGTGGGCCTAAGAACACCCTGGCCCAAAAATGGCTCCGCCCCTGATCCAAAGTACCAGACTGCCTGCAGGTATCTAGTTGCAGTATTTTGTGTTCTTGTTTTGTTCCCTACATTGTACCAGAGCATTGTTGCTGAACATTTTCCACCTCTTTATGAACACTGTGTGTTATTCTAAAAAAAATAACCTTTAATCAATCTTTTTTATAACATGACAATGAGGTTACTGAACTCCGAACGCTTCTACAGATCTTAGTGGAGTAGCTGTACGGAGTAAAAAAATGGTAGATTCTCATTGATGATGTACTGTGGACAAATCTATAGCAACTGTGTGACATTATTATGTCAAAATAAAAAAAAAATATCGGAGGAATCAAACATTTATGCTATTGAGTGTTACAGAGGTTCTGAAGGCAAAGGAAGGGGTCCAACCTGACACTATTAAACTGTAACTGATAAAATGGCATGTGAGTGTAAGCCCTTTTATTTGTAAAATTGAGTCATTTAATCAATACTTCTCATTTACATGCAAATCTTTGATTAGACCTAAACTTCATACATAATAGTTGAGTTTGAACTTTATGTATTTCAACCATTGACTATATAAATTTCAACAATACTAATTACATAATATAATACAATAACATAAGTGATTTGTAATTCAGCAATACGAATGAAGAAGTTTATGAGCGATTAAAAATGCTGCTGATAGTAGAAAATGATGTAATACTTAAATCATAAAACATTGTCAAGTGTTTCCAAAGGGGTAAATTAAATAAATAAAGAATCAAAAGGAGAAAATATCAGAAAAACAAAAATCTATATAATTTACTTCATTCTTTATCTATGTTAGACGCAATTAAATTAACTTCAAATTTTCTAATTAAATGGACCTTTTAGGTTAATATCTACAAAACACCCTCTCTGCCTTTAAAATCAAACTTAAAACCTTCCTTTTCAACAAATTGTAAAGTTAGGGATAGTCTAGCCAGACATCCAAATTCCAAATATTATCTATGCTGCTTATTTTACATGTATTGGACAGTACTGGCATCATTAACCTATATCTCTTTTTTGTTAAGATCTTATTTCTTATTGTCCTTTTTCACAGGTTTTATTTCCCATTTCTTTCTTTTTTTTTTTTTTTTGCACTTCTTACTTGTTATTTTCCTTTATCTGCAGGTTTTCCTGGATAGCAGTTGCAATGTATATAAATCTGTCTTTCCTGTCCTTGTAACCCCAGCGAGTCGAGGCAGATGACTGCCTTACCTGAGCCGGGTTCTGCTGGAGGTTTTGCCTCCCTGTTAAAAGGGAGTTTTCCTTCCCACTGTCGCCTCATGCTTGCTCAGGATGGGAGACTGGATCGAATCTTGATCGAAGTGAAGATTCGATGCAGTGTAGCTGGTTCCCTATATAAGGCGAATTTTTTAATTAGCCGATCTCTGTGAAGCACCTTGAGACGACAATGTCGTGAAATGGCGCTATAAAAATAACGTTAAATTGAATTGAATTGAAAAGTGATTGCTGTAAGGTGGATTTTATTCATTATTATTTTATTAATAATAAATTATTCATTATTATATTATTATTTTAATGTCTATTTATTTTGCCAATGAGGATCTCCATTGTAGGAAGCCTTAAACTCTTTCTTCACTATTGGTTCATTAATAGAGTTTTTCCATGAATCCACTTAAATGATATATTGAGAGATTTGTGCAATAACATAAGTGATTTGTAATTCTGTTATTTTGTTTTTAAAGGGGAACCTAAACCGAAATTGGCACAAAATATGATTTAAATTTAATTATTATCTCAGTAGTCATTCACAACCAGAACAACAATTATTGGCACCTCCAAAAGAAATGCACATATTCTTTAAATTGTGAAATTGTGAAATTGAAGGAAAACTGTTCATGTTGCAGGATTTCATTTACCTAAAATATTAGTTGATGGTTGTTGCCACTGAAATGTTATGTACAATTTTTTTTTTACTTATAAAAAACGAAATCTAATAGTTTGAAACTTGGGCAAAGAAATCAGCATCTCCAACTAACTTTATAAGAATAAAGAAAATATAAATAAAAATGTAATTGGTACCAACAAAACACTAAAAGAAGTTAGAAAAAAAAAGACATGCAGGTAGTGTATGTAGTAACACTGTTTTGGTAGTGGGAAGTGAGGGTGCCAAGATTGGGTTAAAAAAAAATAATACCCTCCAGCTTATAATCCATCATTTATGGCTCAGCCCAACAATCATCAAATTGTAATAAAAAAAATCTCAAAGCAATTTTGTAAAGAACATTGGTTTTTCAGAAAAAAACGCATCAGCGTACGACAAAAATGTCTGTGTAGTAAGACAGAGCATAAATCAATTATGTACGTTCAGGACATTTAAGCTCTCAGGTGGCACTGCATGAGAAGCTATCATGTCACTTTGGCAGATAAAGCCATGTTAACCTTTGTCACCTGGTTACACAAAAAATAAACTATATATCAGTTCTTCACAGAAACCCCACAGAAAGCACAAACTCATCTCAAATGGACAGAGAGACAGTCAGCAAATTCTGGGAGGAAAAACGGGTCCTTACTTCTTTCTTCATGCTAGTGATGAGAAAAATCCTTCAGGCTGATTTCAAAGAAATATGCATAAGAAAGTTTGGAGCTACATCAGTATTCATGACATGGGTACATTTCATACACATGATGTAGATTTATATATTAAAACATTGAGCATTGTACCTTTACATGAAAAAGACATTATCTTAAATAGTAAGTGTGTATTTCAGAAGGGCAATGTCAGATCTCATTCTATGCAACTTACAACACATTAGCATTCTAGATCTTACTATTTTAGTGCATGCTATGCCATATGTTATGCCCTAAATACTGGTCACGCTATTTTCTAGGGCTATCTAATTGAGTGAAAAAAATAGTGCACTCAAAATTATACACAACGCATTTTGAAAGTGAGCATCGATGTTTACTTGACGAGTCAATATAGACCACAATACATTGCAGGCACATATAATGTGAACATCAAAGCAGGTTAAAAAGCAATACAAAGCTTTTTAGCTTTTTTTTTAACAATAATAAGATAAGAAACAATCAAATGGTCTTGATCTTGATGCTGATGGCTGCTGGAAGGAATGATCTTCTATACTTCTCAGTCCTGCATCGAATCTGAAGAAGTCTCTCACTGGACACACTCTTTTGTTTCATCACTGTGTTATGGAGAGGGTCTGAAGAATCCTCCATCATCTTCATCAGCTTGTGCAGCATTCTCTTTTGGATGATCAGCTCCAGCGGCTCCAGAGTTGCTCCGATCACAGAACCAGCTGAATGGACCACCAGAATGAGTGCACACTAGTTTACTACATTGTACAGCACCATGTAGTATATGAGGGGTAAGGAACTAGTATGGATGTTCTGACACACATAGAGTTAGTGTAACTGATTAGACGGCCTGTGGTCTTTAGCCCCTTCATTCCCAGGTCGCTGGCCGGTGGTTAAGAGGCTAAATCTGTTTCCTATTGAAAATGCATGGCTCAATGTAAAAATAGGACAATATGATGGCCACATAAATCTACAACAATTCAAATAAAAAAAGTACCATTAAAGAAAATTATAAAGCAATTTGATGGTAGTATTATTTAAATTTATTTGTATTTTTTCAAATAGCCCACAATAATGTTAGCAATTGAACATGTTTAAATTATCCAATTTTAGACTTATGTGTGTTAAAAGAATTGTTAAATTATAGATTTAAGTCTTTATCACGGTTTAGAAAAATCCCCAATTTTTCTCTACATGTCTCTGATTGGCCGAATTCTTTGTGTTATGGAGGTTCACAATAGCAAAAAATCTCTCTTTAAAGAAAACCATTAAATACAACAATAGTTATTCGTGCCATTACTTGTTTCACCACATTGAATGTGGCATACTCTGGGCAAAGTATGCTGTTATACAACACCTACTTTCAGTTGGTGGAAGTGGAAAATAACATTCCTTACCGGAGACTGGTACAACAAATGTAATTTCCTTACGGTCCATGAACGCAGCATCACGCCCTAATTTTTTTTTCCCTTTACATCCGGGACCTTTTGCGCTAACCAGCGTGTGGAAACTGGGTAAGGAGGACAGTGGAGAGTGGTGGAAAGAAAGGCGGACTGTTGACAGCTGTCAGTGTGGACAAAAACACCACCAATCTATGAAGAGAAATCGAATGGCTCTCTCTTAAACCATTACAACATAAGGGACTACACCTTGGCAATATCGGGAGTGTTTTTTAGAGGTGTCGCGAAGGTACTGTTACGATTTTGGGCTGGGAATTTTAACGCAAGGATCAGTCTCAGTTTGTCCTGACTCACTCATGAGAGTCGAGGTTAGCCTCACTGGCTATCCTAGCTAACTACCCTGCTAAATTGGTCAACAAGGCTTGGCTTCCAGAGATCGCTTTCGGTACGGGGTCATTGCTGTCAGAAGGACGTGTCCCGACAGTTCCCGTTAAGTTGTTGGTGGGGGCGGGAGGGGGGAACATCAGGAGTTAAATTCGTAAAGTTAAATAAAAATTCCGCTACAAAGAAAAGCTAGTTAGCAGCTCCTGTTAGCTTCTTTGAGGTGGCTAACCCATAGTAACCTGTAACGCAAGTATATCCAACTAAGACTAACAAGAACTTGATTTATGTAACTTAACTTTACCTTAGAGAAAATCAGTTTTTAGTATTCAATTTTTATAAGCATTTTAAAAACGACCAGTATAGCTTAGTTATTGAGGAAAATGATTGTGCTAATGGTTTAATTTTATACAGCTGTAAGACTATTGTTGTACTTACAAGTGGGTGACACATTGCTGAAATCTAGCTAATTTTATTTTATTTATTCAATAGTAGCCATCCCTTGCCATTAATTTGTCAGCAGCGTTTTAGACGCATTATTATTATTATTATTATTATTATTTAAAAGTTACAGACGAAGACATGTCTGCATGAAATGCTTATGTCTCACTTGGAGCTTCTGACTCAGGTGTGGGTTTTCTCTCCTTTGTGCCAGCATGCCATACTCTTCTTTTATATAGTGATCCATTAAGTTAAATATTACCTGGATGTTCAACAAACTATCATATTATTGTAAAAATTATGATGCCATCTGTAAATGTAAGTTTTATTAATGTAGAAGTATGTGTTTACTATAGATTTAAATATATCCTGTATATATTGTCAGACTTTTGCGTTGTAGCCATCTTACATGCCACATAAAAGTTGGTTCATGTCAGTCACAACTGTTTATCAAAACCCCTAATGGGGTCCATACGTGAGTGACTGTTTTTGCAAGAATGGTAGTAAGTGCTAGAAGAATGTGAAGGTTGTTGCCTCCAGTCTTAAAATGGATTGGAAAGTGGCGATTGTTTTAACATATGTCTCTTTTTTTATTTTTTCATGACTCATGTTTTTGTACCACACTGTAGTGTTTGGATTTGTTTACAAAGTTTTCTCCTGTGTCTGCTTTTTTTCCACAAGGTATTTACATAAAGTCCCGTTGACTTTCCAGAATTGCAGAAGGTACAGTTGCAGTGACAACATGGGGACACAAGGCTGTGGTAGAAAGCGTGCGCAGCTGAAAGACCGGTTTTCAGCAGAAGATGAAGCTTTGAGTAGTATTGCTCGGGAGGTAAGCAGATAATCCGCACACTGGGATGGACCTGCAATGCTGTTAATCTGTAAATGGTCGATGTATTCATTGATAACTCAATGGAAATATGTTTTCTCCTAACTCACCTCCCCCTTGTGATGGTCACATCAAGTGTGGACAAGGGGGTGATATATCTTTTTTATTTGTTGATTAAGCAGCAGCGCCATCTATTTTTAAAAGAACAGCAGCATGAGTTCCCAGTTGAAACCATTATCACCACTTATACGACTGACACACACACTACGAAGTGCTTGAAACACAATAAATTGATCAAATGGCTTGCTAAAGTGCACTTATGTTTATGCATATGGAAACTTTTAACCTTTATTCTATCTGTGGCATTATTGGCATATATATATATATATATATATATATATATATATATTGTGTTGAATGTTGCAGAACAAAAGGGCAGTATTTAACATCCAGAAATTAAAAGGATCTAATTTATTGTGGATGCATTCTTACTGTGGAGATTATAGCGTTATAGTTAAGGCTCTTCCAAGAAATGTGTTTTTTGTTTGGGGAGAAAAAAAAAAGCTTGGGTAGAGGAGAGACTCTGCCTGGCCTGTAATGACATGCCCTAGGATTATTCCATTTTGTTCCACAGCAGGCCTTCCATTCCTTTGCTTTTTCCAGAATAGAGTTACAAGAAACACGAAATGGAAAATAACTTTTTTACTACTCTATTCTACCATTTTGCAGGTAAATAGGCACACTGCAGGTTTTCTGTGAAGAAATCAGTTCCATTGATTTCCCTGCTGCTATTTAAAGCCGGCTAAACCAGCTCGTCATAAATGTTTGTCTTGGTCCTTTTGTAAGAGTGTGAGCTATGCTGTTTGAAAGCTGTGCAGTGCCTCATTCTTGAGCGGTAAGCGCAAGGCTCCATTTGCTCTCTTTATAGTCATGCAGGCTGATCATAGAAACATGAGTCATCTGACCCTCCCAGTCAGGTCCTAGATCTGAATCTCTTTGTGGAGCAAACCAAAGATTAGATCAACTGTGCTGGGAGTTCATGGGGTCAATATCTAACTTACCCCTCTGAACAAATTTTCATAACACTGCCTTTTCTTCTACTTCCTTTGGTTAAAAGAATTTAATAGCTTGCCCGTCTGTGCTTGGCATGCATCACTGGTGAGAATGGCTGTGAATTTGAGCCTGCACCGTCACCAGCCTTGCTCAGAGGCCCCCTTATATTACTGGGGAGTCAGTATTTTGAATAGAGCTTACCTATAAACTGCACTGGCCAACAGTTTGAATTAGATGATCATCTCATACCTGTTTTCTTTCTGGTTAGGATCCAAGGGACCTAATGGCATTTGTAGAAGAGGCAGTCATTCACGCTTGTCGGTGGAGAGTGGGGGGGTGGTGTCTTTATGTGGAAGATTGAGTTAATAGTCTAGATAATTTTATTAGTGATATGTTCATAGCGCCGTTGCAATGTCAAGTTTCATCATTTTACATTCATCATCTATATAAGGCTATTTTTTAATTGGCCGATCTCTGTGAAGCGCCTTGAGACGACATTGTCGTGAAATGGCGCTATACAAATAAAGTTGAATTGAATCATTTGAGACATTTCAGATGACAGAGAACAAAGCTCATACTGTTTTCTCAGTCAGTAAACTAATAGGTGTGCCATAAGGAGCATACATATGGACTTCTAGGGTCAACCTTCTCCGGTACCTAACAAGGAAAATCTTTGAAGTTTTAATATTTACCTTGGTCAAAGTAAAAGATTTTCCATTGGGCATATTCAGGAAATTGTCTGGTATGGTATTTTTTTAAAAGAGATCAAATTCTTAGTCAGTAAGATAATAATGTCCCGTTTATGGTGATCAGTTTGGTAGCATTTGCTGATGATGGTGCAGGAGTTATAGAACTGACCAGAGACCAGTTGTTTCATTGCGTATGCCAACAGTTTACACTCTGCTCGGATGATATTAACTATCGAGTGTTCACATGAGGTGATGTTATTCGTCACATTAATGACCAAAGCAGAAAACTTTTATCATTTAATATGCAGGATAGAAAAATTCTATTTTAGCCAGCGGAGCAGCCTCTACAGTTATTAAGCTGGTGAAATGTTGCACACTCCACTAAGAGTTGCAACTTTTTGGTTATATAATGAGCTTTGAGTCCTGTTACTTGCTGTCCATAATGTTGGAGGTGTGTTTAATGGTGAGACCGTACTGCTCAGGTTACCTTCTCAGGCCCGTGATGTGACTGTTAGAGAGTCAAGCATGGATGGGCCAGTCTATAGATAGGTCAGAGACAGAGAGCTCAGCTGCGCTGCTGTGCAGAGCAGGTCATACTGTCAGACAACTCGACAGGTGCAGAGCAAGCACACACCCGTCTCTCTCAGTCAGACTCCCTCCTCATGCACTTGAAACAGTATTTCTCCTTTTTCAGCTCATATAAAGCACCATGCATTAAGCGAGGTTTCTTTATATGTCAGAGATTTGCTAACCTAAAGTCTAAAAATCAGATATTGCAGTCTTTTTTATGTGATTTTGAATTAATTATTTTACTTTTTTTTTATTTACTCAAATTAAGCATGCAGAAACAAAGTAATACATAAAGTTTGTATCTTGTTAGTAATCTTAGCATATTTAATTCATCACATGTATTTCCATGTGAGATCAAACATCTGACACGTTACGATAAGATGAGCCCTCTAAGATTGACACACCCGTTGTTTCACAAGATAGTGATCAGATAGTGGTTTATATGCATTAGCAATTCACCAAAGTTGAACTCTGAAAAGGTGTCTGCAAACACTTAAATCGTAGAGAATCCACATTTACACTGTTGCAGTGGTTTTCTTTCCACTACATCTTTGCACAAGTCTGCAGAAATCACCCAAAACTAGCAGCAATTTAGCACCATAGCTTGTCGTCAACTTATTAATTAATTAAAAGTTAATTTGCAGACACCAGGTTTGTATTTTGAAGCTCCATCGGTGACATTTAGCACCAGCTAAAATGACAAGCTCCTTTCTGAATGTTTTGCTCTCTGGTCTTTGCTAATGAGGAAAGCAAGAGGAGACAAAGCTGAGTTAGCATCATCACATTGGTGAGATTGCCAACCCAGGTGTGAGAAGCTGAGATCATTCAGTCAGAGCTGCAACCTAATCAGTTTTGACACCTTTATGTATTAGTTTGTTCCTATCTTGTGCATGCTTGGAGCATTTAGCCATGCAGTGGTACCAGAACAACAACCTAAACAGGCCTTGTTAGACATGACAGTACAGAGTTTGCTTTTAAACTGATATTGATTCGTTAACCCTTATCTGATAGACACCGGTACATGACTCCTAAGTTTTGGCTCAGTACGTCATTTCTTCCTTTTTGTTTGTTGTCTTGTCACCATGAAACAAGATGTTTGAGTTGTGTGTTTTACTTCAGGCTGTTATTAAAACTGGAATAGCTCTACTCCTTGGCCTCCTGTTAGTACAGATAAGAAATTACTGGAATCCTGACTGTGTTTGTCTACAGTGTGATACTGTACACACTGGCCCCAGTATTTATGGACTGTCTTTTAGTTAGAGATAAAGGACTGAGCTTCACAAGCATTTGTGCTATTGTTTGTTGATTTAAAAGTTCAGTTTTGAAGCGTGTGGTATGTAGTAATACCAATGCAATGGAAGGATGAGCAACAAAGCTACCTCAGTGACCTACTAAGTTATGTAGCGGTTGCTTAAACCACCTTCTCCTGAGTTATTCTGAAAAATAATCTCCTTATATTTTGATTCAGTTGGGGCAGATTTTATAAAAACTTGTCCTTGTTTTTCCCAGAAGGAGTTTGGATTGGCTTTGCTTAAAGCTTTTGTATTGATACATTTCTGCTTTAATGGTCAGCTAGTTGCATTTTGTGAAACTGCCTCCATGTTAACAGCCTCAACAGAAACAAGTTTTATTTGTTTGCATGTCTCCCATGAGGGCTTTAAAAATGGCCTCCTGAAGTTGATGGCTCACATATGTTGTTTTTGATGAAGCAATTCAGGGGCACGGATAACCAAAGAGCTGTGGCTTACAGATCACACTGGCCAGCTAAGATCTACGCTACATACAATGTTTATGGTCTTGCTGATGATTTTATTCATATATATATATTTGATCCGACTGTTTTAGGGTGGAGGAATATGAAGGGAAAATAAATTATTTTCTATATAAATTTATCTAAAGTTTGTCACCATAAAAGCTTATTAATGCTGTAAACTTCAAGTAGTGATGAATGCGATGTAAAACAGTTAAGCTGATAAATGGTGTTTTGTGCAGTTGTAATGTCTTTGCATTAGAGGTGGTAAACGAGATGATACACTTGTGTTTCAATCTTGCACTTCAAGCTTTGGTGTTTGTCAGTGTTCATGCACCTTTTATCACTTATACTCAAACCAAAACTACCTCCACATTACAGACATAGTGGGGCCACTTTTCTCAGCTGTTTTACCAGCTTGCCAAGAATACATGGATTCTGTTTTTAGTCTGTCATTTTGGTTGCTGTCTTTAGTTATTCTTATTCTTTGCTAGCTTTCTGCCATTTCTTAATTTGTTTTTCCCATGTTGGCTTGTCTTGGTGGTTAGCTACTAACTTGGATCTAATGCTAATGAGTTAACGATACACAGCTGACTGTAGATGGATTAAACTGCTAGTGTCTCATCATTATTAATATCATTTTGACCACAGGCTAATTTTGAGAGTTTTCCCTACCATATTTCTTTTCAACACAGTTTGAACCCATGTAGACCAGCTTTTTTCTGAATTTATTTTAAATAGGAATCATTTTCCACTTTCTAAAATGATGTTTCAGTGCTCTCTTTTGGATGCTGGTTGACTTTTGCTCCATCAATAATCCTATACTGGTTCAATAATTGTGAGATGCAGTCCCCAGGAAGGATTAATCTCTTCATCAGACCTACAACCACTGAATTGTAGGTCCAGTTCATGTGTAATTTAGCATAATTCAGCCTTTTCGTCCTTTTTCACTTCCTTAAGAATGCTTTTCCTTTACAGGCCTTTGTAAAGTTATCTCTTTGTGTGTAGACACAACACTTATACATCCCTAAAACTAATAGTTTTTTTTATTTCCTTTTGAATAAGTTTCTGTTTTTTGACATGTCAAATAAGAAACACATACACTTGGAAAAGTACAAGGAATAGACTAAAAAAAAGTGGGAAAGAGCCAAACTATTGCTTACGACTACTTTAAAGATTACAGCAAAGTCTGTCTCCATGGAAACAAAATATGAAGAGCTGAAGTGTGGCTCAAGACTTCTTGCACAATATTGTATCTTAAGTTGCATGATTCTGTTTATTAGAAATGAAAACTAATAATAATACACAGCCCTAGCAAAATATGTGTTGTTGCTGTTTTTTATTTCACTCGCAGATAAAAAAATAAGTTTAATGTAATCTACAGGTGTGTATTTTCCAATGTCACATTCTCTGAAATAGTTTATTCTATATAACTTTTTTCTTCTCTATGCAGATTCAGCTATTTGATCTTCATTAATTGATTTTACTGACGCTCTCTTCTATCTTGTTTAATCTTTGCACTCACTGGGTGTGACTTCCAAGTTGAAATTCATGGTTGACAGGTGCGTTCATGTTATGCTTCACAGGCAGAGGCGAGGCTGGCAGCAAAGAGGGCGGCTCGGGCCGAAGCCAGAGATATCCGAATGAGGGAACTTGAACGGCAGCAGAAAGAGGTAAATAACACAAAATGGACCTGATGTGAGGTGATGCACTAGGAACATTATTCAGCAACTCAAGCTAATGTAATGTCTCTTGAGTGTTTCTTTCATCATCAATAAACGGTTGATTAATGAGTTTATGAGTGTGTATGAGAAAATTCTGCATTTTCACAGATGAAACCAGAAGTTCTATTCTTGATGCAAATGTCACTCAGTGTTTGTTTTGCGTTTCAGCAGTTTTGAGAGATGATTGTATGTTTGTCCTGGCATTTCCTCCCTCTGTCCAGCTTTCTTACCACTCATCCAGCAGTAGCAACAGAAAATGGGGTCAGATCCACCAGTGGATGGTAGGCGAGAGGAGTGGTGGTGTTTTCTTTTCCACTAACACATGCTGCTGTGTGGGATTGAACCCCAGTCAACCCTGACCACTTAGCTGCACTTGACTTATAGACTGCTTTGTACCTCACTGTGGAAATATGCTTCCACAGTGCATTTGCTTTGGAGACACCAGAATCCATGACTGTGTGTTTTGAAGAGCAGGTTTTGGTATTTGTTTTTTATGTTGGGTAGTTGAGTCCGCGAGCAGCAAGGTGGTTTCAGCTTTAGTCCTCAAAGCTCTTTTCATGCTTGGAATTAATCATTGCGTGTTGGGTTTTATATGCAGCACAGGGTGTTCTAGTGTGTAGCATTAAAATGCGTAATCTGTTGGATGTTGACCCTGTTTCTAAAGATTGATTCTTGCAAATGTTTGGCATCTTTTTGGTGATATGCAGATGTTGCTTTTGTGTGCTTTGGACTTTGCATGAGAGCTGTTAAGTCACAGCAACTTCTCTGCTTTCTTTGTGTAATTCTTGCAAACTTTTTATCCTGATTCTAGGCTGAAACAGAAAAAGCCAGAGCCTCTAGTAGTAGTAGAGCAAGCAGCCGTCATCAGCGGGTTTGTATCGTCCTCCTGTTTCCTCTTTGTCTCCTTTTTATTTCCTCTGTCCTTTCCTTTTTTTTACACTGCCCTTGATATCTCATCATCCATGTTTGTGTCACTGTGCTTCTCTGCTGTCACTGTTTCCACATTAACAGGGGCTGGATGATGATGTCATGTCAGTCCGAAGCTACAGGGTGCGTACAAACAGGCGTTGTGTGTGAAAGTACTGCTGGTTTTTACAAAAGCACCTGTAAAATAAATGTTTTAGTGGGGATTACTTTTAATTTGATAATGCCTTGTGGTGCTTTACTGTTCTTAAATGAGATTACTCCTAAAGTTTATTTTCATTTTCTTATTTAAAGTCGACTTCGTCAGCAGTTCGTGAGTTGGGGTCTAACAAGAGTCGATCCAGTTCTCGTAGAAAAGATGCCTTGGTGTGTTGTGCTGACATTCGTGTGGCAGTATTACAAATGTACTCTAACATTTCCTATATTTCTGTAAATGTGTGGCCTAACTTTTCAATAGATTTCAAGACAAGTGATTATTACTTTAAATCTTCTACTCCCAGTTTCTACCAAGGTATGCAACCTAGGGACGTCAAAGCAGCTCGATTATAATGACAGAACATAAGAGACACAATGAACAAGTATGGTAGGCGTCTAGCAGTTTGAGTTTTTTTATTTCTTATTACTTAAACAAGAAAAAATCCAGGGTATGTTTAATTATAATGCTGTTCTGTCATTGTTCAATGGTTTGTCATTGCTGAGTTATTCAAGAAATGGCAATTCTTTTGAGCACTTGATGGTCTGCAGGGTGCCGCGCTCCACTCTTAAAGGTTTGTGTAAGACTGGGACCTCAATGAAAGTACCAGACATGTAGGTGTAAAGAAATGACCTACCTCCTACAACAGCTTGAGAATCTCATTTCTGTATTCAAGGTCACATTTTTGCAGAAATTTAGAAATTTTACACATTTTTTATTATTTATGTTGCATGCCTTATCATAAACTGCAGTTCTGCTAACAGTGGTGTGCGAAACACAACTGACTCATAGTCTGTGTCAATTTAGACATTTTTAATATTTTTTGAGAAAAGTGCAAATGCACTTAGTCTTTGCTTATTTCTTTTATGTACTTAGTTCACAGAACAAATGCTGTTGTAGTAATCAGTGCTGTTCCAAATCTTGCATCACGTGCTGAATCCCAGAAATTTGGTGACAGTATTATTCAACTAATATACTTCAGCTATGTTTTTAAAAGCATGTTCAGGAAAATGCAAGTGTGAACTAAACCAAAATGAGAAATCAACATTGATCAAGACTAATTTCTGCTTTGGTCCAGATCAGGGAACTGTATAAATGTAAGACGTCGATGTTCTTGACGAGTTATCAGTTACAAATATACTGTTAAGGAACAGTGTAAGCATGCAAACACATTGGACATTCACAGTAGGATTCTGTGTGAACAGACTGTGCTTTATGTAAATGCATGCCTGCATGAAGCAGAATTTGGCAGCTTGAGATGATTTTTTTTTATCTTCTTTTGGTCACATTTCGTGTGACACCTGGTCTCTCTTCAGTCTGACGGCCGGTCTACTAGCAGCTCCATTCTCAAGAGTTCTCGCTCCACCGTATGTAACTCTTTTGTTGATCGCCCTTTTCCTCTCATGTTCTCATCTTTCTGTTTTTCTTCTGGTTCTTTTGACTTATTTTTACCTATATTTTTCTTACATTTACGGGGCTGAACAGAGTTCTGTGTACAATGACCTGCATGGCCATAAAAAGGCTTCATCAAGCTCCTCGAAGAAGGACCTGCTGGTCAGTGCATCACTCGGTATCATCTCATCTTTACTACAAGCATGGAGGAAGAGTGCCGTTATGACCTGTCGAATGCCTTTAGTATAGATCAAGTTATTCTTTCAAACAGGCACAGTTTAGACACTGAAAGATAAGTGATATCAATGTGGTACTTAAGGTGATATGTTACTACTCTTGTAGACCGGACTGTACCACGATCAAAGGAACTACACCAGCCTTACAAAGACCAAAGCACCACCCCTGCCTTCCACTTCCACCCATCAGTCACGGGTTGGTCCTCCTGTTAGCAACTTCGAGCTGAAGGGCACCCAGTGAAACTCAATATTCTTGTCAGGAATATGTACTTTATTTAAATAATTATGTTTCTAATTGTTGGATAATGTAAGGATATTGTATGTGTATTATAGAATTCTAATTTTACTGACAAACATGCTAGTTGAGCTTAATGTCAGTTATAAAAAGACTAAGCTTGACTTGATAAGCATTAGTTAAACATTTTAGCAAAATTCAAGTGGTCTTGCCTGTTTTAAAATATTAAGCTAAAACGGTCGTCCTTTTGAACTCCTCAACAGGCTACATGCTTAGGGTTAGCAAAGTGCTCGTCTTGTTTTCACCTCAGCTCTTTAATCCATTACCACCTCATATTCTGGCTTCAGCGTCCCTCTGTCCCCCAAAGTCACATTTTCTCCCTCATCACTTCCTTTCCAACAGGTCACCACTTCCTCATCCTCTACCACTGGCACAGGGCTGTCTCGCAGCTACAGTATGGTCAGTTTCTGTCCACCCTATAGCCAGAATCACTCTGCATGCCTCCAGTTACCTTCAGAAGTTGACCTTCCCTCTCTTTCAAGGCTGGCGAAGCTTTAGATTTAGCTCCTGGAAACTGAGTGTTTGAGTAAAGATGGCGATATTGCTACTTCTGTCTGATGAGTCCAGGTTTTTGTTGAAGAGCAACAAGCGGGCTACTCAATAGACAGTGTTTCTTTTTACTGCATGGCCCACAGAAAGTCATTGTACTCAACCTACTCAGCTGTTGTGTCAAAGATTTATGCTCGTCGTTTTGCTGAGTCCTGCTTTGTCTCCCACATGTACCCTCAGGCCTCTATTTATGATGACACTGGTCTTTACGGCTCAGGGTACAGTTCAAAAGCTGTAAGTCTTCTGACTGCTTCTCTAATGGAGTTTAGCATCATTTCCCCACCATAGCTAGTAGTAACTGCTGCCTTGTGTTTGTTACCCTCCTCCCTTCCACAGCCCTCTGAATACAGCTGGTACTCCTCAGGAGCCAGCTCCACTCGCAGCAGCCCTGCGGTGAGCACCTTAAACCCCCCGCCACCATGCATGACCACACAAACGCTCATAATTAACAGGCACACTCTCGCTTTTAAGACCTTCACTCTGGTAGCGGAAATTTTAACCACACATACCAGTTACAACAGGTATAAGTGCAGGAAACGGCATCACTGATAGACGTGTAGAGATTGTTTGATTTAATTATTTGTGTAAAAGCTTCAAGATTTTGACTTGACTACAGTTTTACTGAATTGGTAAAAATTTTGATTGCATGTAAAAATATTACTCATAGGATTATGGTCTTTATCGTAATCCAGTAATATGTTAAACAGGGAAACTTTAGATGTTGGGCTGGGCGATATGCCTAAAAGTAAAATATCAGATTTTTTTTTTTTTAAAACAAAATCTGATTTTCTCTATTAAAAAAAATACAAACAACAAAAAATTATTTTTCAGAAAGGCTTCTTAGTTTTACACCACGTCCGTGATTGGTTTCCATCGTGCTCTAGTCTTCTCATAGGGGACAGAGTGTAAATAATCCCCCTACCGTGGATTGTTTATTGGTGGGGTTTTCCAGCCTGTTGCGGTTTTGAGCATATCGTAGACTGAAATAAATTCATTGTTCTCCTACCTTTGGTTGCAACAGCCCTTAAACAGATTTTGCAATGAGGCATTTATTGCTCCAAATCCATGTTTTCAAAACCAAACCAGGTACAAATAATAAAGGAAACTGACCTTTTTGGGAACAATGGAGTCTGCCAGCTGCCATGTTCATGTGTTTATGCAGATTTGTGGGAAATCAGCAGGTGTACGTTGACGTTACTATGATGTAAGAAGGCCCAAAATGTGCTGGGGAGGCAAAAAAATCTCGATTTTCATAAAAATAAATCTTTAATTCAAATTTTTTTGTTTATAATCAATTAAATTGATTAATCGCCCAGCCCTATTTAGATTTCTACAAATAGTTATTTTTAACAAGAGGTGTGTGCATGTGTGTAAAGAGGTGGGTGTGCAGCCGTCCTGCGTTACTTTGGGTCCTCATCATGCGTGTGTTTTATGTGTGCATACTTCTAGCACTCTTCCTCAGATGATGACACTGTCAGCAGTGTGTCCCAGGAGCGCTTCAGTAGAGGTCGGAGGGACAGTGCGGTGAGCCGTTGTAACTGTGCAGTCATAGTTAATGAGCTGCATCAGTTTACCTGAAAGAGGGATCTTTGAGTCTGATTGTCAACACCATTGTTTTCTTTCTGTTTTCCACCCATCTGACTGCTTTTACTCTCTTTCTTTACCACCATCCTCTTCTTCCCGCGTGTCTGCTAAGTAGTCTTCTGACTTCTCGGACATAAGCGAGTCTGCTGCTGATTATTTCAGCCGCTCCAACCGAAGGGGCAGCATTGTGTCTGACCTTGATGATTTGAGCATTCCAGATCTGGACGCTGTAAGTGCCTGGATCTGGGATCCACACTGCGTGCTTGGAAATGCGGTGTTGCACCAACGTAGGCTGAATGAAATGTCTGAAATGAATTATGCATGTTTGGAAATAACCCTTTTGGTGTTGAAGGACTCATCCAGCAGCCTGTGTTTTTCACCGATGCTTTTTAAAATATATTAAGTTACGTAAAGGAGAGTTGATTTGATTGTGAGTGCAGCAGCGCGCACTTTGAAAAGTTGCCCACTTCAATAGAGTGGTTTAATCTAGTCTGTTGTCAACAGTGTACAGTTTAACATGCAGCACTGATCTGACTCATGTTACTGCTTGAATTAACTCACTGGTTTACAGATGATGCAGTTTCAAGCATGAGGATGCAAGTTTCCACGGTAGCCTTTACTCCATTTAATGATATTTTTCTTCTTCTTGCAGCTGGATGAAAAATGTGACAAGCAATACTCAGATTATAGTCGGGTAAGTGAATCATTCTGCTTTAACCTAGAGATGTTTATTAACTCATTTCTATCACTGCTTTCCATTGAAAGTTTAATTAAAAATGAATGTTTTGTGGTCTAGCAAAGCTGTTCCAAAAAAGCATAATTGTGTGTGAAACATCTGTAGCTGAGCATATTGAGCTGTCCATAAAGATCTTTGGGGTATTCTGAGCTGTTTGTAAGTGCACTGCAGCACATGACGATAACCCTTAAGAGGATGTGAGAAGGACTGGGTCACTTATCGAGCTATTGGGGTATCAAATGATGGTATAGAATAACACACTGGAGTTGTGTTGCATTGTGCTTGGCTGTTTTTATTGTGTTATTTTAACTGGGCTTCTGCTGTGTACTCAGCCATCCTCCCGCTGTGCCACCCCAGGCCTCTCAGCAGCCACCCTGGCATCGCTGGGTGGTACCTCTTCACGACGAGGAAGTACAGACACTGGTAGCGTTTATGATCCCGACACCAATCTGAGTGAACTTAAGGTAAGACGTTCAATGTCTTTCTGTTCAAATCCTTGTATTTTTAGCTTTATACACGTCATAAGAGCTGAAATAATAAACGTGTTTTATGTCTAAACCATCTGTGTCGACACATGTTCTACCTACATATGAATTCCACACCACTGCCTCTGGTGTACCCTCCCTGCTGTTCCTGGTGTCTGCTTTAACCATTTTTCTCCTCATATGCACGGGAGGACTGGATGTGACGTGTCCTGTAATGCTGTCCTTTATAATTTGGTACTGATGTGTCAGCTGGACATGGCCGCACGGGTGCTTTATCTACCCTTTACAATCCCCCACTCTCTCTCTGATGCCCACGTTCAACCCAACCATTCCCTCCGTCTGCTTTACAGGATATCTATGAACTAAAGGACCAGATTCAGGATGTAGAAGGGCGGTACATGCAAGGGCTTAAAGAGCTGAAGGTAGAGGGGCTTGAGCTCACAGCATGCCTTCTTTTGTCCTCTGGGAGCAATACGGCATCCCTAACCTGCACTCCTTCCCCACTCACACTCCTCTATTCCCTCTTCGTGGTGTCTGCCTGCTCCTAATCAGAGTTCTGCATTTACTCCTTCCTTCTGCATGATTTTCCCTCACTTTGTTTTGATCTGAAATGAAAACACTCCTACGTTTCTGCTGGGTTGAGAGTTCTGAGAGGAGTAACAGGCTTGACCTGCTGAGAGATAAACATTACCCCTTAGTTTTTCCAGCTTTCATTGGCACCATGTTGGATGGCACTCTGGCTGCCTGAGTTCTACAGTCATTTTCATTATTGTTCATTAAGACTTCACATTTAGTAGTTTACTAACAGTCCGACTCCAAGTAGACTTGATTCAACTTTTGCACCCTTGTTTTCTGGTACACTTGTAGTTCTCTCTTTCAGATCCCATTTTCACTCTAGTGGTTTGTTTCACTCCTTCGAAGTGAAGCAATGCTGTCTAACTACTTTATGATTAGTCTCTTCACTGCACTTTACTTGACATATTAGACCCATATGACTTCTTTTATATTAAAATAAATACTATTACAGATGCAGAGAATTGTATTTTAAAACCTGTGAAGTTTTTTTTGTGAAATGAGATACGATAACAGACGATTTTATACTAATACACCTCACCTGTTGCATGTAAATGAGCTGTGATAAAATCCTCTTTGTTGCATTGAAATGTTTCTGAATTGTATCAGGAGTCACTTGTGGAGGTGGAGGAGAAGTATAAGAAAGCCATGGTGTCAAACGCACAGCTGGACAACAACAAAGCCAACCTCATCTACCAGGTGGACACACTCAAGGACGTCATAGAGGAGATGGAGGAACAAATGGCCGAGATGAGGAGAGAGCTGGAAGAAAAGTCAAAGGTTAAGAGGCATCAGTTTCCCATTAATAAACATACTGAATGTTTTAATGACATGCTTGTGGCTAGAACTGTTTTTTTCTGGTTTTAGGAGCTAGAAAGACAAAAACACACGTGTTCAGTTCTGCAGCATAAACAGGAAGAATTAAAAGAGGGAATCCGCCAAAGAGATGAGCTTATAGAGGTATGGTGTCCTTTACATTAGAAAGCACAAGCCGTTTCTGCCAGTGTGATCACATCAAGTTGCTATTCTGTCAACACCTTTAAAGGTGTTTGTGCGTCTGTGCAGCTGCAGAGGAGCCTTTGTTCTACTGGAATTTGATAAGGATTCGCTGTCATTGGCCTGCTTAATATTCTTCCCTCCACTGCTGTGTCCCTCTGGCTCTGTGTCCCTGTTCTTTCAGTCTCTCAGCACAAACATTTGTTCCTTTCACAGCAGTATCCACTCAGATCCGTTCTTTCTTTCCCTGCTTCATCAGTGTCTGTTTCTTATCTTTGTGGGTATTAATGGTCATCTTCACTTCTTTTCTTTGTTCCATTCAATGTTTTGTTTTCAACTGTGTCATCCCGGCCGTACTCGCTGCCCCTCCAGGAGAGCCAGCGAATGCAGACTAAGTTAGATGCCCTCACCAGAGAGGTGTTTGATCTTCAGGAAACCATTAACTGGAAGGACAAAAAGATTGGGGTAGGAGGTCCCACGCCGGTGCTCTGACAGAATATGAGAGGCAAACGGTGATTGTGGTTTTCAGCCTTTTAAGGCTCTCTTGCCTCTCATGCTGTCTCTGCATGATGGAGACCCTTAGGCTTTAGCACAAGTGGACCCACTCACATACACAGTTTTGGTTTTTGCATGTCAGACATAAAAGTTTGGATCCTGCAGTGTTTGCTGTGTTAAAGGCTGCACATAATAATTTACCTTTGTTTTAAAAACAACATACATACTTGCAGAGAACTATGTATAATCTAGCATGACATGCATGCACCACATCTGGATTAGTTTGTTAGATCATAAAGTATTTTTATTTGTATTTTGAAGCATATTGGTGTTTTTAATAGCACACAGTTCTCTTTAACGTTGTATATTAGCATCTTACTCATGTCTTCAGACTGTTTCTCTCTCTCTCTCTCTTTCTTTCCATTCTTTCTATCAGCTTCATGTACACAGTGCATGTTTGTGCATGCAACATGTAATGCTGTATAGCATGTAGTGTTGCATGTCTGTCCAGTCTTTCCAATTTCTCCCCTTCTCGTCTCTTGTCTTCTCTCATGTGTGGCCAGGCGCTAGAGAGGCAGAAAGAATACTTTGATTGCATTAGGAATGAAAGGGATGAGCTCAGAGATGAGCTCGCTGACATCAAGGGGAAGTCCAAAGCAGGAGAGGTAGGTCCTCCAAGTCGCAGAGGATTAAAGAAGGTTTATAGGAATGACATTTTTGGCTTAACACAAAATGCTTTTTATATCTGTTTGTTAGTTTTTCTCTCTAATTTCTTCTATTTTATGATGTATTTTTTTAAATGATGTCCAATTCACTTCAAAATAGATTCTGCATATGGTCATGACTACAGTTTACCTCTGTGGATTACTGGTTATAGAGGGTAGGGAGATAGCATTGCTACTGTACACAGGGAAGTGTAACAAGTATAAACACAGCAGCCAACAATAGTAGGTATTGTGTATTCAAATGAAATACTGATGGCTTTCATTCCTCTCAAATAGCCAACATTGCAAACAGGCGATAGGAATCAGAATCGTAGTACAGGGTTTCCTGAAATGTTTTGCATTCTGAATATTAACTTTTTTGGCTTTGTCTTTTTTTTATATATATATATATATATATATATATATA
>JBAMHX010000018.1:6643453-6659778 GCA_037177515.1 Pseudomugil tenellus | reverse complement strand
ATATATACACTAATTCTGCTTTACTTTATGGTTTGCGCTTTCAGCCTTAGCGTGGTGCGTTGATAGATTCCAGGTGTTAGACTTAACCAACATCAATAAACGTGTCTGAAACCTTAATTCCCACTGTTCAGTTGTATATATTGCGCACCACATTGTTGTCTTATGATTTCATTATTTTTTCTTCCTTCCATTTTGGTCCTGTTGTTGCAGCTCTGTTTAAATATTGCTGTTAGGATTGTTTCCAGGGAGCGTATGTTCTTATGTTCTGTAAATCTCTCTGTAAAAAGTAAGCAGGGCCTGTGTTCACCAACGTATGTCCCGTCTTACCCCAGAAACACGGACTGGTCATCATCCCAGATGGCACACCGAACGGAGATGTCGACCATGAGCCTCTTTCTTCAGGGATAACTCTGGTTTCCCAGGAGGCCGCCCAGGTGCTGGAGTCTGCAGGGGAGGGCCCGTTGGGTGAGTCAGACAGCGTCGACATGTTTGCGCAGGAGAAATGAATTACTGGATATTGAAGTGTAAGTGTTTTTTTTTCTTTGTTTTGCAGATGTCAGGCTACGGAAGTTGGCAGAGGAGAAAGACGAACTGCTGACTCAGATCAGGAAGCTGAAGAATCAGCTGGAGGAGGAGAGACAGAAACACTCTAAGGTGGACGGTGCTTATACAGATGGGGAGAGGATGGAGAACGGTACGGACCTGCACTTTATTGAGATGCAGAGTAAGTTAACTTCCCTACCACATATCCATGCTTACCTATTCATACCTCACATTATGCAATGAGCTTTTTTTCTGTTTAAAACTCTGCATGGGTTTTTCTCTGTAGGGGACGCCAACAGACAGATTAGTGAATATAAATTCAAGCTTTCTAAGGCAGAGCAGGAAATCGGTACAATGGAACAAAATGTAAGTTACAGACAAGCACTATAAGTTCAAGTTAATAAATCTAAATGTTAAAGATGGTTATTAACTGTACTTTTTCACTGTTTCACAGATTAACAGACTTGAAGGGCAAGTGTCCCGATACAAAGCAGCAGCTGATAATTCTGAAAAAATAGAAGATGAACTCAAAGCAGAAAAACGAAAGCTTCAGAGAGAGGTAATGACACAACAAGTCTCTTTTCTTCAGCGTCCAACATTCAGCCTGATGATTATTTCCTTTCTTCTATTCTCCCGCAGCTCCGCACAGCTTTGGATAAGATAGAAGAGATGGAGATGACCAACAACCATCTAGTAAAGCGCCTGGAGAAGATGAAGGCCAACAGGAACGCCCTTCTATCTCAGCAGTGAGAGCAGGCAGTCACCACAGAAGCCCTTAAACTCGCACCTCAGACCTCTGACTGCCATATCGCGTTGGGAGCTCATTTCCATCTTCAGCTGTAACACTTCAAGATTTGTAGCTAACCAAAAAGAAAAAAAAGAAAAACCCTAAAACTGTAGCTAAGGTTGAAATTGAACTGCACCCATTTTTGTTTTTCCGAACGGAGACATTTTTGTGCAGCGCTTTTTTGGAGGAATGTGTCAACAACCAAGCTAAGATGAATATTAAAGTAGCTGGGAGATGCACCTGAGGACACTTTTCTTGTCACTACTAAGATTTTTAGGTCTTTCTACTACGTCATGCTCTCAAGGACACTTTCATTTTCTTTTCTTTCTTTTTTTATAAGTTGCAT
Organism: Pseudomugil tenellus; assembly: GCA_037177515.1. NCBI lineage: Eukaryota > Metazoa > Chordata > Actinopteri > Atheriniformes > Pseudomugilidae > Pseudomugil > Pseudomugil tenellus. The sequence continues at coordinate 6,658,102 of JBAMHX010000018.1, read as the reverse complement.
GAATGGGTATAATAATACTTTTAAACTATTAAACCTCTGTGGCTGCTCTGAGCCCCGCACCTTCCCAGCTTCCCCTCACACAGTGAAGTGCCTTTTCACACACGGAGACTGGGAGTTTGCACCGCTCAACAAAACAGTAAATGTTTTACCAGGTACAATAACATGTATTTTAAAAAGAAAAAAAAAGGTGCAGTTGTTATTTGAGATGATTGAAAACTGTCTGCTGCGGTTTTGATTGAAATTTTTCAAATATTTAAAGTATTTCTTGGGAAATAAATGTGTAATTTACAGAAATGTGTATAAAATTAGTTTTTTCTCTGCTTTTTTATTCAGCGTGTTGTGATTGTGTTGTTCCTGCAAAATGCTTCATCAAGGGTTAAATGTTTTTGCACAATTCATGAGACTTTTTATTAGATCAAGGAATACATCTGTTATAAAAACTTGTGCACAAACAGTCATGTCAAATTAAAATAAGCCCACAAAATAAGTAGATTAAAATAATTTCTGACAAACTGTTAAGACTAAAAATGTGGCAATATGATCTATTTATATATGCAAATGAAATGTATTTGCTAAAAAAAAAAAGACTGTTCAGACCTAATTTATTGAATATCATTTGAATGCAGCGCGGCTTCTTTACCATTTCTTGCAGGTAAAACTTGCAGATCTCTCCACAGCTCTAAGGCTGAAGTAGGAAATTCAGAAGCAATAACTGTCGAGCTCATATCCTGACAAATTTTAGGTATCGTATGGGGACTCGTGACCCAGTTCCACTTTTCCTGGCTGCATGTCCCACGTCTGATGAAAATAGGCCATTCACAAACGGGGTTTCCTGTATCAGCATTTTCTACAGAATAGAAACTTTTATCCTCAAATGAAACATCTTCAGTCTTATTTGGTACAAAGTATTTATTTACAGCAAAATAAGATATAAAAGCGCAGCTCTTATTGCTTTTTCAATTATATATGGGGTGATGGGAGATGCTGCTGGATTCAGCATCTCTCAAACACTTTATAAAGATCGGGCAGGTTTGCGATCTGCAGCACTGTGCCATCTTCACTGAAGTTCTTTGGTGGACTGAAGAGAGTTCGAAAAGCTTTGAAGATGATGTGCTCAACCTTCCAACGCCAAGAATTTGTCTCAACTTCCTAAAATATAACAGCCATTTACATCAATCCTTTAAATTCATTTTTATTTCATTTATAAAGTTCAGTCTACTCACCTGTTCCTCCCCTGGTTCACTTTCTAAGACGTACTGCTTCCTGATGGAGTAGAACATGCTGCACTCTTTACTGAAGTCTCTGAAGCAGTCTTTTTCGTTGTCCCAGTTCACCTGTTCAACATGAAAAATGCTTTAGGCTTGATTTTAACAAAAAAAACCAAGACTATGTGGGACCTCACCTCCGTTGCAAGGCGCAGAATGAACATGGGGAGACCCTCCATGACAGGAGTGTACTTGTCAAGGAGGAGTGGTAGTCCTGTGAGATTCCCTTCCTGTTGTGCACATTGTTTTGACATAATCACTTTACCAAAAGCTACTGAATTTAACAATCCCATCCAAACTGACCTGGTCCATCTCCATGGAGAAGTAGTCCTCCAGCATGTCGGCTTTCTTTTTCAGGAAATCCACTATGTACTGAGCCAGGCCCTCTTTAGGACCGTCCTCTTCGGTCCAGCCACTCTCCTCAGAGTCCAAAGCCAACATAGCCAGGTCGTAAAGAGGTGCTGGTGTCTGAACGCACACAATCTGCGTTTAAAATTGGTGCCATTTCAACTCCGTTTATTCACACGGTAAAGTCTACTTACAGATAGTCTGAGTACGCCAAAGTTCCCAAAGTCATAAATGAGTATTTGATAGAAAAGCTCTTGGCTGGAAGAGATAAAAATAAATGAGATGTAAATCAGCAGCTTGGGAACATGTGAGCCGCTGAGTTGTGTGTTTGGTGTCGCTCAGACCTGAGTTTGGTGGTGTTGACCAGATAGAGTTTGGTGTGATGCTGGATCAAAGTCCACTGAGGATTGACGCAGCCCACAAATGAGTGGTTCTGCAGCATCTCCTGAAGTCCTGGAGGGAAGAAAAGGTGGACACAACTGAAAAAGAACTGCATCTGACTGAATTTATGGTTTGTAAGCATGTCACAAGGAGGTAACACTTCCAATGACAAGAGCACCGGACTCTGTTTATCCCAGTTATGTTGACATGGCAACAGTATGATGTCATGGCTTTTTTTCTCCTGTTATGAAAGCGCGATGTGACGTCACAGGAGGTTTGGCTAAACAAGTTCGGGAAATGAGCTTTTCCCTGAAGCTCAGCGAAATCAGTGGAAAAGTCAGAAAGACAAAGGGAGATGTGTTTGTGCACGTCCTGTGGGACGCAAACGTCAAACTTTTTTATCCAAACTAGCGTGTAGCATCACCCGTTTTCTCCTGCTTTACCTTTGTGTGTGTTCTCAGTGATTTCAGCTCTCAGCTCTTTGATGCTGGTCAGTTTAATCGCTCTTCTCTTGGGCGTGGCAGCAGCCGTCAGGTCCACACCCGCTTCCTCTTTCTGCTCCGTTCTGGGTCGTTTCCTGCAAGAAAAGGTTGTCACACTTACTGCAGTCGGATCAACGTGACAGCAACTTCACAGCCAACTTGACGAGCTGAAAACACAGTCAGCCACATGGGGGCAGAAGAAACCAACCTTTTGACATACCATGACTTCTAATCTGTCACACTGTGATTATAGCAAATGAACTCAGTTGGATGGCTTAATGTGTTATATAATATAATTTATGAGGGATGATGCAGGTTGTCCCTCTAATACTCAACTCAAACTGTGGGTCGGTGTTCAGACTTGCTCAGGATTGCTGCAGCATCAGTCACACACAGAAATCTGCAATGATCCGACTCTCAGGGAGGATTAGTCATGATGACACCGATGCAACTCATTAAAGCTGGAATTCCACAAAAAGGCTTCAGCAAATCTAATAAAAGTTTCTGTATTGAATTCTGGAATTTGCTAAATGTATTTCAAATGAACTAATTTGCATTTCACTGATACTCTAAAAGTTAAAAATGTACTTTTTAAGTTTATTTTAAATTCTGTTTTCCTCAAATGGATCCTCCAAGCTGGGGGTTACATCTGCAGTCTGCAGGGTCACCACTGCAGGGACTACCTTTGTGGGCGCAGGTGTTGGATTACTGCACTACAGCCTAATGGTTGCAAAGTGGGACCAGACCAGTTGTGACTGGGATGGTTCCTGGCTGAACTAGAATTTCTTTATGTAAAATGGGTTCGTGTGATTTATCTGTATGAATTTCTGACATCATTAATGTTTTGGTGTGTTTAAGTTATATGTTTGGCAATGTGAATGCTTATGCTTAATTTGATGTTAAAACTATCTTAATTTGGTATTTAATCATGTTGTATACAAAGTACTTTGCACTGCAACATGTTTATGGTTAAACATGGATGGAAAACCTGTCCAGGAAGAGATACAGAATAAATGCTAACCAAATGCTAGTCACCTCATCTGGGTCTCCTCAACGCAGTGGAGCAGCAACTCTTTTATAATAATAATCGATTAGCCTCTCCCACCATCAAAGCATTCATACACAATCCTACACCAGCGATCCTGACACTAGAGGAAAGGATGCTGAAGTTTGACTGGATGGACCAGGATTCCAACCCCCGAGCTTCAGGGTCAATGGACAACCTGCTCTACCTCCACTCTATCTAAGGGAGAGCCCAGACACACTCATTTCAATCACTCGTTTTTGTGTTCTTGTTCTTTTTTTTCTCTACTTAGAGCTCATGAACACAGGTGATGGTAGGAATGCATATCAACCAGTAAATAGACTGATTCGGTTTGGCCCAGTTTCTTCTTCATAGCGACAGACTGATGCAGAGTCTGCGTCACTGCCGAAGTTGCACAGACATCTGCTTCTTCATTCTACCCTCACTCACTGAACAAGACCTGGAGATGCTTGAACTCTACTTGTGGTGAGGATCTCATTTCTAACTCAGAGAGGTTGCTTAGTTTTTTGCTCCAATTCGGCTTTTTGTGACTTAATTGCAGCTGACCAGAACAAGCGACTCATCTCCTCACCTCTGAGCATCCTGTGCAGGGTCACTGCATTCTCCCTCGCCTTGAGACGCCTGTGCTTCCTGCGCAGCCAGGACCTCCAACATGTCCGCATCATCAGTACTGTCCATTTCTGCATCGTGCAGCTGGATGGTTTTGGTGTCGGTCTCTGGTTTCCTGCTGCTGGGACCTGCTGGCTCAAGATCGGGATCAGGAGGAGGCTTCTCTTTCGGCAGAAGGAAGGCATCCAGCTTCTGGGAGCGGGAGTCCGTCCTCACCATCTGGTGTGCGTAAACACGCTCAGTGGACTCTGCTGTGGTGCTGGAGGCTTTCACATCTGTCCCACCTGAGACCGACAACCCCGGTAGCAACGTCTGGAAAATTAATTGGAAACACTTTGAAACACTGACGAATAATCGGTGACAAAGGTGCGACTTTGATTAAGGAATGTCATCATACTTGAGTAAAATACGTGCGCGAGGAGTTGGAGCCCAGAAGTTTGCTCTCAATGTGTTTCTGAACACTCTCGATGACGCTGTCTTCGTGCAAGAAATGCACCTCATGTTTTGTCGGATGAACGTTAACATCCACGTTCTGCGGAGCGATTTCCAGGCTGTGGAGAAAAGGCGGCAAAAGCACACGAGATCAGTTTACCTGGGACAGAATCTGTTGCAGGGAATAGACGCGTCCGCGGTGAGCTACCTGAGGTACAGGAAGGGGTGCGTGTTCTTGGGAAGGTACGCAGCATAAACCGTTTCAGCCGCTTTCTTCAGAGCGCTCGACTCCACCAGACGATCTGAAACGTCACAGATGACCGCCTCCTCTTGACACAGTGGAAGCAACAACATTTCCTTATCGTGCGCAGCGGTTACATACGGTTGATGAACAGGATCAGGATGCATTTCTTGACTGAGTAGTTTGCATTTGTGATGTAGCCTTTCATCTTGAAAGCCAGCTTCTGATCTTCACAGCCAACTTCAATCAGCTCTCTTGGAAAATACCAAAAAGCCAGTCATGCAGTCAGCACCGAGGCGAGAAGAGGTCACATGAAAGCGGGGCTAAGTTAGAACAGGACGTAAAAGGTGCATCTTGAAGTTATCACAACCTCCTTTGAATTATATTATTTAAACTAAGTCACAATGCAGACGCAGTGTGTGTGTGTATACCTTAAACTGCTTTTACATTAAGAGCGTTAGCAGCAGCAAGGTGACCTCGATGCACTTAACTGATAAATCAGTATGTACGATGCGAGCGTCTCTATGGAAACCATTTGGGTTTTTTTGTTGTTTTTTTTATATATAAAATTTAGCATTTTAGACGTGTTGTAACTAAGGCTGTAACAACATATCGATATATCGCAATATTTTTAAGAGACAATGTATCGATTTGAAAAAGTTCTGCATCGATCTTTTTATAAGCATTGTTCTTATTTCGTAAGTTTGGCATTTACTAGGGTGTGAGGTTTCTTATTATTAAATTCTAGTAAAGAAAAATTGCCATTTATCGCCTTGTTAATAACATCACAATATATCTCAATATATTGTATCGGTACCCTTGTATTGTAATACACATCGCATCGCTAGATTCTTGCTGATACACACCCCACCCTTAGTTGTAACACAATGTCAGTATGTGCATCAGCAAAGCAACTATTGTTCCATCTATCTGGCAAGGATTATGTGGTCATTTCCAAACAACATGGAATCTTATCACTTTAAAACACAAAACGTTTTGTTTTTTACAAAGAAAAAACACCTGAATCATCTTCCAATCTTTCCAGGAAGGAACATCCTCACAAGGTCAAATCATGCAATGCTCAAAGAAACTTCAAAAAGGAAAAACTCCAACAGACTCTCCAGGCCTCAGTCCGTATGTTAAAAGTTATGGCGGAACATTTAGGAAAGACCGAACAAGGATAGCTTGTTTGGGGAGATTTTAGGAGGGAGCTTTTTCTCTCTAAAAGAGCATAGCAGAACAACTGCATCTGAGCAAATAACAAGACTCCCTTTGAATAGCTGAGACAAGATGTTTGCATTGAGACAGTGTGTCAGGAAAAACACGTCTTATTGGATGTCAAGCACAGAGAGAGGAAATTATTTGGGTTTGATATGCAGCCACAGGACACTGACACATTGACCACACAAACCAAAATATTCTCAAGTAAAATGTGAATCTGCAGGCAACACCTGTGTCCAACTAGACTACAGCAGTTCGACTGCACATATCTTTCATGTCCTCTACTGTTTTATTTAGTGCTTGTGTTGTTCTTATTCTCAGATGTAAGGCGCTTTGGAGAAAAGCGTCTGCTAAATGATGGTAATGTAATGAATCTGCTTGACTGAAATGCTCCGACAGGCCCTTCAGGGAGCTTTAGGCCTGTCGCAATAAGCAATAAGTCAGTTAATGGCGTGATAAGAAAAAATGAGCGCAATAAGTTGTCCGGTCGCAATAAATTTAGTATTTGTTTTTCTCTGTCTTTACTTGGATTTACTGGATTTCAATAGGTGTCACTACAGTGCATCATAGTGCATGAGGGCAATTCAGAGGCAGCAATGCCTTTGTCTACAATGTTGCCTGCAAGATGACGCACTGAAAGAGACGAAACATTCATTCAGTTTTACTCTGCCACCTTAAATATGTGGTCAAGTTAAAACATGACCCCTCTGAATGGACCCTGGACAAGTGTTTAAAGACCAGATATGTTCCAGATAACCACACTGCTGAAACCCTGGAAGACCATAAACTAGTCTGCACATCAAGCTAAATGTTCTTTAAAAACTAATGTTAATTTAGATTAATTCTTAAGAGTGTAGTTTGCACCTGTATTATTATGTTAGTTAAAAATTGTCTAAAAATTACAACTTTAAGTGCTTAGTGCAATATTATCGTTTATCACAATCATTTCTGAGACAATTAACTGCACAGCAAAATTTGTTATCGTGACAGACCTAGGGAGCTTGTTACACAATGAAACTGTCACATGTTATGTGTTGTTCAGCTGAAGGTGTGTTTACTTAACTTTTTGACCTGGGAGACTTTTTTTTTTTTTTTAAACACTGAACCAGTTTTTACTCTTTGTTTATGTTCATTCATGACATTATGATCAGACCTACCTGCTGACAGCATTGCCAAACACGCTCCGGATGTTGTCAACAACAGATGCATTGGGCAGCGTCCTCACATCTGCCACAGTCTCTCCTTGCTGGAAGACAAGAGAGGAGACATAAACAGACATTGTGCACTCAGAAACACACGCAAAATAAGCCCATACAAGAGCAGAGCCAACAGCGATTAAACGTTGTCGACTTTCTTTCTTATACATCCAGCAGCTGAACTGAGTCAGAAACTTTCATTCAATGCAAAACAGAAACTCATCTCACCTTTTTAACAGAGAAGCCTTTTCCTGAATTGTGTATGGCGTACCTTTCATGGGAAATGATTATATTTAATGTGTATAGTTAGTTTAAAATTGCCAAAAAAAAGTGCGAAGATAAAAGCACGGACCTGCTGACCACATCTACAATCCTGGAGTACTCATCACTGGGGCTCTTCAGAGCTTTCCTCCTCGTGGATACATTGTAGAAAAGATCCTCCACCTGCATATGATGGAAAGACATATTACTCTGCACCTATACACATCATAATGTTATTGTTAATAAGCTACATAAACTCACAAGGATCTGTGTCCCCTGGTTGCCAGCACATGGTTTAGGAGGACCTTTTAGTTTGCCGTCACTGTAGCAGGCTCTGTTAAATAACCACAGTTGGTAATCAATACAGGAGAAGCTTAAGACTTCTTGGTCTCACTTCAAACCAGATAACAGAGTTTAAACCATGACGATACCTGTAAGCACACTTGGCATCGGCAGTCTTAGTAGTTATGGTCACATGGGCCACATGGCTTATGCTGGCAAGGGCCTGCATTTAAGAACATAGACAAACAGATATGATGTGATGCAGATTCAACAACCCAAACGCTGATTTAGACAAGTGATCACCTCTCCTCTGAATCCATAAGTTGCAATAGCGGAAAGATCCTCAAATGTCTGGAGTTTGCTGGTGGTAAACCTTTCACAAACAATTTCCATATCCTCTTTCTGCATCAGAGGGCAAAAAAACATTCCCATCATGCACCTTGATTGTGGTTAGATTATTATCACAGTGATAACCAACACACACACACATATAGTAGTATCACATGAAGGAGATGATGAAGGAGGGTCCTGAATCCTGCTCCTTCCAGGTGGGCACACACCCGTAACCTACCCTGATGCCAGTGCCATTGTCCTGAATCTGAAGCTGCTTCAGTCCACCGTCCTTCACTGTCACCTGAATGTTAGTTGACTTTGCATCCAAACTGGAAGATAATTTAAAAAAAAATCCATGTTAAATGGAAGAATCCAATCAGAAACGTGATATAAACAATGGTGAATGACGCCAAACAGTCAAACCAATTGTTATTAAAGACATCGTGATTGGTTAACGTTGCTTATAATTATGTGATTTATACCAGTTTTCAATCATTTCTTTCACGGCGTTAGCAGGACGCTGGATAACTTCTCCCGCGGCAATCCGATTGACAACAGTCTCGTCGAGCCTCCGGATAACTCCCGCCATGTTTCCAGTATTCCTTGTGTAGTCCAAGAATATGGAAACAGCAGCTATTTGCTGTGAAAAGGCATAATTAGTTGGCAAAGGGAATGTAAGGATGCTACATCACATTACCACTTTTCGTACAAGCAACACAGAAGCAACAGTTCTCACGTGTGTCCAAAGAGGCGAGACAAACAAAATAAACATCTCACTCTGAAAAATATCGACACTTAAAGTAATTCTGCTTCGCTCCTATTTTTTTTATCAAAAATAATAATATTAGCAGTTTTGTTTTTTTAAAACCAATATCATCGATCTTATGTTCAATTTGGACTATATTACTGATGATCACATACATTTTTGACTTGCTATTCTTCTGTTAAACTAAACCATCTTCCAAAAATAGACAATCTTTGAAACAGCGCGGGTAAGGGGGAAGCTGAAAGGGGCGGCGCAGTGTTTGACGTTTCAACGTAATTTCTTCTTCGTTGGTAATAATTTATTACACTGCACTTTGGCGCCAGAAATGAAGTGGTTAAAGGTTACATTTTTACCAAAGTGTTTTTTTTCCAAATATAATGAAGTAAATTAAATGAAAAATCCCAAAGTTTTAATATTAATTGAAAGGAATATTTTTAATAAAAAAAATAACTTATGACAAAATGGTCTATTTTACTACATCCTTCAGATCTTACACAGTGACAGGTGTGTTTGTGTACAGCATGTATAACTCTGTAATGTAAATTTGTAAGTTGGCCTTAAATAGTAAAAGTATCCAAAAAGCCATAACATAATGAGCTAAAAGGAAGTATACCCCCTGAGGAAGATGTCTCACATTTGGTTTACAGAGATCAGAATCACTGGAAGAATACCACCTTTTTCTACTGCTGTCACAAAGTTACAGTCACAAAGATGTTGTGGATCTATTCATTTAGGTTTATTTATGTAGTCCAGTTTCATAACTATATAATACACTCTTTTTCCACAACATTCAAACCACGAAATATGGAGTATATTACGTAAATTAAACCAATATGCAATGAATATAGAGAGTAAATGATTAGCTAAATTCTATGATTTAGTTTGTGATACTGTTGTACTGAAAACTGTCAGCAAAAAAATGAAAAAGATTAGTTTTGCCTCCCCTTGGTACATTTATAATTAGGTCACAATTCTTATCTGGAACTGTGTGCTTAGCTGGCCAGTCACATACAGTACTTGTCTGCATTCCTCACAAAGGCGCATGTCTTTCAGGGGTGTGTTTAGGTTAAAACCTTTTTCTTTCTTAGATTAACATGGCAGGTTTTCATTGGCTTTATTTAGATTAAAAAAAATAAGCAGTAAAGAGACAATGGAAAGGAATTTGAGAGAAAAAGGAGTGTTTCGTGAAGTAAATCCCCAACAGGTTCTAAACTGAGTAATCAGACTAATAATGTACTGGTGTGATATGCATCAAAAGCCACCTGGCTTAAATGTATACTCGTATTTTCCACATTTATTATTTGCAGTTATTACAGACAGTTTCAATACCATCTTGTTTGGTTGCTACATTTTGGCCTCAGGGAGGATGATCTCAGTTGAATGGTATGTTATAAGTTTAGGCTGTCCAGGGAGTGGCGCTGTTTGGATATTGTGACCAGAAAATAGTGTGCGGCAACCTGAAATCAGTCATGATTTAATGAGTCTTTAGAGGAGAGCTTTATCTTTAAACACAGGTAGGTTAAAAACAAACTGAGAACAGGAAGTAAAAAAAGATGCATATTTTTCATTCACTACTAGATTTTAAGTGTGCATATATATATAGTTATTCTTATTCCCATGTGCTAACAAAGCCCTTGTGACACATTATCCCTCTTCAGCTTGCGAATCCCACCTCCTTCCAGCACAGCATGTGGACCTGGGTGTTTCTAAGTAAACAGCTCCTACATGTAGCACCATACAACCCTGAGAGTTACCTTCAGTAGCTTCTCATTGTAGTGGTTGTTGAGCCATGCCAATGACACTGCAGTGCCATGAAACCAGTTATCCACAGCAAACACGGGTCACAAATGAAGACTGCAAAACCTGAAAGGTCGCTGGAAGTATGAAAGAAAGCCAGTTTGGCAGTGAGAGAGACCGGAAATCATTTAACTTTTTTTAAATCAGCAATTAACACCTTCGTTACTCTGCAGACTGATTCTGTAGTTGGACCTCTGGGATCATTCAAACACAGAACAATAACACCACAGTGATGTCAAACCCTGTTTCCTTTACTAATAGCGGCATATGTTCCACTATTAGGAAATGCTATTGTTGAATCTTTGCATCACAGATGCTCCAAAAGGATGTGTGTCCGACTTACTGCAGGATATTCTTGCATGTGGTTCAGATGCAGGACATGCCACAGGATGCAATACACAAGAGCTGGAAATAACAGGCATGCAAACACAATTGCTGTTCCTAGTTTTTTAGCTGTTTTTATCTGTAAGGCAACAATTATCATGTCACAGGCAGCAATTTGCTACCAAGTCTGTTCAAATTTACTTTTTCAGAGGCATATTGAGCAGTGTCTTATGCAAAGCGTCAACCAACAAGAGTCTGGGTAGGGCCAGAACTGGTTGTGAATTTCACTTTGTTGTCCTTTAGTTTATTCTTCTGTCTGAGCTGTTTTAGAGCAGCTCAGAGTAACTGAGTGATTGAAGCCGTTAAAACAACTTCCATTCCCATTAATGTGATGGCATATGCACTGGCATGTTCACACCAGCACATACCTGCAAAGAAATGGAAACAACAGTCTGGCCAAACTGAATTTTAAAATTATTTTGGGAAAAAAATTATCTTATCAGGCATTCAAATAATCCGTGACAACAAAGACTTCACGCCTATCTTTAAACTTTACTTTCATTTCATGTCAGCTTAGCAACCAGGTTTGTTCCAGTATTTTTTTACTTTTGAAGCTACTGAAATGGTAAAACCTGTCTTCAGACAAACAAATACAGACCTGCCAAAATACCACCTTTACTGTAGTTCCTGCAACAGCTAGCGTTTCCCAGACCAGATGCCACACACACATTTAAAGGGTAAAAACAATACCGGCCCCATTGTTGCTGTTGGGTTTGACAGTCAAATGAGATGCACATTTACCTCTGAACAATACATTTACTCTGTGGGGAAAAAGCTCAGCATCAAGGTGCAACTCATTCACAACTAATCCAAAATGGCCTCCAAATACAGTCAACTATTCCACTGGAACCACCAGATGTATGTACATCTATACATACTACAATAACAAGAGCATGTTGTTCCTACTGGTGTGGTTTTTGTCTCACCTATGTGTTTATGCATGCTCCTTTCTCCAACAGAGAGGTGATGATCTCTCACCAGACACCATTAGTTTCTTCTGACAGAGGTGCAGAGTGATCATCACCATCAAGCCCGATGGCAGATGCTTGAAAGAAAAGCCGTATCTCCTGGAGACACAAAGTGTTGTGAGAATACAAATGTGTGGAATTTGTCAAAGCCTTTCCCACTGACAAATATAGATGAGCTTATCTTTCCACTAACAATGAGAGTAGTGTCTCACACACTGACTACTCATCTAAAACTATGTCTAATATTAAAGTTTTTTCTACTCTTTCAAATATTTCCCAGACTAAATAAAGCTCAGGGTGATATTGAGTACTTATGCACAGCAAGTCATAAGCACATCACAAGCAATATGTGCTCTAAATGAAGCCATTCAATCTAATTTGCATCAAATCATCTTCAAACTCGTACTTCCAACCTTCTCTTTGGGGAAGCATGAATGATCTCATCCATTTTAGAACTGCTAAACTTCCCGTGCTCTTCCTCTTCCTTTGTTTTAACACCCCTTTTCCTCCACTGATTATTTTTCCTTCCTCTTTCTGCTCTTTCCTTATCAGCATGATAACAGACTTAAGACATGTTATACACAAAATATAAATACATACTTTCCTAAATTAATGAGGAAAAAAATCACAGAACGACTGATTAGTGATAACTACACTGATCTTAGAAAAAACACATCTGTATCCTTTGTATCCTTGCAGCTCTATCAGGGTGTAATTGTTGTCATGCTAATTAGCATCAGGACTCATAATGCTGATATTTAGCAGCTATATTTCCCATATTCCTTGTTTTGGTTTGCTTTGTTAGCATAATGATATATTTTCATTTGCATTTGATGTAAAGCATGGCTGACAATAATGAAGATGTGTTTGTTCTGCAGGTTTTATGGTGACAAATGAAACATTGGGGGATTAACAAAGTTATTAGCCTGTTGTGTAACCTGATGGGGAATAATATTTCACTCCATGATAATCAATGCCAAGATGACATGACAGTGGTAACGAAGCAGAAGTAACCAAATCATCCTGAGATGTCTGCACTGAGTTAGTAAATCATGAAGTACTTGAGATACCATGTTGTTAATGTGCTTAATCCCCATTCTTGGTTAAGGCATGTAGGGTTTTTGCCCACATGAAATAAATCTTGTCAGTACCAGTCGAGTCCCACCCATCAAATGAAGTTATGCGTTTGGTTTATCCTTTGAAGAATGTTATTTTTGTGGTCAGCTACATCTTTGTAGTCATAAAAAACATTTCAGCTTAATCCACTGCTATCATCGACTCACTTAATCAAAACATTGAAGGATGATTCAGAGTAATTAATGCTGTTTTTAATCCCTTTTCATCTGGTCTGGTAATGTTATCACTGACGTTTTGCTCCAGTTGTACGCTGGGGACGAAAAGTCAATGTCCGGGTAACAGAGCAAGTCTAAAAGGGGCTTTAGTGCTTGTTTCACATATTCTTGGTGATAATCTGTGGAATTGCGACAGCTTTCATTCACCATTTGGCCAAGTCCATATTGCCCAACCTAAGCTGTCAAACACAGAAGCAAAGGCCAAAATGTCCAAGGTGTGTTTTTCTGATTAAGTACGACACAATGTGTACACACACAAGTACACAATGTTTGCTACCTTCATGGCATGTTGTGTAGCAACTATCTATGAACTGTGTGAACATGAAATTTGACATATTGATTCCTACTCCTCCTCCATGTCCCTTGGGTGGTGCCTGAAGGGAACAAAGAGGAATTGTATTCAGGTTTGCACATGAGCCTCTATGTTGCTTCATTTCCTTTACTTTGGATACATCATAGTTTAGTCTGACATGTCTATTTTAGGTCTGAGGGTAAAGCAAGGATTCATGAAAACTCTGTGTTTTGGTCTTTCCGTCGCTTTCCTTTCATGGTTTAACAAAACATGGACTACAGGTTCCTGGTGTGGAAGCTCAGCTGGCCTTAATCCAAGTTCTAAAATGGGTTTCTTAAGTGCTCTCGCTAGCCCAAAAGTTAAATATATTAAATCCAGGTCAAGTATGGCAATAGATTATAACTATAAATGGTGAAAGAGTTATTGTTAAAAAGGAAACAAGGAATGTTGGCCAGCAAAGCTCTACTCCTTTGTGCCACTTGATTGCACTTTCTTTAAAAAAAGCAAAGCATACTGCGGTAATCATTCCCTCTCAGTGTTGTTTGGGAAGTTTTTTTAACTCAAGGACATTTTCTTTGTTGTCAAGTTACCGTACTGCTTTAAAGTAAACGCTGTTTACAGAGGCTGATACAACTTCTGTGCAACAGTCTGTGTGTATAATAATCAGTGCAAATCCTTCAGCCTGCAAGAATACAAAAAAAGATATTTAACCATCATTATATTTAATTGCCAAATAGATTATTACTGAAAAAGGAATTACAAATGAAAAACAAATAATATAAACTAAAAATAAGCAATTTGTGGTCCATATTTTAACACTAAAATTTTATTTTAATATTCATTTTTATTTGTGTGTTTACTCAATACAGTAAGAAAGGAAATTATTTTATTTGATTTTATTTCATTACATGTATTTTTATAAATTAAATTAAATTAAATTAAATTAAATTAAATTAAATTAAATTAAATTAAATTAAATTAAATTAAATTAAAT
>JBAMHX010000018.1:6629055-6642625 GCA_037177515.1 Pseudomugil tenellus | reverse complement strand
AAATTAAATTAAATTAAATTAAATTAAATTAAATTAAATTAAATTAAATTAAATTAAATTAAATTAAATTAAATATATGAACTTATATTATGTGAACTTGTAATATACCTGCTGATATTTAGGGGCTATTAAAAATGTATCACAACTGCTGTATATCTCTGTAATTTTCCTAAATATATTACTTGTTACTAAAAGTACTTTATTACATCCTCCCACGTTTGCTACCATTGTTTTATTTATAATGAAGTCAAATAGTAATGTATTTGTTGCTTATGTTAATGTGGCATCTCAGTAATAAATTAAAGTATCTTGTAATTAAACTACTACATATCACCCTGAGTCTTTGAATCAGGAAGAAATTATCTCAAATATTACTGTAATGCAACCAAGTTTTCATCCATGGCCTTTTATCGCCTTCCAATCCTCTCTGGCAAATCACATTAATATTCCATAAGTCAATGAAAAACAGTAGCAACAATGATGAAGCAGCAATGCAAACTCTAAATGGTAATTTTGGTAGCTCATACATGACTGTGCTTGCAGTTTTATAGAGACACAGTTTTACAAACAAGAACAGAGAGAAGAAAGAAACACATAATAAAGAATTTTATGTGCAAACAAAGAATATCTTAAAAGAGGAGATTTTATGATCCATGAAGGGTTCATTAGCCACTGAGCTGCTGATAACAGCAGTAGTTCACTTGTACTGAGATAACAGAGTTCAATTGCTCCAGGACAGACCAGCACGAGCGCGGGCGCGCGCACAATCTCACACACACTACACACACACACACAAGCTCCAGTCGAGGCGGGGCGACACAGGAGTTTGTCGACAGCAGTTCTTCCTCTGTCGTGCGCTTTCTGTCTCTTAAGATTCAAGTCAGCATGCCTCAAGCATGACAGTAAACTGGTTTAGCTGGGCGGTGAGGGGGAAAAGGCAATGTAACCAAAAAGCTCGCAACAGGTCCCACATGGACGCGGAGCGCGACTTCGCTGTGAAGGGAAGATGACCGACCCAGAGTCGAACCGAAGCAAAGCTTGACGAGCAAACAGCAGCGAGGTGAGTGTCCACTTTGGCATGTGTGGTAATAAATACATTATTACTGGATATTCTAGGAGTTGATAGTGAGTTGGGGGGTGTTTGTGGGGGGGAACATGGATAAGCGCAACACTGTTTCCAGCTTGTCTGAGTCTCAGTCTCGGAGTTCAACATGTTTTTTTGGAGAAACGCTGCCGCTTTTGCAAATATAACGACCACTATTTCCCGCTGTGTGCTAGCTTTTCTTTTAGATTCTTCTATCATGTGTGTTTTCTTGGTTTTTATTGTTCATGTGATGTTCTATATCTGACATATGAGGCTTCACATAAACTCTGAAATGGAGACTTTTGGTCAGGAGGAGGAGCCGCACCCTGAACTATTTATCCTGTGGTTAGATTCCATCTTCCCTTTTTTTCATTGTTCCTTTTTTATATTTCATCAGATGTAGAGATGAAGGCGATATCTCTGAGCACAATGATCTGTACTCGGTGAAATATGACTTGTTTGTTTGTTAACACTAAGGACTGATTATTACTTTGTTGCTGTTTTTCTTGAAACAGTTTTTTTTTGGCACCAGTGAGTGATTTTCAAGCCAGAACCCCTCCCAGTATGTGCTACTTTTGAAAAAAATAAGATTTAGCATATCAGACTAACCTGAGAACTTCTTCCATTGCTTTTTATTTAGCCTACTTAAATCAGGTAAAAGTCCCTTTACCTGTCATGCTTGGTTTGAGAAACTGCCCAAAATCTAAACGTAGAAAGTGATTGATTGTGCAAAACAAGAAAAATAGCATATTTTTACTGATCATCTGTTTTTTTTTTTGTTTGTTTGTTTTTTTAGCTAAACTAAGTGGGTTTTTTAGGTGCATATATTGAAATTGTGTTGTAAAAAATGACTTGTGCTTTAATATATTCTTTGCTTTTCTCCTGTTTCCCATCTTCTCCCCTGAAACTACAGCATGGCACGTCGTTCTCAGTGTTCCTCTGCTGGGGATAACCCCCTTGACCCCAACTACCTCCCTCCCCACTATCGGGAAGAGTACCGCTTGGCTGTCGACGCACTAGTTGAAGAGGATTTGGACGGCTACTATCAGTTCCTCCAAAGCGCAGATGTTGTAGACTTTCTGTCCACATCTGAAATCCAGTACATCCAGAGCTCCGTTCAGGCTCCCAGGCAGAGCATCGAGCCAGATCAGCATTTCCTGG
Source organism: Pseudomugil tenellus (assembly GCA_037177515.1). NCBI lineage: Eukaryota > Metazoa > Chordata > Actinopteri > Atheriniformes > Pseudomugilidae > Pseudomugil > Pseudomugil tenellus. The sequence goes on along the minus strand of JBAMHX010000018.1, from coordinate 6,640,380 downwards.
AGGTTGACTCTGATGGTTCTTCTGGAACTTACTGGCCTATTCACTCTGACCTGGATGTCCCTGGTTTGCACCTTGGCTGGCCTCAGGTGAATCCTTTCCTCGGACCAACAGAGGTCACCACGCTGATTAACCCGCCTGAGCTGGACATGCCGAGCATCAAGGAGCAGGCACGACGACTGATAAAGAACGCTCAACAGGTTGCTCTGTCACTTCTCACAAAAGCTTTTCTTTATCTTTGATGATTCATTCTGGGGAAAATGTTGTTTTCACTTTTGAATTTTTTTGGCTCTTATCTTCTCAGGTCATTGCCGTAGTGATGGACAAGTTTACTGATGTTGACATGTTTGCGGATATTCTCAATGCCGCCATGAGAAATGTTGCTGTCTACATTCTGCTTGATGAGCAGAATGCACATGACTTTATTCACATGGTATCTAACTGTAGAGTGGATCTGCAGAGCATTCAGGTGAGTACAATCTTCCCTTTTTAATTGAGTTTTAGTTTGAAGGCTAACACAGCAACACCTAAAGTTTTGTTAAGTAATATTGATCCCATTTGATAGAAATGACTTTAGTGTTGCCACAGTACTGATGCAACACTGCCACCTAGCATAGACAGCAGTTTAGACATTACTGAGTAGTGTTGTAATAACATTTTTGGGATTATGCTGTGTGTATCTTGCAGTGTTTATGTGTGAGAACAGTGTCTGGCAGCACGTATCAATGCCGCTCAGGGAAATCCTTCAAAGGTCAGGTGATGGATCGCTTTTTGTTGACTGACTGTAGGGCTGTGCTGAGTGGGAATTACAGGTGAGGCCGTTTAAATCGTTCACCATTGTATGCAGAATCTCTTTCATGAATGCATTCTTTGTTTCTTTGCATTTAAAAGTGACTGCTCCTATGTTTTGCTTTATTTGTCCAGCTTCATGTGGTCTTTTGAGAAGCTGCACCGCTGCATGGCACACCTGTTCCTCGGACAGCTTGTGACGACGTTTGATGAGGAGTTTCGGATTCTTTTTGCTCAGTCCCAGCCGCTGGTGATTGAAAATGTGCCCGCTCCCGTGGAGGATATAAACCTTTTGTACAAGAGACAGTACCCAAACACAAGAACCTCCCTGTACAGAGAGGCTAAAAAGTTTCCAATAATGGACATAGATCATTGTGATGAGTGGGTAAGACATTCCAGCGATGAAAGAATGGATGCTGATTGGAGGATGATGGCTCTTAAAAGGCAGGAAACTCTCCGTGGCCCTGGAGAGATGTACAGCAGATATAGTCCACAGCAAAGTCGTTTGGATCCTTATTTTGATCAGGGCCCCGCCAGAGTTCCCATGATGGATAATCCCGCCATTAAACGTCACTCTTATGCCGAAGGTGTCCAGGGTAGATACTCCCTCCCATTCCAGCAGCAACAGGGAATACCAGACTCTGAGCTCCAAGGAAGACATTTTCCAAGAGGCCAACAGCCTTTTCCAGGACCGGAAGCGGATTACAGCGGCTACGACCGCTTCTGGAATCAGGACTATTATTCAGCAGAGCAGTACTCTGAGCCAGGTTTACAACAGGATGTGAAAGCACCTGATAACTTTGACCCTGTTTTTAACTATTTATCATCTACCAGAAATATGGACTTTGATCAGAGCTCAGAGAAGTTACAACCTGCTGCAGATTTACCATTTAGTTCATCTTACCCGAGAAGACTGAGTCTAGGCCAGCCGTACGCCTGTCAGACCTCTCCCACCCCTTCAAAGTCAGCTGAACAGAAACCTTTTTTCCTTGACCCTACCCCTAATCGCAAAGATCCTATGGTGAAACGAGGACTGAGAGACTGGAGGATTAGCTCCTTCCTCAGTGCATATGAGGATCCTGCAGAAGAGGGGCTGCCATTCACACCACCTCAGGCACCAGATCCTCAGGTACCAAATCCCATACAGCAAACTGCACCAGCCATGGATTTTATTGCTTCCAAAATACCCAATGTTCAAGAGTTCAAAGTTCCTGTAATACCCAGGGCAAGCCAGATGCCTAGTTATGCCAAAACCACCACTCTGGAGCAACTGAAGAAGTTGCAGGATGAAGCGGTTACAGTAGCACCTGAAACTAAAACGACAGAGAGACCTCCGGAAACATTTTCTATAACTGAAGGAGAGAAGAGGGAGGACGCAGAACCAAAAGAACCAAAAATCAGTGTGCTTCGGCGGGACGAGTCTTTCAAAAGGAATTACAATGCAACGGTGCAAAGAAACTCAAGGTTGAGATCGTCTCTGATATTCAGCTCTCTGGAGCAGCAGCAGGCTCCTCAAGACACTGTCGCTGATCAAAGTGATGAACAAAGTGAGAAAAATGAAAATGAACACACGAGACTCGCTTTTGTTTCTCAAGTTTTGGGGCAAAGGAGGTCTGCCGCAAGAGAACCTTTTGACTGGAGAGCAATTAAGCCAGCCAGTTTTGATAATACATCCACGGAAACATCCAAAGCAGACGATAAAGAATCATCAAAGGAGGAACATTCAAAGGATCTTTCAGCAAACCCTGAGGCCCCAGAGCCATTAAAACTACCTGATGTGAAGCAAGATAGTCTTACACCATCAGCTGCTAATGCTAAGCCCTCTGAAGCTGAGCTGCCCAAAACTGATCAACCTGTACAGCCATCAAAAGCTTTACTGACAAACTCATTGTATGTAAATATGGATGATCCGGATCAGAGGCTCATGTTTTTCAAAGAGTTAGCTGCAAAACGTAAAGCAGCTAAAGCTGCAGAAGCTGAAAAGAAGAAAGAAAAGGCACCAATGAAGCCACTACTTGATCTTGAAAGTTATTCACCGAAAGAAAAACCTGCTCCAAAGGAAACATCACAAAACCTTGCTTCAGTATCTGATGACTTGCCAGCAAAAAGTCCTGCTGAGACAACATCCTCAAATACCAGCGAGTCAGCTGCTTTGTCTTTAGATACAAATAGCAGTACTGACAAGAAGGACTGTGTTGTTACTAGTGATTCCAAAACTTTCCAAAGCTGCAGCGGACAAGAAGCCAAAGATCCAGCTGATTCAGAGACGGCGGGGTTAGACAGTGAGTCAGTGGCAAGACTTCCTGTTTCTGCCGAAAGAAAATCCTCTTGGAGTAACTCACCAGACGACACAAGACTGTCGGTATCTTCTATACAAGAGAGTTTTAATCCACCTACACCGAGAAATGCTACTACGGTTAATGTTTCAGCTGCTGCACAATACACAGACGAAAGAGAAAGCCCAGGATTCGGTTCTACCTCAGAGGAGTCGATCTCAGTCAGTTCCGGGTCAGTAGAAGCTCCAGCGTTGTCTGTGTTGGATATGTACTCTCAGAATCCTAAAGCAGATGAGTTAGATCCCATCATCTACACGCCTCCAGTGCCATCTGAAGCAGACGATGGGTCAGAATTAAGCTTGAACACAGTAGAGCCAATCTCGTCTTCTGATCACACTCTGCAACATTCTGGCACGCAGAAAAGTCCTGCAGAGGTCTCGTTCTCTAACACAGATACCAGCTCAACTCATTCTCCCAACAAAGTATTCCCTAACATTGACATAACTTATACTCAAGACTCTGTCAGCCCCTTACTGCAAGAGTCTTCGCAATCAGCTGAAGAAACTGCTGTTCCATTCCTGACGAGCTGTGAGATCCCATCAGCAGATGAATCTGATCATTTGGAGTCTGAGATCGTTCCTGACAGAAATGTTGCCAGTCCAGATCCTAAAGCTTCCTCGTCACTATCCACCTCAGAGACAAGCTGTGCAGAGTTTTCTTCACCAGAACCATCAGAGAAAACCATCTCTGAATCAGAAAATGATGGTTCAGCATTACTTGCTGCAGAAGAGCGTGACGCTCTTGTATCATCTAGGGATGTTAAAAGCGATGGCACGTCTCCCAATCTTGCATGTGGTGCAGAAAGGCCAGACTCTGTTACAACCACTCCAGCAGACGCTCCATCTAACTCTTTGGTTTCTGAAACAAACTCACATATCAGTTCAGACGTTACTGCAAATTCTTCCCTTTTAGAAGCAACCTCATCTCAAGAGATGAAAATTCAAGCTACTCCTCCACACCACCTCAACCTGCCAGATGTTAGTGGAACTGCTCCTCCTGAGAGCGTAAATATCTCTCTGACTGAGTCAGATCAATCACTATTGCCCCCTGAAATGGAAATGACAGAAACCGACATGTCTGCAACAGTCAGTCCCTCGGATGACAACTTTATTTCTAGTGAAACCGATCAAGAATCAGAGGAGTTTCCAGTTTACCCAGCAACGCAATCACCAAGCAGCCAAAGTGACTCTACCTCAAACGCACCAGCAGAGCCTGATTTGCTTTGCAAAACATTTACATGTGAAAGCTCCTCATCAGATGCCCCTGCTCTGACAGGAAGTAGCATCATAGAGCCGGGCTCAGTGGTCACTGCTGAGAAAAAATCTGATGCTCTGGAGGACACAAATAAGAGCGACCAACGTAGCACTGAGGGATCTGTCAGCAGCGAAAAAACAAATGACCAAATCAAGCAAAGTCACAGCTTGGAAAACCCAGAAATAACATCCAAGCAGCCAAAGTCGAGCCAGTCTCGCTACCACTCATCAACGGTCAACGTGCTCACAAGCAGCAACCTGCGAGACGACACAAAGCTGCTGCTAGAGCAGATTTCTGCCAACTGCCAAAACAGGAGCGAGACCCCTAAAGAGTCTCCCGTCACCGATGACGAGAAAGAAGATGAAGCTGACAAAAACGCCAAAGAAGAAAAAGAAAGAGGGTTCAGGACGTTTGGCAGAGGGCCGCCCAAGTCGTCTCAGGAACGCGAGAAGCTGCTGCAAAGAATTCAGAGCATGAGGAAGGAGAGGAAAGTTTACAGCCGTTTTGAGGTATAAATATGTCATGTTTGTTATCATCACTAATCTGCATAAATGTCTGGTTACCTCTGTTCTAAATAATTTTGTTTCTCTAAAATTAACAGATTGGACCTTAGTTTGGATTCAGAGAGGAAAGGAAGAAGCAGGCGGTAAAGCGTATGATGCAAGAACGGACACCTCTACAGTGTTTAAGGACATTTTCATGATTTCGCCAGTTTAATGTGGTCAAGAGTTGGGACCTGCATCAGATTCATTGAACTTTACAGGGTAAAAGTGCCAGAAAAACATCCAAAGTTGTCCCAGTCATGTTTAACAAAAGGCCTCTATCTGCCGTTGCATCATGAAGTCGCTGCCAGTGTGAACAACAATGTGGACAACGTGATTGATAAATATGTTTCAGTGATTGCACAGGTGAAGTGCAACAAGTTCAGCAGGTTATTAGTGTGACTACAAGTTGTGCTGTTGTAAAGCACGATTAAGCATAAAAGAAAAGCTAAAGTGTTTGAAAAATTCTCATTCATTGCAAGTGGTTCTCTGGTGTTTCACAAGCACATTAAAGATGCTGATAGTTACATGTTAGCTGGTGCTAAAGTTAACATCCTTTAAAGTCAGCAATGCTTCAGAATAGTATAGATAGATAGTTTAAAAAGCAATCAACTTAAGATTAAAACAACAGTGACATCTACATTTTGTACCAACATTAGTCATTTGAATAATATGGGATTTTATAGGTGTTATAGAGGTTAAATGTCACGTCATGATTGCATTGGAGGCAACATAAAATCCATTCATGTTTGACTCAGGTCATATTAAATCAAAAGCTTATGTAACTAGTTGTTTCCCTTTTGCTTCTTGTGATTTCCTGATTTTGTACATTTTAAATAAAAACTTATCTTCCACACTGAAACCAATCTGTATGTTAAAAAGACATCTAAAGCTGGACTGTAAGTGTTTTTAACTTACTTTAGCAACACTTGCTATTTGTAAATAAACTTTTTAAAATATGTTCCTCTGTTTAATGGCTTCTGATTCTGAATGAAAGAACGAAATGAGTAAGGATCAATAAATGTGTTAGGTGACATTTGATCGGGAAATAATGGTAATTAATGTCACAGCTGTGGAAAAAGATGTCAGAAAGCTACATATTTATTTTTATTTAAGATGTTTGTTCATTTGATCCTCAACAATAAATGCATTAAGTAAATTGGATCAAAGATTATTGATAAAAGCTGATAAAAGAATTATCCTCAGACTGCACAAGCATATCACACTCTTTCCTCTAGCACCACCTTCCGGCCAAATTTCATAGTGCTGGGCAAATACATATTCTTTTCTAATAATAATGTTTGAAAATAGATATGTGGCTGCCAGATTCATGTAAACATTTACATTTCTGGCTTTTTCTTGAATGGATCTGAAAATAAGAAGCAAATGATTTGTTTTCAGAAGTGAAATCAAATTAATAAAATTAATTTAGAAGTGCATCTTTCTGTGCAGCAGATCACAAAATTAGAGATGAATAAACTGAAAATAAAGTGTAATTTTCTCTTTTTTTTCTTTAGCACCTTTAATATGTGACTTCAGTCTGTTGTTGATATTTAGCTCAGACTCCAAACACTTCTGGCCAATCTAAGTGCTGGGTCTCACACATTTCTTAGGTAATCAGACGAATCAACTTCATATTGACCCCTAAAGGAAAATTCGGCATTAAGATGTATAATGACAACAAAGTCTGATTCAGCCTGGGAACTATGTAACACAAGTCCATAGTGACTATTTGAACTCTGTTACTTTTAGCTTCTCTTGCAAAACACTATGAAACAGATTAAACCCCCATTGTGAATTAATTCCCTATCGAGTCACATGCCAGAATGTGTTGATTATGAAAGAAGATCTCCTATGTTTCATAAGAAACAGTGGGCCTCTTGTCTAGAAATGTCACTTTCCCTCCACTGCTCACAAATATCTTAATAAGCTTGCACTGAATCAGTAATCTTTAAAGAGCTGCACTGCCTGAAGTGGCTCACATCTGAAGGGAAAACGTAGGCTGCGTTTCAAAGATTAGTTTTTCCTGAGTTTTTTAATTTTTTGCCCAAAAGGGATCATTTAGAAATGCCTTCAACCCTTGCGATAGTTTACCACATCTCTGCATTCAGCTGGTATGCTTATATTGTTAAATATCTTGTTGCAAAGGATGGCGAGGAGTTACCTGCAGGGATCTTTGTGTATGGCGGTCCATGGAAGTATCTGACTTTTCTGAACTTGGTGAGGACATTAGTAGGGAAAACTCTTGTGTGCTTGTTATAGATGTGATTTAATGATGTTACTGGTAATATTTCAGTTGCTGCAAATGGTCTTCTTTGGACTGGCAGCTGTGAATGATCTTCAGACAGATAAAAAAGTAGAGAGCAGTCTGAATAGATGCAAAGATCTCCTGTTCTCTGTTTTTGGTTTCCCGGTTGGCATGGTGAGTAATGTATTTAATAAAAAAAGTAAATTTTACAAGACAAAACCTTGATCACACTCTGCTTTGCCATTTTATCTGCATTTCTCTTTCAGTTTGTTGTTGTACTTTTCTGGACTCTGTTTGCCTACGACAGAGAATTAGTCTACCCAGCTACTATTGATGCTTTCTTTCCTCCCTGGATCAACCATGCTATGGTCTGTATGCTTTCTTTCATTATAATTCAAGCAAACCTGATTCTCATGAATTATTGTTTCAATTGTTTTTAGCACACCTTTGTCCTACCTATTCTACTTGGAGAAGTGCTGCTGCAGCCTCACACGTACCCAAAGATTAAACATGCACTGACTGCATTAGGAATTGTGGGATTGAGCTACCTGTCCTGGTAAGTCTTGAGTCAGCTTATACAGAAGCTTCTCTAAATAAAAAAAGCAGACTAAATGCTCACATCACTCTAATGTGGCTGAAAGTGCAGCAGGGTGTAAATGTGTTACTGTTGTAGCTAGTTGAGACTTGTCCAACACATCGCTGTATGTAGACAGCTTCAGGGGTTAAGCTGTCATACTTGCATAGTGTAATATGACCTGTGGCTCTTTGTGTGTGTGTGTGTGTGTGTATAACAGCACAAATCACAAACATACAGATTGTTCCGCATAAGTTTGGCTTTATTCATCACATTGGTGTTTTTCTTGTTGCATTTATTACAAGTATTGTAGGTAAAAGCTGTGAAAAATATGACTTATTCTTCCTTTATGACAAGACAGGACAAGACCAAATAGCTCCAAATGAGTCTGATAACTCCACTTTTGCTCTCTCTCCCCTCCATACATATCCTGCAGGATCATATGGGTGTATTTGTCAGTGGGAATTTGGGTATATCCTCTTCTTGGTCACTTCAGCACTGCTGGTCTGGTCGGTTTCTTCTTTTTTAACATGTCTGTGGTGACTTTGCTCTACCTGCTTGGGGAAAAGCTGAACAGCTTCGTCTGGAGTAAGATACATGTTTATCTCTAATCAGATTACATTTTCTAATGCCATCTGTCTGTTCATCTTTCTTACCGTTTGTCTCTTTCATTTCAGGAAAAGAAAAATAAATTAGGCTACTACTAAACCAATCATATCAAAAGGACAATTTGAAACACCTACGATGTACAGCTACTGTTTGCTTTTACAGCTTAATAAAAGGGTATTTATTGTATTGTGTACTAAAAATAAAAACAAGCAATGAAACACTGCAGAGCTGTGTCTTCTGTTCAGCTTAGATGTTGTTTAATATCACATCCCCCTTTACCATTTTTGCTCCATCTGCCAGATTGAAACTAAACAGCCAGACTTTTAGCCATACAGTCAGGAACAATATATCCAGTGGAATAGATAGATTTTCACAGAACTGAATACATTTCTGCCGATAGGGGTCTTGATGGTTCGTCAGAATAACTTGTAATCCAAAACGCAGTGTTGAGTTCACCATCATAACTTTGGACTTCTCTGCAAAATGTTCCACTTTTCTGCATCCATCAGCCACCTCATGTAGAGGGGTAGCTTCTTCTTTCCCAAACACATCAACCACCGCTTAGATCTCTGTAGCCCTTCAGATGCTGGAGGTAGTTTGGATCTGCATCAACCAATCCAACAGAAAGGATCTTCGCCAGTAAATGCAGATCTTCTTCACTCAGATCCTTCTGGTGAAGAAAAAAAGGTCAAATATTTTACCCCAGTGGTCAGAACCAACCTCAACGTTAGAAATCAGATAACTACTAACCTTTTTGTTGTTGGCTGAAGATTCAGGAAGTTGGGTCTTTGCTAGTTTCTTTTCCTGCAAGCGATAATCATGTCAGAGACTGAAGTTCCAACTTAAACCATATTCAGTTTGCTTCTATCTGACGTGATTTTGAATTAAATTTTAAAACGGAACATTTTCCGTCTCGCACACAAACTGTAAAAGACTATTCACCTCTTTGAGACCTTTTGAAACCCAAATTATGATGAAGAGAAGTCCAGCAACGACCTAAACACAGAAAGAGGGAAAACAATTAAAAATGTTTTTCTAAAAAGATGTTTAACAATAATACTAAAAAGGTAAAAGAAAAGAAAAATTTAAACTGAAGTTTTTTACTTACTCCTAACAAACTCAACATGTTTGTGTCTCACGTTGTTCCTCTGCTTGTTCTCTGAAGTGTTGCTTCTTTTGAACTATATAAATTCCTCCTGTTGAGTCACAATGGAAATGTCACATGTGGAAAAATTTCCTGGAAGAACCAGCTCTGCAGGAAACACTGCATTTTCAAAGAAACACCTGCTTTTGCTTCGCAGAAACAAGCCATCTGACAAATGCTCTGTTACGTAAATGTTTGCGTGAAATGGACTGGTTGACACAGGACAGATATAATTTACTTTAGGTGTTAATATGATGTGTTAGAGTCACCACAAGCAAACAACAACACAAGACAAAAGAGTTGCATCACGCATACACCAGCGATGCGTAGCTTCATATCACACCAGCACTGAGAAACAAACACACCACCACTGTCTATGAATTCTAAATACGTCACTTTGAAAGTTTGATAACGTGGTCTGACGACATCTCTTATTTTTGAAGCGATCAGCTGATGCGAGAAGGGATAAAGTTAGAAGTCATGGAAAATAAGCCAGTGTATAGTCATACTCATTCAAATTCATTTACTGATGATCATTAAAGTTAATGTGAGACATTTACAGAAGACAGTTTTAAAAGAAATAATTCCCTCATGTGTTAAAATCCTGTAGACATAACTTCAGTTAAATTTGAAATGTGGGATTTATGAAGATGAAAGTAGCATCCTCCCTGCTAGACACACACAGCCTGTATACTGTTCTGAATAGAAAATTGTGTGAATGATTAGTTTGCACAGCCAGAAAGAGCCCAATTTGAACTGAACACATTTTAACAAGAACTCAACTTTCACTGGATCTTCTGTGGAATATTAAGCAGCATCTACATTTTGCTGCACAAGTGTCTGCTTTGGTTTGTGTTCACAGCGGATTCATGCAGGATCACAGCTCACACTGAAGAACGTGCAGTAACAGACAGTTATCTTGATGTTTATGGGAACTGAATCCAGACATGGAGAAAACTACAGTGCTTCTGATTCTTCACATCAACCTTATTTGCTAAATCTTACATGTTCCTGATAAGCTGCTCTGATAAGTTGCCTCCACTCCCCTTAATGCCATAAAACACCTAAAGAGGCCAAATAATTAATTTTAAATTATTGGGCATGATAACAGTTTTAACATCTGGAACAAAACTGTTCTGAAATACATGAAGCCTACATAAAGATACAACAAAGCCTCAAAAGGCTAATTCTGTGTTTATGTTGCAACATTGTGTTACAAGGCAGGGAAGGTGTGGACCCAAATGCAGGCAAGGGAGGCAGCATGGATGTAGATTAACTTAATTTATTATTAAGAATAGAATTAAGCATCACTCACCAAACGAAATGCAGACCAACATAAGCAAACAAAGACAAGACAAATTCAATGAACCACTAACTAAACAGAAAAATCAAGTGACTTACTTAAATGCAACTAAACGAAGGACAGGTGAACATAATTGCTAACACAGGTGAAACCAATGAACAGAACATGAAGCTGAATGGAAACACAGAGCAAAACAGGAACACGGTCAAAATAAAACAGAAAACATAACACTAAACCAAAACCCACAAAAATTCCAAATAATATCCAAACCGTGACACATCAAGTTCCACATGGAAGACAATATAATTAAAATTTATAAAAAGTAAGAAATCTTTCCACATGAGAGTCGATGCTGACAAGTAAAGTTAAATGGTTATGATCTATAATGCATTCCCTTTCACAATCCTGCATTAAGAACAGGAATAAATGGAACTCGCTGCAAGATCAAAACGGCTCCAAAAGCCATTATTATTCTAACATATTTGCTTAATGTATTAAAAAAAGAAAAACACAAAGTAGAGTGGAAATA
>JBAMHX010000018.1:6593998-6605244 GCA_037177515.1 Pseudomugil tenellus | reverse complement strand
TCCTGAGCTCAAACGATCCGCCAGCCTCAGCCTCCCAGTAGCTTGGATTACAGGCGCGCGCCACCGCACCCGGCGAGGATATGCAGGCGTTATCGGTGTTTTAGGTTTTACTCTGGTGACGTCATTGGACACATTAGTGACATCTAGTGGGGAAGCATGGTCTTTAAATGTCTGCTATTTATTATTGTGAAAGTTTTTAATCAGTTGTTAAACTGTTAAATTGAAAGAATTGTTCACTAAGACATTTTCATGTGTATTCTTTATTTTTTTTGCCAATTTATTAATTTCCAAAAGGAAAATTATGCAACCATAAAATTCTTTGGCAGCTTAACTTGGAAATGTAAAAATACATTTTAAACATCTCTGACACTTCATATTTAGAGTTTTTATCAAATGGCATTTACAGTCAACTATTATTATTATTATTATTATTATTATTATGTTAAAATAAATCATTTTGACAAATGTGTTCATGTTGAACCATATCAGAAACTTTAAGAGTTTTGCAGCTGCTAATGTCAAAGATCTATAAATCTTCTATTCCCACAAATTGATGTTATATTTGCTACACAAATATTAGAGAAGGCAAGGGGGTGTCTCATCTCAGCAATTACAAAGGTCACTGCGTGTTACGTTTAAAATCATTGCAGGTGTGTAGATACTGAACAAATACATGGTTGAAGCAGCACAACTGTTTTAACTCCAAGAAATAGAACTTTTGTTACAATTAAATACATCAAGATAAAACATAAGAGCACAATAATGGACCTTCCAGCACATAACGTACACATTATGACATTACAAGTATTAGCATCATCATATATTTGTCAAAAAGGAAACAGAGGATAATAGATAACCCACATTATCGACAATCAACAATTTGTTTTGTTAACACTGCCTATCACACCTGTTAACGGGTACAGTCACATCAGTCACACCCCACTGAACAGAATCCAAACTGAATATTTCACAGCAGCAATACACAAACACATGAATATGATTTTGCTGGAGTTTTATTTATATTTCATAATTTCTAAACTTCTGCAGCAGACAGGATGGAGAGTCAGCAGCCCATCGGAAGCGAAGGTGGCAATAATCACCTGAGGATGAATTACAATAAAAAAGTCAATCTTACAAAATTTAACAATGCAGAAACAACAGATACACAATTAAAATGAGCAAAAGCTGCAATGACTGAGAAATTAATTCTATCTCTGGTTGATATACCATATTTACATAGAATTTTTGTTTTTGCAGCAATATTATCGTAATCATGCAGAAATTCACTATAAAAACACTATGGAAGAGTTTTGATTTAACATGGACAATACAAAAAATGTATTTATGATGTAAAAATAATTCTATGCATCTCTTATGTCATGATTGAACTACTAATATTACTTATCCTTAAAAACCTACTGCAGATTGAAAATGTTTTAGAAAGTTTTCTGATGAAAAATAGATCATATTTGTCCAATTTGACCTTCTCTTTGTTATTCTCTTTACATAAAGAGGACTTTGTTGGGAATTTGTGATGTACAAATAGAGCTGAACTGAGTTATGTTATGAAAATAACTTACTGTAATAAAAAATACAGTGTATAGAATTTTACAAAGTCATGATCACAAGATTGCTTAAAGGTTTAAAAATGTTTATTCATGTTTTACTGTCATTTCAGCCCATATGGAGGCATTGCTGTAGAATTGAACTGGCACACATGTCTGTGACAGAAGTTCAGATGCAGACAGAAACACAAACACAAAATTTTGATTTCTCATGCTTCAAAGTTTGGATCCTTTAATGATGCTTCTTGACCATTAAGTGTAATATGTGTCTATCTTTGCATGTGTTGCAGTACAGAAGCATCCTGATGTTTTCTTTATATCCTTAAAATATCTGATATTTTTTTTAAATCCACTTACTTGATGAGGGCTCATTTTCATCTGATGTCTCCTGATGGTGATGTTGGTCCTCTGTTACGGGAGTTTCTGGCTCCTCTGCTTTGGCGGCCTCCAACATTGGTTCCTTCTTGGTTCTCACAGCCCAATGCATTGACTTTAAACAGATAATAATACAGTATGAATTACAGAATACACATCAATTAAAAATACTGAACTTATGACATTACGTACAGTCTTTACAGAGTCATTCCAGCACGTCCACTCATGAAATGGAATAGTGACACCGCTTCTTTTCCAAAGGTCATAGTTTTTCCTTTTGGCTTCATTACATAAAACCTCTTTGGCTTCTTGCAGCTTCTGGAAATCAGCCACTGAGAACAAAGAAAACATTGGGATGTTATTGGACATTACCCCGACAGCATGAAGTTAACTTAATCTTCTGATTTTTGCATGAAATTGTAGGTTATTGCTCATATCAATCATTCCTTTCGCCCACCTGCTTTGGGGTTGTCTAGATGCTTGTCTGGATGACATGCCAAAGCTCTGATCTTGTATTCATTGAGAATCTGTTCAGTCTAAAGAAAAAAATATTTTTTAAATATTTCACTAATAAATAATTAATTAAAATAAATATAAAAAACAGTATAAAAAGAGTAGATTGTTCTCTGTAATTGCCTATTTTTATACACTGAAAATGAGTGGTCTGTATAAATGATTTCAGCTGTTTCTTTTTCTAATTGCTATTTTAGCATTTACTGGATTTTTTTTATCTATACATACAGTTTATAAAACATTGTCTATGCGTGAGTTGATGTTCCCACCACCTTTGCTATTTTTCATATTAAATACATTAAATATTTTTCATAACATTATTATTATTTGACCTGGAATAAATATGCAACAGCACCACCTACACAGGAACAGCTGACGCAGACATCAACAGGTCTCATTTTAAATATTACACACGAAGCACACGGAAAGACTACATATTTTCCAATACTTCACAGGTTTTTTTTCACGCTTCAATCAATTATTATATTTTAAATACATTTTTAAAATAATCTGCATTGATTTGCTATACGGTTATGTCATGTTGTGTCATCCAGCAAATAGTCAGAGCCTGTAGTCCAATAGTCGCAACTTACCGACGACAACTCATCACATCCCAATAACCCGTAGTAATCCTCCAGGTCCTCTGGTTTGTAGCTTAAGACAGCCTCCATAAAGATCTGTCACAGAAACGCGTGTGGTTTAATTTCAACGGAGCGATTTAATGCTGCTTGCCCAGGTTATAGATGTTCAATGTATGCCGATGCATGGACTATCTAACGCTGCTGTTTCTGTTTTCAAAAGTTTTCTGCTTTATCAGACTGACTACATTAAATGGGATATGCTTCCAGATAGTTAAAAAAGCCTATGATGATATCTACGTAGTGGGAAAAATTGTATCTGTTCTCTTTTTCAGAATGTGGCGTATGTTGCATTCAATGACAAAAGTAAAAATAAGAAATCTCTGCAAACCGAACTCATTGACGGGGCCTCGATATAAAATAAAAAGTAGCTGAAAGAAATGTGAATAAACAGAAAGTGAAACTGTTTCAAATCAATGTTATTATAAACAAAAAACGGCATGTAATATTGCCGATCTCCCCTAAGTGCTGAACAGAATGTACTGCTAATTTTGCGATATAATGGCAAAATCTATAGTGACATAACACAGCAGTTATTATGTCAACTGAATTAACAGAGTTTACAAATTGTTCTAATAAAGTCAGATGTTTGCATATATCTTAAAACTGTACATTCTTCAAGAATAGTCATCGACCATATAAAATCCGTCCAATGACATTGAAGGCAACAACAATTTGTTTTGGTTTCACGTCATCGACGTATAAAGGGGACGTTCGATTCGTGTCTATTGGTGGAGGGCAAGTCACGTGCCATTATGCAAATGAGCCAGCTGTCTGAGAGGAAGGATCTACTCAGCGGCTCTGTGGGCTGAAGATGGCGGACGGAGAGAATAGTCACGGAGCGGCCTTATCGGGCGCCTCTGATATGGACGAACCTGCCACGAAAAGGTCCAAAATTAATATATCGGCTAACTATGGATTTAAAAACACCGAGGTAGACCCATTTTCGTGCGTCTCTTCGGCCACTGAGAGCTGGGAGGCAGCGGTGAATTGTGCGCAGCTAGCTGAGAAGGAAGCAAAGCCGGTGATGGCGGTAGAGCAGGCCCAAGCAGCGCGAGGCGGAGACAACAATGGATTGGGGCTGTTGGTCTCCGAGCCGCATAAACCAATTGGGAAGCTAAGCGACATCACTGTTTTGAACGCAACTGAAGATAGTGCAGGTATGGAGAGTTGGCCATTTTACAAGGTCCTATGAGATTTACAGTACTAACGGTTGGGGTAACGGTTGTTTTACTAACCAACCGGCGGCTGCCAAGCAGCGTACAACTTATTTTTCAAGCGAAGAATAAGTTGTAGATTAATAGTTAATACTTGTGTACTTCTTTGTAACCTTAAAATTCAAACTGCCGGCGACACCGCCTGTCCTGATCATAACTTTAATGAGTTAAGTTGTCTGAAGTTGTACAGAAACTTAGCATAGTTAGCTGGTGTAACGTCAAATTCCGTGCTCTGATACAAACTGAGGCCACACATGTGTCTTCAGTGGTCACATGTTAATCAATGTTACTAAAGCCCGCTTTATTACACTGAGGCTGCTGTTGACACAAATGGTTGCGACTGCTATAAGTTGCAATTGGAGATGATCACAACAGACATTTCAGTGAAATTGTTCTATCTCTCTGTCTTTCTTTCTCCTTTTCGTTGCTCAGATTTTCTTCGACATGAAGATCTCCATTCTAATGGTCTTGCTGTCACACCAGAACATATTAATGAGGATGATGACAGATCCTCACATGCAAGTTCCAGTGACTGGACTCCTCAACCCCAAATAGGTAACTTGGAGAAGTTCACTAGCTTTTGCATACATGTCTGCATTGTTTTTCACTCATCTGGTATACTGTTGTGTTATGTTGTTGGTGGTTTCTTTAAGCTTCACAATGGTTTCAAGCTTTCGCAGCATGTGCATTCTTTTTGAACAAGTAATGAGCTGATTTGTTGCGTTCATGCTTAGGTTCCTATAGTTTCCTCCAGCAGCACATCAGAGAGACTGATCCGAGGGCCATTCTGAGGGATCTGCTTCCAGAGACGATACTTCCACCTGATTTAGATGACATGACATTGTGGCAGATCATTATCAACATTTCCGAACCTCCCAAAAGAAAGAAGCGGAAAGATGTAAACACCTTAGAAGATGTGGTCAGGCTGCTCGGTGAAAGCAGAAGGATCCTTGTGCTGACTGGTGCTGGTGTATGCATTTCATGTTTTTCTTTACAGTTGTTCATAATAATTATGCACATTATTTTTACATGCAATCACTGAAATTAAATGTTCCTTTTCTCCATTGCTTGCCTCTTTTTGTAGGTTTCAGTTTCATGTGGAATACCAGATTTCCGCTCTAGAGATGGCATTTATGCACGACTTGCTGTAGATTTTCCTGACCTTCCAGATCCCCAATCCATGTTTGACATTGAATACTTCAGACGGGACCCCAGACCCTTTTTCAAGTTTGCTAAGGTCAGTTTAATTTCTTGCTAGCAGCTTATTTGACATTTATTTTCAATAATTAATGTACAATTTCAGAGTACAGATTATGTGAGTTGATATAGAAGCTGCAATACACCTAAATCTGCAATAAGATTTTTATTAAATGGTGGGGCTTTAGTCACATTTCGGGATATCAAATAATATTTAAAAGGTAATTTATAATAACCCATTAGTGCCTATTATATCATATTTGATACATACAGTTTCTGAGGGATTTTGCATCACTTTGTGATAGAAATTTTATTCAAAATCCAGTTTTACACTATGTGAGGCTGGTCTGCTGCCCCCTGGTGAACACCAGAAAGCAGAAGATTACATTACAATAATTTTGACTTATAACATTGTAAATAAAGATTTCAGATGGAAAAATCTGACTTTTCTGCTCAGCTATTCTTAGGTCAGATGATTCATGAATGTTCGTGTTGTGAACCTTAGCTTCTAATTTTCTAGTGTAGTACAAAAGTAATGTGTTGTCCACTGAATGACTTAATAATGTAGCCGTAACATGTAGATATGTGCAGTAAAATGTTTTTAGGTTTACCATATTTTTTTTATTTTTGTCCTTTTGAGCATTAATCTGTGCTTAACTTGAATTTAACATAAAAGTTGAATAGTTGTGAACTTTTTGATAATTTAAACAAATTGTTTCTTAATTTTAGATGTTACCTTGATTATTATTAATTAGCCAGTATCATTTTGTTTTGAGCCTATCTAACTGAAATGTTTTTCCTGTAGATATTTCCATAACAGAAAAGCAGATATTGTAAAATACAAAATTTTCAAACATTTTAAATAATTAAATAATTAAATTAATTATTTAATACTGGTTAATTAAATAATACTGGTTCTAAATGTCTGTTTCTGAGGTTTTTTTTAATAACTACGCAGTCCTAAAATGAGATTTTACTTTTTCTCCTTCTGAATGAATCAATCATCTTTGTTATAGGAGATCTATCCTGGTCAGTTCCAGCCGTCACCTTGTCACAGATTTATATCGATGCTGGATAAGAAAGGGAAGCTGCTGCGCAATTACACACAAAACATTGATACCTTAGAACAAGTGGCTGGAGTTCAGCGAATTATCCAGTGTCACGGTAAGTGAGACCAATAATTCAGCTTATCTAACAACTTATGTCTTTTGTGGTCATGCAACATAATAAATATATTTTTCTAAATGTTTCTTACAGGTTCCTTTGCTACGGCTTCATGTCTCACTTGTAAACACAAGGTGGATTGTGACGCTATAAGGGAAGACATCTTTAATCAGGTATATACTGCAGATTCCAGATAAACTCTTTTGCCAGCATTAGTAGATATTGTATCATCAAACCACAATCAGTTGTTTGAAAAAAATCCACCTGCTTTATAATCCTGTTGAATAGCCTGATAATATCTGCAACAACTTTAGTTGGTTCACTCTCTTCCCAGTAATCAACACATGATTTCAGTGACATTTAAAGAAATCCAGCAGAACCTCTGATTCATCTGTGTGTGTTTGCTTTCTATTTCAAAGGACAGAAACATGAATATAGGTTAACTCTTTCCACTGCAGATTGTTTATTGAGGTAAAACTGTAAGAAAGTGTAGCTGTTAATCAAATTAGTTATTCTTCTGTAAGAAGTTGATAAATCTCATCATGAGTGTCCAAACATGAGTATAAACTTTGTTACGGTTGAAATGCAGTGGCTATGTTGACATGAACTGAAGTGATTGATTTTTGTGTTTTACCTCAATGTTGTTCTTAAGACTGTTATAATGTGCTTTGGTCATTTTTGCGATCTTTAATACCATAAACATAATTTGAAATGTGACATAGTAAAACAGCAGAAATTAAGCAACTTACCTCTCAGAAATAATGCACCATTAATGCATGTAAAATATGAATGCAATATGAATGGCATTGCTTTGTTTAACACGGGATTTTTTTGCACTGTGTAATATATCCTGCAGGTTGTCCCTCGTTGTCCGCGGTGTCCGGATATTCCTCTGGCAATCATGAAGCCTGACATCGTCTTTTTTGGAGAAAATCTTCCAGAAATGTTCCACAGAGCCATGAAGCAGGATAAAGATGAGGTGGACCTCTTGATTGTTATCGGCTCGTCACTTAAAGTCCGACCAGTTGCGCTCATCCCAAGTACGGTTTTCCACAAATATATTTCTAGCCGGTTTGTTGTGTTTGCAATAATCCCAAACAAAACCAAATCTTCCTTTTTTCCACTTGTTTTCATCCAGACTCTGTTCCTCATGAAGTGCCTCAGGTCCTGATCAACAGGGAGCCACTGCCTCATTTAAACTTTGATGTGGAGCTACTCGGGGATTGTGACGGCATTATCAACGAGCTCTGTCATCGAATGGGTGGAGACTTTGAACAGCTCTGCTTCAACACTCTAAGACTCACTGAGATCACAGAGAAACCCCCTCGGTTACCAGAACAGCCACCAAGCGAGGCCTTGTCTGCTTCCAGCGACGCGTCTCTGGAGGTGCAGAAGCAGCACCAAACAGACTCCGTAAACAAGACTTCAGGGGACACTGAACGTCTGAATGTCACAGAGACCGCTGATCATAACGTTACACCTTTGAAGCCTTGTCCAGGTGAGGAGACCACCGAATCTCCAACACAGGACGCACCAAAAGACGAGGCATCCGTGTATAAAAGCCAAACATCCAGCTTTGAAATTCGTAAACGATGCTGGGTTAGTCGCGTCAACAGAAGTCCAATCAGCAAACGTCTTGAAGGTAAGCGTCAGAGCATGTAGTTAACTAGCCTAACCTTTTCTCCATGTTTGCTTATCCGAATGCTTATTAAAACTAAAAACATCAATCAGGTAAAAATGCACACAAGCAATTTGATAGATTCTGTGTCGTCCCCACAGCGGCCCAGTACCTTTTCCAAGCCCCAAATCGTTACATCTTCCACGGAGCTGAAGTTTATTCCGACTCTGAAGACGAGACATCCAGCTCTTGTGGGAGTGACAGCGAGGAATCGGAATGTAGTGCGGAAGATGTGGAAGATGAGAGCGAGCCTGAGAACGCCGCCATGACAGCAGCAGATGTAGAGACAAATCCCAGAGACACTTTACAAAATTCAACCAATGAGGCAGCATCGAGTGCACAGATAGACACTAATTCTGAAAAAACTCAGAGCACCACTCACCTTTAAGTGTAAAAAGTACCTATTTGACAAAGCACTAATTGTCTTTTTGTATATGTTTCATATATTTTTGACTCGTCATGCTTATCTTTCATAAAGTTGAAATGGTGTGACGACTTTGTGTGTATATGCAGCAGGTCTTCCCTTTTGTTTCTGGACCATTTTGTCACATAGTGTCTGAAACTACATGCTGTGCACTATTTACTACATAAAATGCATTTTTTTTTTTTTCATTTTTAAGAAATTATTTCTATGTTGTCTCATATTGTATCCACATTTTCAGAAATTTAGGCGACGTCATCTGTGGAATACTGCAAATGCAACAATATTATTTCCTAAATCATCCTAATTTAGAGCAAAAAGTTGGCAAATGTTAATCTTGTTCATTATTTCATGTCAGCTTTTGTTCTAATGTGTTTGAGTTGGTTCGAGTTGTTAATATGTAAGATTTCTGCCGGCTAAATAGTGAGTATTTGAGTTTCAGACAAACATTTTCAGATGAGTTACTTGAACGCTCATGCAATGTAGAAAGTTGGGTTCTATCTTTTATAGAGTAAAAAACTGAAAAGGAACAAAACTCTTTAGTTTCAGACCAAAGAACGTTTTATTGACATGCTCCCACGTTGTCATGAGCTTTGCATATGTAACCCGTCGTCTAAATCTTGGAAAACAACTTTTGACAAGGCGTTCCTCCTGAAATGTGGCAGCTAATTTTATGGTCAAGCCTCGTATTTTTATATTCCGATGTAAGACAATACTCCTTAAAGAGTAGATGATAGTTTTTTCTGTACAAAGTTATGCCAGAGAAATTATAAGAGAGAGGGACTTTGGTTATGTTGACTAGTAATGTTGACCTTTAGGAATATATTCCCATTGAAAATGGCACTTTTTCCTCCTTATGAAACTGGGTTTTGTCGGCCTTGTTTCTTTTTGTAGAAGACGATGGGAGTCTCATTCCTGTAAGCTGTTGGTCTGTTGATGTGTTTTGAGCCAGATTGAAGACATGTCAACATAATTCACATGCTATTAACAAGGATTTTTTTTTCCACCTTAATATTTCATTATGACTGTTTTCTCTAATGGGGTTCTCAGTAAAAAAAAAAAAGAAAAACACTGTCCACTAATTTTTATTTTAAACCTGCTGAGTGTTCACATAAATACATTACAAACTTAGTACTCTGAAATTTTATTTAGACATTTGTCTGAAAATGTGCTCATGCTGGACCACGAGATTTTGTTTACACCGCATGTGTGTGTTTTCAAGTCTGCCATGCGACTATCGGCGCATACTAATGGCATTAAGAGGGCCGTGCACGTTAGCTGTGTCAGCAGATAAATCTTTGTCCATGAATCTGTCATATGAGGTCTAACAAGACGGCGCAGCTTCTCGGACCCTTGCTCTTTTACATCAGTCACTGAATCTGCTCTGGATTTATGTACTGATCAGAAAGCATAGTCTAAACGTTATCTGCACATGTCGTTTGATATCTTAAATTCAAATATTTGATAACCTCAGCTGACACTAGTCATCAGCGATCACCTCTTTTTAGATAATTGATTAGAAACCTGACTTTAAATCTGCTGGCCATGTTTCTGATGATAAAACAATTATTTAAACATGAATTATGTCTATTAAAAAAACCATTGAGTGAATTAAATAATCAACTTATGGAGAATTCTTTATTTGATATATAAAATGTATATTTTAGCAAACCTAGGCAGTTTTTCCATTGTTTATCTTTTATACTGGTGCTAAATTGAATCATTCACTGAACACAGATTTATACAAAGACATGCATTCAAATCAAACTTTATTTGTAAAGCGCTTTACATAAAAAAACGTATTTTAAATATACATAAAATTTTCATATACTCAAGCACAAGACATTAGAGTTTAATAACACAACTGATCATACTTTCTTACCTCTTAATCACTTTGCACGAACATAAACTTTGGCTTTTAGTTTCTGTCTGTTTAACTGAAAAGTTTATATAAAAACCTAACTAGAGGATAAAAATCTGCCCTACATATATGTGCTAATATCCATCAGATTGAGTTTTTATTAACACATTATTTAATTCTAATAACAGGTAGGTTATATATTGTAAAGCATGTTGGTTCCCACTTACAGTAGGGAAACACAAAAGCATCTACATTTCCAGCTCTGCTTCTTATAAGTAAGTTTTGACCTGTTCTGTTATAAATTCCCCTAAATGTGTTGGCAGAGCTTTTTTAAAGCCCAGACTTTAAACTAGCTGAGAAGCTGGGGCATAGCTGCTGTCGTGACTGCTGCACACCAGGAATGCATTCAGCTTGAAGGAGGTTAAGCAGAACGGGCAAAAATCTCAGTGATGACATACCCTAAAGCAATTTTCTACATATCAACATCAGAAAGTCTCAGAAGAAAGTTCAAACAATTGGGTGGTGTATTTTTCTGCTATTGCTTCTCACAGAAGAATACTACAAGAACTTGCAAGTTTTCAGGGTTTATTTGATATAAATATTGTTTATATATATAT
>JBAMHX010000018.1:6568484-6589203 GCA_037177515.1 Pseudomugil tenellus | reverse complement strand
ACCATAGATCACAACATTCTGCTACAGAGGCTGGAACATGTTATTGGTATTAAAGGGACTGCACTAAGCTGGTTTAAACTGGTTTAAGTCATATTTGTCTGATAGATTTCAGTTTGTTAATGTAAATGATGAGTCTTCCTCACATACCAGAGTAAGTCTTGGTGTTCCGCAGGGTTCTGTACTTGGACCAATACGTTTTACATTATACATACTTCGCTTAGGTAATATCACCAGACAACATGGTATAAATTTTCATTGCTATGCAGTTGATACTCAGATTTACTTATCCATGAAGTCTGATGAAATCAATCAGTTCATTAGATTACAAAGATGTCTTAAAGACAAAAATCAAAGTCAAATCAAATAAAAATTTACTCATAAGGTGCTTTTCATACATATGTTGTAGCTCAAACTGCTTTTAAAAAAAACTACATTTCCCAGCGTGCTCTCCGCAGTCTTGTGATACGACTTGTCGTAAAACTCCAGTTGGGCGCTATAACCTGGATACACCATCGAAGCTGTCTGATAGTTTTTCGCCTTTTTTTACTTGTTAATTCCTAATGTTTATCTAATACCGCCAGCCTTTGTCCCGCAGCAGCAGGCGTGGAAATGGAGGCGATGGAGGATGACAGTTTGAGCATTAAAGACGACCATAATCACAACTATTGTGGGAGCAGCGATAGTAAAGTCCGCACGTCTCTTAGCAGCCAGCTGTCGGATATAACGACAGTCCCGCAGCCCGTTTGTGCAACGGTACCCGCAGAAGAACCCGGTACCGGGCACCGTCTCGGTGGGTCCAAGTTAATGGACTCGGATACAGGCAGTGAGAGCAGTGAAGTCAGTGAGACTGACTGCATGGCTATGCCAGCTAATGTCGGGGGGAAATTCACTCTTGATTCCACTTCCAAGTTCCGTAAGTTCACTTGAAGCAGTGTCTCAGCAGCTTGGTACAAAGTTCTGGGTATACTACTTGTTTAGTGTATCTTTCCTTTGTTTTTCTCACCCAGTGCTGAATGCAATGGCGGTGGAGGATTACCGTAAAAACCACTGGCCAAACCTGGAGAAGGCAATTGACCGTCTGCTTATGCAGAACTCCACGGATCAAATCTCTGTCTCCTATGCTCAGATTTACGGGTAAAACTAGACTAAACATAAAAAACAGTGTGCTACATTGCCACACACCTAATTTGAGCTGTGTGTGATTTGTTCTTACATTTTTACGTGCCTTGCCAATCATCATAAATGACTTAAAATGCTTGTTTTGTGTTGTTGTTTTTCAGCTATATCTACCAGTGTGTTTGCCAGCAGCACTCTGAGCTGCTCTACAGTGATCTGACATCCAAGATAATAAACCATCTGCAGCAGGTTTCCACTCAGCTACAGGTAAAACAAAATGGTACAAATACAGAGAAGTTATCTGAAAAACGACACACTATTACCTTTTTAAATCCTGATTTGCAGGCCAGCCAAGCTGAGAACTTAATTGAGAACTTCAATGTTGCTTTAACGCAATATACAGCTGCTCTTCAGTGTATAGTTCCAGTTTTTATATACTTGGTAGGTATTTGTCATTTTCTCAGATCATTCATCATAATTACAGCACATGTATGTCACTACAGATTAACATTTGCTGTTTTTTATACACGTTCTTGCTTATTTGTCTGTTTTGTGATCTTTTCAGAACAAATTCTACATTGAATCAAAACTAAACAGAGACCTAAAAGAGGATCTGATGAAACTTTTTGCTGACTTTGTGGCAGAGAAGCATTTGGATGCACTAATGCGTGAGTATATAAGCATAAGACGTCTTTAGATACACTAGGTGTAAAAAAAAAAAGAAACACGTTGCTTAGAATATTTGTGAACAAAGACGTAACCTTCACGTACGTGAGCCTTTCCTGTCCGTTCCACTGTAAAATGTGTAAAGCATGTAGGATGCCGTTTAAGCAAAAACAAAAAGAAACAAATTCCTGTATTTCAGTGATGATTTGAATGCGTCATTGTTGCAGCTCTGCTCATCAAAGCTCACTCCAGGCCTTTCCAAGTGCAGCCGTCAACAATGGCCAGTGTGGTGACAGGCCTCTACACCCTACGACCAGGTGATTTTTGCAATTAAACCATTGGGATGAGTTATGCATGGTTTGTTAAAATCACCGGTTTCTTCTTTCAGAGTGGGCCCAGCTTGCCCCGGATCTTTTTTCCAGTTTCATCCCACAAATCCACCCTCCTGCTCTGGAGTCCCAGCTGCCTGATTACGCCGCCCATGACCAGAAGCTGCAAATGGAGCTCTTCATGAACGGTTTTCCACGGTATTTGTGTTTTGTTTTTTATTTATTTAAAAATTTTTTTTTTTTTTTTTCGTTTGACGTAGTTTGGTCAGAAAAGTTGTACTCCCTAACGGATCTTCCCTCTTTTGCAGAGGTGACCAGTCTCGTAAACGAGCCAGTGAAGACTCCTGATAGCAAGACCGTCGTCTTAAGACTTGTTACTGTGCCTTCTACATCTTGATCAACACATTTGGTACAAAGCTAACAATGCATCAGTCTCGTCTTGTCATGACTGAAGGCCACAAAACACTGTGAAGAGGAGAGGACGTGCTGTCAACGTGTTGAGCAGAGCACTTAACCTCGCTGCACTTAAAAAAAAAAAACAGGAGAAAAGCGCGCTGATTGCCATTATGGGTGCTTTCCTCTGTGACGATGCATTCACTGACTGAGATGGACTTCATGTTTCTCTTTTTGAAGATGGCCTTAATGTGTGTTTATCAGATGTCCTGAGGCGGGATACGCCGATGTGTTATGTTTCATTCCTAACCTTTAACCTGGAAGTGTTCCGTATTGTTTTAGTAGATGGAGCTAATCGAGACTTTCTGTTGCTGCTAATTACGTTGTCCACGTCAAACAAATGTGTCGGATTTTGTCGAGATGAAGCCATTGCTTCAGGTGTACACATACAAGTTCATGTTGCCTTTACTGTAATGGTAAACCAGTGTGTTTTTCATTTCCCAGTTATGCCAAAGAGGATTGCAGAACATGTTTGTCTACTTCTTTGTAAATGTATTGGATTCATAATGAAACTGTTAATGCTTGCGCTTTTCCTCATATACCAGGTTTTTAAATGATTCATTTGTGGGGTTCGTGTCAATATTTTTCTTAGACAATATGTTTAAAAAAAAAAAAACATGCATGAGCTTGCCAGAAAGTGCCAGAAAAATAAGACAGCTACAGCATTGCTTTATACCATGTCTATGTTACCTCCTTTAACAAATGTGTTTCTGCTGCATTACATGTTCCTCAGCCTGTTCATAGTGTAAATATATTGTCCCTGCACAGTTTTATCACAGGTGCATTTCTGTTGAATAGCTCTATCAAATAGACATATTCGATGTAAGGTCTTAACACTGTTCTAAGTGTGATGAGATGCTCAGACCTGCTTCTTGTTGTGCATCGATGAGGTTTGAAGCCGCTTCCTTAAAATAAACTAAATGTGAGTCGTGATGGGACCTGAAATATGAAGACGCTTCAGGTTCATGTGAAAATGTTGATCCAGTCTTAGTAATTATTTGGCAAATCGATGAATAGAAATAACTGCAAATGCTAAACACTGGATTTACTAAACTACTTATCAGTTCTCTTTTAACATGCAGCAAAACTTTTTATGACTTTTTAAACTGTGAATAAAATCAATTTGGCACAAAAGCTTTTTGAGTAATTGGCTGCAAAGTTTTTTTTTTATTTATCTTTATTTAAAATTGATCAAACTTTATGTCTTGAACTCGATTATTGCATTTAATGTACAGTGTGTGTGTGTGTCTTTAGTCCCTTTTCAGCAAGCCCACGATGGCCAATGAGGTGGGACGCCACCCAGACACATGGGTCAGGCCTACCCAAAATAACCTGCAACCACTCTGCTGACAAATGTTGCTACTTTTACTGGTGACAGGTTACCGTAGCGACTTAGCTGCACATTTTCCTGTAAAATTCAAGGTTAACTCTCAGCAAGGGAAGCGGGAAAGGCTGAGGCAGCTGCCTGTGTCCAAGATTTCCCCAGGTGGCAGCAACTGGAAGACGGGAATCTTCCCCCCTTTCAGCATAGGTGCACTCCAGTCCTTCACAGAGGGCCAGCCGGCTTTACTTTAAAGGTAAAACAAACCTCCCACTAATATCACACTGTTCACTGTCCTATAAATGATCTTTTGGCAACAGCCTTGTATTGTTTGTGTTACCTCAGTAAATCTCTGACATCAAGTCTCAGGCACTTTATTTTTGGTTGTCTGTTATGTTCCTTGTAATCATATTATCTTAACCCGGCTGCCCCGTCAGAGGGGTCTGACCCATTTCTGATTATAATTCTATTGTTGTAATTAGATCAATGCATGATGTGACTGATAAAAATCAGGCACTGCTTTTTTTTCTTTTGCGTGCATGTGTGTTGATTTTCTTCATGTAAACCGACCCCTTTGCTATTATTAGATGTGACTCGATGGACGAGGAGCCTGTTTGCAAAGTATTAATGTACACAACAGCTGCGGCTCCGGCTCGTTGGAAGGGCATTGCCACATCTCTTAATTGCACTGATTTGAGTGTCAGCAACATATGTGTGCCCTATCTCGTGTCTGCATTCAATAACTTGCTCATGCCTACTGTCAAAAAACCTGTCTAATGTCTAAACGTCATATAAGTGTTAGTCAGAGGTGGAGGGGGGGTAAAAAAGCCTGCCTGTTGAGCCACCTGATCTGGTGTCAGCACATGAACCCAATACCCTGTCGGGGTCCGAGGAAGGCTGCATTTAGGCTAAAATAAAAATCTATTTTTATTTTGTATGTCCTCTTTTATTTCAAAAGAGATTGTTGCAACGTTGCACAATATTAATATCAAGTTGAATGTAAGTACATTTCTTGACTTGGCGCAGATGCGAAGTGACAGGATGAACTGATAAGCTGTAAAATAACAAAATGGTCTAAACTCATTGTGACAGCTTCATGCTGTTTTGTTTTCATCTAAATTCATTCCTATATGTAAAACCCTGAAGGCCTTTTGGACAACTGACAGATCCTGGTTTTTCATCTGCATGATGTCAACAATCCAGGGGATCCCTTTCCTCTTTATCTAGAGAAGTTATATGAAATGCATAAAATGGAAAACGTGTCATTTATTCCAGAGGACTATTACAACAGTTCTCATTTACAGCAAATAAATACATTAAAAAAAACCATTTTAATGCATCAGACAGCAGTTTTTTACTGTTCAGCTGTTCTGATATCAACTGCTTTCACCCACACTGCTGTATTAATTTGAAAAAAATGTTTTAAAAAAATGTTTATTTAGTTATATTTCAGGTTGTTGTAATAATAGGCTGTTGACTGAAACAGCTTATTTTTCAATGCAAAGAAGGCAACAAGTTCCCCACGTTCTTTAAAAAATATTTGCTGGAGAAATAATCACAGATGATGTTCATTGTTTCTTCATTTATGACATTTTAGTCCTCAGATTTTTGTTGCAATTTGTAGACTACAAAAACTGGCTTTAAATAACTACCAATATTAGGTTAATTTTCCTTGAAACAAGATAAGATTTGTTGTTCTGTTGGCAGATAATTTATCTTATTTCAAGCAATATTAAGCTGTCAAGAATTCCTAAAACAAGTAAAAAAAAAATAAAAAAAAACCTACTAAGTAAGAATAATTATCCTACATTTAAAAAAATAACCATATGTGTCCTTGATTTGAGATGTTTAATCTTACTTAGATTTTAGTTTATGCAGTGTAAATATTTTAGTCTGAGCACTCAAAATAAACATCCAAATGATCAGTGACACACCTGGAAAGGAGGAAGATGACTGTACAACCCTGTGGTCTGGACTGAAGTATGATCCAACTCTGGGCTAAACATGATCACTTACATTGACCCTTAAATGAAACTTTGTGTCTTTTTTTCAGCACCATGCAACAGAACAACATTGACCAGCCGCCGTCTCTGTCTCAGCTGTTAAGGGAAAGTTACCTGGCAGAAGCCCGAGCCCAGCAACGCCACAGCGAGATGAGTCGCTCAGATGCTTCTTCCTCACACATTCAGATCTACAACACGCTTAAAGGAAAGGGTGAGGACACTGTGGGTCACAATGACACCCAATTCCCAGACCTGTCAGCCTTCCTCAGCCAAGAGGAGCTCGATAAGAGCGTGAATCTGGCCCGCCAGGCCATCGGACACGAGCCACGGGACGAGAGGGCAGAGGTCAAGGCAGCAGCAGGACCACTAACCCTCCCATCCGTTTCTATGTCCACACTTCATTCTGTTCCTTTCTCCAAACCTTCACCTGCTCCTGATATTGTCCCATCCGCTGCCACTCAGCCAGCCGCTGAGGTGAAAAAACCAGCAACACACACGTTTACATCTGACAGGAAGATACACAAAGCGTCCTCACGGCAAGATGTGATCAGAAACAGTAAAGATTCCACTGACGGGTTTGGTGACTTCAACAGGCCAGCAAAAAACACCCCATATGGTCTGGAAACCCAGTCCAAGAAGGAGTTCCTCAACAAGGCAGCGGACTTCATTGAGGAGCTCTCTTCTCTTTTCAAGGCCAACAGCTCAAAACGGATACGACCGAGAACCTGCAAAGCCCACAGGAGTAAGAACCAGAACAAGACCCAGAACGAGGAGGCGTTTTATCCCCTCAGCTCTGAAAACAGGGAGCGTGCCGTCGTACCTGTGGAGGTGGAGAAGGAGAGACCCAGTCCTGCAGTTAGCTATCACCCAGCGCTCCAGCAGGAGTCTGAGAAGGAACCTTCTGAGTTTCAGGACTTTAAAGTTACAGAGGGGGAGCAGTTTGATTCTGTGTCCCAGGAGGAAGGGGAGCAGGCTGAAAGTTTTTCCTTAACAGAAACATCATATCCAGCAGAGCCTTCATGCGAGCCTCCCCATTTCATCCAGAAACTGAAAAGCAGGGAGGTAGCCGAGGGTAGCAAGGTCCAGTTAGACTGCATTGTGAGAGGATGTCCTGTGCCTGAAGTCCGGTAAGAAATCCTGAACCAGTTCTAAACTCTTTGAGTTGCTTTTATTTTGTTGAATAAATCAGTGTGATAACTTAAAGTGAATAAATGACATTTAGTTGTCACTTTGTATCACTAGTGGAACTCCACCAGACTTTATTGGGCACTGAAAGATATAGTCTACTATCTAAATCTCTTGGAGATAAAATAACTTCAAATCTTTTCAGGAACAAATAACATACTTACTACATATTTGGTCAAGTTTGCCGATCAGCAGGTTTGTGCTGATGCTGAAATTCTGGAGAGGAGAATCTTTCTAGTTTTTGCCCTTGTGTTGGGACACTTGATGAACACTCTAGATGCTGGTGGATGTGTAGGAATGTGCTCAATAAGTTCCTAAACTTGAGAAAGGATGACCTTACTCCCTCACGGTGTCCTTTGGAAATGCTTTGGGGGTTTGGAGTATCAGCCTAGCAGCTACGAGTCATTTTGTTCCTGTACAGCCCGAGAAAAAAAAACATATTTCATGTTGCCAGTAATAAGTCAAACTGGTTACCAGCAGGTGCTGGACAGGCTTTGCTACGGAGTCTCTGTGGAAGTCATTCTGGAATAATTGGTGGGGATAACCAAAAACCAGAATGTGTCATTTCCATTCTCATTCTGTTTAGTAGACGATGCGTTCTATTGGCTTCACTGAGTTCTGACCTCCAGCTTGTTTACACGCTCAACATTATAAGTAATTAATCAGAAAATGTCTTTAATTTTTCCTCTCTGGCTTTAAAATTAATCAGTGCCTCGCGTGGAGGATTTTTCACTGGTAAAAAGTAGGATTTGGAAGTTTGGTGCAGCGTCTGCAGGAATGTGGACTCTAAACTGGTCTGCCGAGGTGAAGAGATAACTGAGCCACAAGGCTTCACTTATCTTCATCAGCTGTGAGTCATGACCCAAAGAAGAAGATGCACACTGAGGAAATGAACCTCTTCTGACAGCTATGAACAGGTGGAGTCGCTCAGACATGTAGGTTAATAAATACCCAAATCAGTACAAATTAAACAGATGAGGTTTTATTTGAATACTAGTTACAACCCAAAAATAAACATTTTATTTCCAGTAACATTTTTTTCTGTCATTCAGATTTTAAAAATAAGTTTATTTTAGACAAGAATATTTTAAGGAATTTATTTAAATGTTACATTTTCAGCTTTTATATAATGAATATCTCAAAAATATGATTTTTTTCATGTTATATAGTCTTTTATAAAAGATTAGGCTTCAAATTGTACTTATACTGAGCTACTTGGATAACTTTACTACTTCTTATGCCAAAATATCCCAAAATATTTATATATTAATAAAACTTTGAAAGTTTAAAAAACTTTAAAGTTTAAAATATATTTTGTGTGGCTGTTATATGACAGCAATCCTTATAAAATGTGCCAAATATCTCAAACCCAGAGTACTTATCAGGATCCTATTATAAAAACAATATGTGTAGGGTCTTAATTTGATTCACTAAACCTGCTGATTAGGGCTGCGGCTGCACAATTCTGGGTAAAATGAGATTTTTTTTTTTTTTTTTAACCAAGAATTGAGATCATGATTCTCTCACAATGTTTTTCCAATATAAATATTTATTGCGTATATCAACTTCACATCACACATCAACTTTGCAACAGCTGACGCTGAATATAAAAACAATAACTGTCACTTTTCTCTTCTTTTTTTTACACAACATTTGAATAATTTTCCGCTGTTCATATGCTTGTTATTGTTAAATGCATTTTTTTAAATTGTTGTCATTTGGAAATGAGATTGAATACAATTTTAAATTCGAATTGCGATTTTTTTTTTAACTATGAATTGTGCAGCCCTAATGCTGATACATTTAGACAAAATCTTGATCAATCTCTGTTAAAGTGCCTCTAGTTTGGTAAACTATTCTCACACAAAACAAAACACAAAAAAATCAAATAATTCCCTCTGATATTTGGTGGTAAATTACAGGTGATGCATTTACACTTTCTGGGAAGTTTGTGATATTCTGATCACCGATTAAAAACATCAATAATTTTCTTTGGGTTTATTTGTTGCTTTAAAAGTTTGACATATTTTCATGTATATGTGCTTTGTTTTGATGATAATTCAGCTTTAAATATTGAGATGTTCTGCGTCTAGAGCTGACATGAATAAGTAGAAAACACATTATGGGGTGGAAGCTTTTGGAGGATGATGGTGTGTTTTCTCTGGTAACGCTGACAGGAGATGTGATGATAGCCAACAGGTGACACAGAATAGTGTGAGTGTGTGTTTGTGTAGGTGTGGGTTGGTGTGTGATCAGTGGAGTAAGTCAAAATAGCATAATTCCTGTTTAAATGACAACTCTTTGCATTTTCTCACCGTCTACTGTGAAAATATTCAAACAGGAGAAAATGTGCATGCGTGATTTGAAATGCTGTGACAGTTTTGGGTATCAGAGAAAATAAGAACATATTTTGACATAAATCTTTTGCGTTAATGCTCTTCTGCTTCTCTTTTGCCTGTTTTTTAAACATGTATCAAAGCAAAAGTTGGTCTTTTTAAATCCCCTCCCAGGTCATTTGAAAGAGAGCAGCTGAGGTGTCAGACTATAGGGGGCATGGGTTTGTTAGTCCTTCTGAACATTGTTGAGCCTCTAACTTATACTTGTCCGGAGAGAATGTAGCTCTCGGCCATTTTTAGACTGGACTGGCAATGCGAGCTGTGGCCGTGTCTGATAATGGAACCGACTGAGCTCTGGACACAAGCATGAGCAGTTCGGTAAGATGATTCAGACAGATTTTGCTCGGCTAATATCTTTATGTGGCTTTAGTTTCATATAAACTTTAATGTCTGAAGATCTGTGCTGGAATTGAGTTAAGCTTGTATCTTTAATCTACATGAAAATATGCCATTGTGATGTTTGCTGTTTGTGTGAATGGAGTTTTAAAGAATCTGACTTAAAAGGAGTAAAGTAGAGGTTGTTATTTATTAGGAAGTGTACTGTTAGTGTATAGTACTGTGTGTATCCTGAGTCTATGTTTAGCTTTGTGCGTAAGGTTGGGTCAGTCAGTCAGAGATCCCAGGCTCCAGGGGGAATCTCCTCTCTGGTGCTGACCGCCAGAAGGAAAATAGCCTGGACAGGTGCGGTGAGCATGGTCTCTGCCCCATGAGCTTCTCACCTTCTATGCTACTCATGCTTTCAAGTTAGACCCTTACTCATGAGAAGTGATACCGCTTGGCTCAAACAGAGAACCAGCAGCACATTCCAGCAGTGTCCGCTGTTTTGTGTCCAAGTGTTGGGTTTATACCAGCACCATGGAGAAACTACAACAGCAAGATCGAAATCTGAGACGACTTCTAGATCATCTCAGTAGGTTTTTGTGTGAATGACGCTGGGAATCACTTTGTGAAGACAGGTTTGATGATACTGTGCCAGCGTGTGACGCGTCACCCCATTCCTGTTTGCTTATTGGCTGGATTGTATTAAACTTCAAGGCCTCATCATCTTAAAATAGATGTACGCTGACGTAGAGGCTATGCATGTGTTGCTGATCTGGATGGAGAAGAAGTTAGGTCTATACTACCTCATTTCTATGTTGAAATATACTGATGTCACCTATATCTGTTGCATACTATAAGTTGCATAGAAAGTATGGAATATTAGCCATTTTTTCTGTTTTTTTTTTTTTATTGAATTTGCACACATTTACTCATCACATTTACTCATCTTTTACTTTGAAAAAGTTTAGGATGCTGACCTCGTTTAAGCCTGTTTTACTGCCATCAGCTTAAGAACAAAAGCAAAATGACCAACTTGCCAACACGGGAAGCTAGTGCTTCTTATTTTACAGGGAATGGCATACGGTTTGCTCATCAAGCCATTTTCTGAACTGGCGTCAGGTTAGAAACACATTTGCAGAACTAGGAATGACACCACATGAGACTGACATCAAAGAAATAGAGTCAGAAGATTAATGGGAGGAAAAATAATAAATAACTGTGTAAAGTGTGGATATAAAAATAAAGAAATGCTTCTTTGGGAGACTCTTAAAACATCTTGAAATAAGAGATGTAAGAATAGAACTACTGTGGAAAAAACTTGATTACTTGCCAAAAGAAACAATCAAATGGTACTTTGCTAAAATGAAATGAATAAATTATTTGCATGTCCAACATGCCTTAAGAATAGCAGAAAACAACTAAAAATAGTTTGCTGCCTGTTGGCTTGCAGATGGTTTTGTGAGGGCAAGGAGCTGGAGAACAGCCCCGACATCCAGATCATCACCAACGGCGAGCTGCACTCTCTCATCATCGCTGAGGCATTTGAGGAAGACACCGGTCGCTACTCCTGCTTTGCATCCAATTTCTATGGTTCAGACTCCACGTCAGCTGAGATCTACGTCGAAGGTGAGTCTGTTTGTCTTATTTATCATTTTAAATCAGAACACAATCAAACCCCTCAGCGACTGATACATATTTCAATCTTACAGGTGCCTCCTCTTCAGATTCAGAGGGGGAACAGCACTTTGAACACGTAGCCCAGTGAGTTTTTAACCTAATATAACTATTAACATCCACTATCACAGTGTTTTCTCAATCCTGGTGCTCGGGGACTGCTGCCCTGCATGTTTTACACATACTTTAAAAAAAACTGTCTCATGAGTAGGCTTGGAAAGAACTATAAGAGCAGTTTAGTGAATCTGAATCAGGTGGGCTGAAATAACTAAAACAGATAGGACAGAAGTGCCCGAGGACCAGACCTGAGCAACATCATACTAAAAAATAAAAGCATGTGTACAAAAATTATTTCTACTTTTCAAAGACTGCAGAGGATAAAATCTAAGTTGTTCTAATCTTTACCTCCATCAAGCCAAGCTCTTCCTGCACAAAAGTACAGCTCTGTGTCATCTCAGCCTGGAGAGACCACCGAGGGTCCCCCAGAGGAGTTTTCATCTCCAACAACCAGCCGAGTAGTCCCAGAACCCCATCCAGCAGTCCAGACATCTGCCATTATCTTCCCAGTTCCAGAGATCTCAAAAGTGTGCGTGGTCCATCCTGCTCAGGAGGAAGCAAGAGTTTTTCCAACTTCTTCAGAACTTACAGAATCTGAGGAGGTGCTAGCATCCACTCCCGCCATCTCTGAACCACAGCCAGACCAGACAGCAGCAGCTGCATCGCTGCCTTCAAGCACAGTGTCTGTACTGCCAGAGCTTACGGCCACAGCGCAAACACTCCAACTTCAGGTAGCATCTAAGATTTCCTGTAAATACATCTTATGTTTAGTCCTAAATGTTTTGATCAACATCTCCTGCATTTTCGTTCCAATTCAGAATCAAACTTCAAATCACATCAATTCACAAGGACTAAACGGGCAAACGGTCATGGCTGCGCCGGTATTCACAAAGGTATAGACACATTCTCAGAAGGACATTTATCTGTGCTGTCTCCCACTGTGTCATGTAAGTAATGCTGTCTTGTCCCACCAGAGCCTGCAGGACCTCACTGCATCAGAAGGCCAGCTGGTGGTGCTGGAGTGTCGTGTGAAAGGAGTGCCATCGCCTCATGTGGATTGGTACAGAGAAGGAAAAATTATACAGGACTCTCCTGATTTCAGGATCCTGCAGAAAAGTAAGTTTTAAAACGGTCCCCTTGTTAGTCTGTTACCTCAGAAGCTTTATGGATGTTTTTTATTTAAGGTGTCATAAAACGACTTTTTCTACCAAATTGTTTATGCACACGTGCAGATAAAAAGATTGTTTTTTTTATAATGAAGTTTTTAGATTTACACTTATTAAAATATTCTTTATCTTCTACTGAAAGCTTATTTGAATTACTTAAAGTATGAAACATAAATATTTTTACATACTATGTGTTATTTTTGCAGCTTAAATATTGCAATCTTCTTTTACTCAACAAGACAACAAATTAAAGTTTTTTCTGTTTTTTTTATATACATTTTATCTTGTGGTTTTTCTCATATTTAGTAAAAACTAACACTGATGCTTCATTCTTCTAACAAAGTTTAATGTAAAAAAATAGAAAAGCAATGCAATCAGATTCAGATTCACAGCAAAGGTTTGTGAAATCTAATCTGGGTTGTGC
Source organism: Pseudomugil tenellus (assembly GCA_037177515.1). Classification (NCBI taxonomy): domain Eukaryota; kingdom Metazoa; phylum Chordata; class Actinopteri; order Atheriniformes; family Pseudomugilidae; genus Pseudomugil; species Pseudomugil tenellus. Next base: position 6,576,092 of record JBAMHX010000018.1, on the reverse strand, counting down.
TTCGCTTCCAGTCAAGTAAATTCATTACTGACATTTTATACCAATCTTGTTAATTTACTAAGAAACATGACCTCTAAGGAAAAAATAACCAATAAAAATCACTGTATATTAGCTTGAACACGAACAGACACATCACAAATGAGCTTATGTTTAATTAAAAGCTTTGTGTTTCTGTTTCAGAGCCCAGATCTCCAACTGAATCAGGTACATATTTCATTCAATCCTGTTGTCTGTAGCTGTCTGCCTGTATGAGAAGCTGCAGTGTGTACATGTTAGTGAAGTGTTTATAGTCCTTGGCTGAGGCTTCTGCTCTTCTTCTGTACTCTGGACCATATAAGGTACTCTCCCTACTTTGTGTCAAACCACTTCTGCAAATCAATTCAAGCTGCACCAGCTGCACACAGACTCTCAGCCATAATGATCCAAAGAAAACTTATAACTGGATATTGAAAGCATGATGACTCTAACATTACCGAAGGATCTTAGGTCATCTGAGGGTCATGTCTCCTTCCTTTACTTCTAGAGGAAATATGCACCTTGGTCATCGTTGAGGTCTTCCCTGAGGATTTGGGGATGTTTACATGCACAGCAAGTAATAAGTATGGAACCGTGTCAAGTACTGCTGCTCTGAAGCTGAAAGGTAATATTTCTATTTTACTTTACATATAGAAAATATTTCTTTGTTCACTAAACATTCTAACAATTATTTTGTTATTATTAGGTAATAGTAGCAACAGCAGCCACGTGAGGCCTGTAGTGGAGCCCATTCGAATTCAAGCGCTCTCCCCACCAGCTCCTGCTGTACTCCCTCAACCTGAAGCTGCTGTGACCAGTAGCATCAAGCCCCATTCCAGCACTATTCGCCTCGACCCGCTCATCTCAAGCACATTACGCCTGGAACCAGTAAACACCAGCACTCTCCATCTGGATCCCCACGCATCCAGCATGTTGCGTCCAGACACCTTCCGCACCAGCCTTCCCAATCTGGAACCCTCCAATCTCACCAGTTACTCCAGCCTCGGCTCCTGCTGCAACAGCACGCTAAACTTAGACCCCCTCTCCCTCCCCAAGGACCCTCATGGATCCAGCAGCGCACATGCTGAACCACAGAGCAGCCTCAGACACATCTTCTCACACCCCAAACCCTTCATTGGGACTAAAGTGGAGCAGGAAGTTCCCAGACTTTCAAATACATCACCTGAGACGAGCCCAAAAGTCAAGGGTACCCCAAACCACCAGAACGGGAGCCCCATCGTGGTGCCCCTCCCTGATCCTCCTCCAAACTCCTGCTTAAAAACAGGGACGCCAGCAAACCACAAAGACTCACGCTCTGGCTCCAGAGTTGGTCTACATGTACACTTCAAACTTCCAGATGATGAAGAGGATGAACAGGGACAAGCATCCAGCTACTCTGATGAAGACATCAGCCTTGCATCGATCCTCAAAGAGCCCCCACCAGTGCTTGCTAAACCCAAACTGTGAGTAGAGCAGAAAATAAACAGCTTCACATTGCAAAGTGTTTTCAGTTTATATTAAAGAGCAGTTTGTTTTGATGAGGGGGAACAAAGCAGATCAGCTTCTAAAAGTGGATCCTAAGTTTGCACAGTTTTGAAGTTGATGTGCTGCGTTATAAACAAGAAGAGAGGAGGCGGCGTTTCCTTCTGAACTGCCTCAGATAGCAGCAGCAATCATTTCAAATCCTTACGGAATGCATGCAGACCTCAAATGTGGATCATCCCATTGTCTAAAACAAAGGATGGCATTTTTTATTTGTAAGTTTGCTTCTGTTTTAAATAATCAAGTTATTGATTTTTTAATCAGTAGTTTGCAGATTTTTTGTTGTTTGTAATTTGTTTTAATGAGGTCAAATCTGACAATATGTTGGATTAGTCTGATATTTAGTCTAATTCGGGTACCTGCATGTATATCTTAATTCATTTGATGATAAATGAATGTATAATCCTGTTTATATGGAAATAGTGATGTGTTTAAAGTGTATATATAGATGTTTGTGGGCTACTTTTGCTAGTCCATAAAAGGGCAGAATATTCTTCATGCTGGCTCCGGCTCATATCTACGAGTGTTTTCTTCATGGGCTGGATTTATGAGCGCTGTCCACTGACCCTCTCTAATCTACACCCTGTATAATTTTATGTTCTTTCATTTCGCCTTTCCTCGTTTGGCAGGGACCCAGCTCAGCTCCAGCTCCTGCACAACCAGGTCCTCATGGAGCAGCAGCAGGAGACTGAACCTCAGCCCAAGTCCAACCCCCCATTCCAGATCCAGCCTGAGGTCCAAAGCCCCCATGAAAGTGTGCTGTGGTCTCCCAGAATGCGCACCGAACCCCAAGTGCAGCCTCTTCAGTCGTACCTGAACACAACGACAGTCCCGCAGCAGGTTCCTCCCTCTGCACCTCCACTCACCACCGCCCCCCCTGCCCCCTCTCTTTCCTCTTCCGCTACCTTTTCACCTCTTCCCAACCCTTCTATTGCTCCTTCTTTGAGCTCCTTTCCATCTGTTTCCCAGCTTAAGACTTCTTCCTTGATGACCGCTCCCCCGCCTCCCCCACAGCTGAACACACCTCCTGCTCTCAGTGCAGCACCTGATAGGCAGATCAACACCATCCACGCCTCCCATCTCAACCTTTCCCCTGCAGCTCTTACCAGAATTGCACCCACATCCCAATTTTCCTCCCCTCTCGTGCCAAAGTTCAGTACAGTCCCTACAGATCCAACCCCTTCCTTACAGCAGATTACATCCCCGACTCCTCTGCTGAGAAGCACCCACGCCTCCCTCATGAACCTCACAGCCATCTCCAACACCTTCAACTATGCCCGGCCAAAGGAGTTTATAGCAGCTCAGACCTTCTCCCCAGTGAGGAGCCCTTCCCCAACAGAATCACCAGTACCTCTGCTCCAAGAGCTAGCTGCTGAGCTCAACTCTTCAGCAGCTAGCTCACCTACTCTCCCACCATTCTCCCCTCCACCCAGTTTCTCCCCCACAAGGGTCCTCAAGTCACCCACCAGCCCTCCGTCCATCGTGTCCTCGCCCACACCGGGGTCGGCACCTTTCCTAAACAGCATGTTCGCCTTACGCGGTCAATCCCCTCCACAAGCCTCTTCTCCCACGTCAAGCAGCTCCACTCCGAGCCCCATTCAAAACCCGGTGGCCTTCCTCAGCTCCGTCCTGCCGTCGTTGACTCCAAGTCACCCCACCAACTCAATGGGCCTCCCCAAAAGAGCTCCATTAGGGTACGCTCTCTGTGAGAGATGTCCGCGCTCATGCGGCTGTGTTTATACATATTTTACCAAATCTTTATGTTCATTCTCTGCAGGGTTCAAAAGAAGGCATCTAAGACGCGCCATCTATCAGCGGAAAACATCCGTGAAAGTAAAGAAATTCTCCTCCGGGACATTGAGAAGAAGCTTCAGTTTAAAGATGATACTCCAAAGTTTTTATATCAACAGGTATGAGAGCCTCTGCCGCACTGATTCTTTCCTGTCCGAACAGCAGGATGTAGTGGTTTATAATGGTAATAATCACACTTTCCTCAAGATTTTCTTTCCAAAAACTGGGCCAGCTTATTTGTTAGTTTCAACATCTATTCCACCCTTTCCCACTCAGATATTAGACAGCTGTGTGGTTATGAGTGTCCGCAGGATTGGTTTGAAATGTCATCTTACATTTTTAACTAACCAGCTGTTAGTTAAATGCTGCAGATGACTTTTTTATTGTTTTTTGAGATGCAACTGTATGTTAACCAGTGAATGTGTTGCATTCTCACTCACCCCCAGCTGCCTACGTGCACACATGAACAGCTCTGTGTCTACATAAGTTGAGACTGTAGGTGAGATGTAAATAAACTCATTATGTAATGATGAGGAACATATTTAAACCTCACACTGAAAGTATTTTTAAAAAAATACACAGTTTGAATTTGATTCCAACAAAAACTGTTGAAAGTTTTCACAGAGGTTTTCAGATATTCACAGAGAGGAATATCTGATTGTGTTTACTTACAATGAGTCAAGAATGTCATTTGAGTAAAAACACAACACAATATATTTCTAAATATACAGAAAATGTAAAGAAAACTCTCTACAGACTAAATCTAAATTAGACAACCACTATTCTTCCTCATGATCAGGCACTCGGGCAGCTCTTTGTTATAAGCAGACATGTTTTTGCAGGAGTGATTCCAGCATAGGACGAGGAATGAAAACCACGTGCAGTGAAAGCTGAAGCCTCTGCTGAGTTTCACATCATTTACAAAAGAACTCATTTAAAAGCCCAGTAGTCCCCTTATCACGTTATTAAAAACATGTTTTTCAATACCCTATAAGCCTTAAATAAAAGCTAAGACAAACAAAAAAACATTTAACAGCGTAGGCTTAAAATGTAAACAAATTCATTGTAAGTAAATCAATTACATGATCAATAATAATTGAATAATACAATGTTACCATGTTATTCACATAAATGGTAAATATACTGTATATAATATATATCTGGCCATCTGCTGTCCACACATAGCACTTTTTCACCCAATCACACACACTCATGCTACATTTCTGTTACTTACTAGGTGCTTTTCTGCATATATCCCACACATTCAACACATTTAGAGGCTAGTTGGGGTTCAGGGATGTGGTAAGGAGGAGCGAGGAATCGAGCGTTCAGCTTTCCATTTGGTAGACAACAGCTTTTTCTCTTGAGCTACAGTTCAATAAAACACTTTACATTTTCAAATTAAAATTCGATTTGGACTAAAACTAAATAAACAGTTGACAGAAAGCACAGTGGTGAATGTACACTTATCCAAACTGTGTAAAGCTAGTATTTAGTTTGCATCAACACACCACAAATATAAGTGATTATAAAAATACATTTCTTTTAGCTTTAATGTGTGTTTCTGGTAGATGTGCACCTTGTTGCATCATTTACATTTCACAGATCATCACAACTTTTGCAGAAACATGCCTGTGTTTGTGTCCCAGTGTGATTGTCTCCCAACATCCGTTTAACAACACTTGTGAAGAAATACACAGTCACTCAGGCGTGATGATGAACTCGCTTTGGTTTTTGTTGCCTCTTCAAACCGTATTCGTGGTCATTCATCATTGTGTGTCCATGTAACACAACAGCATACAACATGCATGGAAATAACAGCAGCTTGTGTGTTATCCCATCACTATATGCTTGTATGTACAGTTTGTGTGTCTTTGATGTTCATCATCCATCCCTATCCTCTCATAGAAGCTGAGTAATAAGGGGAAAACAGCGAGCAGACCCCTTGGACCAAACAATCCTGCTACTGTCATTAATTATGACGAGGTACAAGCACTGCTTTGCTCAAGGCTGAATGGTTTATTTCAATGTATCCAAACTAAATTGAAATACTGTGGTTAAATAATATTTCTAAACAAACATTCATGCTTTTAGTAACTAATATATAACCTGCATGATCAATTTAAATAAACTTTAAGGGATGAAATTCATTAAGCTAATTAAATGTATTGACTCTACTTATTGTTGAATTTTGTACTATAATATTTAAGTTGGTTATTTTTCAGTAATTATACCAAATGAAGCTTGGTTTCTCGATTTCCTTTTTTCCACAAGAGTTTATTATATTATTTTAAAAGATGTTATTATACTTGTTTCCCTCTTCTCGGTCAATATATAAAAGAAATCTTCATATTAGTTAAAATACAATAATAAGTATCTAAAGTTTGCATCTTTCAGCTTCTATTCATCTGCTGTTCTCTGTTTTATACAGTTTTATGCGATTTGTTTGGATGAAGAAAATTTCTCACTGTTCGTCAGATGTCACTGCGGGAATGTTAGCATCAACTCAGCTTACATAAAACTTGTTTAGAAAACCTAAATAAAAACAGAATAAATTAACTAGCAAATTATTTAAAGCCAACATTTAATTGGAAGAAATTAGATACCAGATCAGCAACCTAAAACTCTTTCACTGCAGTGCCAGACTGATTTAATGCAAACATAATCTTGTTGAAATGAGCAACACAATCCCTGAAAAAGACCATTCTGCATTAAAGAGGCCTTGACCAACCTGCAAGTTATTCATCAACACAAACGTCCTGTCACATCATCATACTCATTGAATTATTTCTACATTGTTTATTGCTAGTTTCTGCATTAGTTTGGATCATTTAATTGGAGTTTATTGTTGTGATTTATTTCCTTTGCTTTAAAACATGAAAAGCATTACAGCAATAAATAGTAAACGTCATAATAAAATCAGAAAGTAAATGAAAGTAATTAAAGGTTACTAGTTACTGTGCTGATTTGATGCATTAGAGCACAAGAAAATGCATGTTTTTAACTACGATGAGTGAAAATTTTAAGTTAGAAATCATATTTTTTGGATCTCAGTAGATTTATTTGGCTCATCAGAAGAAGGAAAGGTTCAAAGGTTATTATTGTGCAGTAATGAAAAGTTGGATGTTCCCTTGTTTTTTTTTTTTTTTTTGTTTTGTTTGTTTGTTTGTTTGTTTTAACCCAGAAGAAACTACTTCCATGGTTTACTATTAAAGACTCTCAATGTGTGATGAGTATGGGGCCATTTCCTCTCTTTATCTTAAACTTGGGTTTGATTATATGTTATTATATTTTTCAATTTGTCTACTACAGTTAGTTTTATTGTTTTAATCCATTATTTTTTTTCTGTGAGTTGCTGCTGCACATTTTGGCTCCTCGGTCTGAAGCACTTTGTTGTAGCTTCTGTATCTCAGAGGAAACAGCAACGTGTAGCAGCTGCCAAATTGCGCCAAACCAGTCGTAAATTATGCAAGTGTGTTTTATACAGATGATAAAGGAGGGGAATTTCCAATAGCAAATCAGATTTTCATGTTTTTTTGCAGCCATGGCCAGATTCTTTAAAAGCAATTTCCAGATAAAAAATGAGCAAACTAGTCCATAAAACCCAGTTTGAATAATTTGCTAATGATTTTTATTTATATTCTAGAAAGCATGATGACAATTTTCGCTCGTAAAGTCACTGAAATCTGCATTTCATTGTTTTAAGGTACAGAGAAGTGAGAGATTATTACTTTAGAACTCATTGTTACTTAGTTTAGAGATGCACGTTGTTTCATGATTACTGCACACCTGCATGTTACTGCAGTCTCCAGTTTTCAGGCAGATTTTAAATAAACACATACACCGCATGCAGAAATGTGAATGTTGCAGCTACTTTCATGTACTTTAGTAGTTTTTTCCTCCTCCAGGAGTACAAAGTGTCCAATTTTGAGCAAAGGCTGATGAGCGAGATTGAGTTTCGTTTGGAGCGAACGCCAGTGGAGGAGTCAGATGATGAGGTTCAGCATGATGACGTCCCTTCTGGAAAATGCATCGCACCAATATTTGACAAGAAACTGAAGAACTTCAAAGCAATGGAGGGCGTGCCTGTGACTTTCTCATGTAAAGTAGTAGGAATCCCCCCTCCAAAGGTGAGGCGTTAGCCTATTTGCTGTGTAAGTGACAGGCCAGTCTTTCTTCAACTTTCAACTTCAACTTTATTTATAAAGCGCTTTAAAACAACCACAGCTGCCACAAAGTGCTGTACATGTCAGCTAAACA
>JBAMHX010000018.1:6536402-6555208 GCA_037177515.1 Pseudomugil tenellus | reverse complement strand
TGCAGTTTGAAAGAGATGTACTGATGAGTCAGGTGGGATTCAGATGTAAAGGCTCTTCAAAAATAGAATAAACCAACCACACCCACTCTCTCTTGTATATGAGCAGTACGCCCAGGGTCCACTGCTGGATGGCCTCTACTGGACAAAATGGTACAACAACCAGCCTCTTGACACTGGAGACAAGTCTTTCATCTACTATGAGAACATGCTCCTGGGTGTTCCCAGGATGAGGCAGATCAAGATCATGAACAACTCCTGCAAGGTCCCCACTGACTTCAAAGAGGAGATTATCGGATGTTTCGATGTTTACAGTGAGAAGAAGGAGGATGACCTCAGCTTTGGCCTCATTAACGGCACGGCGTGAGCTGCTCGCTTTTTAAAAAAAAACAAAAACAAAAAATATCCTTTGCTGTAACAGAATATGAAGGAAAATCTCGTGTTCTCAGCTTGATGTCTTCTTCTTTTGCAGCTGGACCTACCACACAGAGAAAGAGATCCAGGGTTCCTCTTACTGGGGCTTGCTGACCTCCTACAGTGGAGCTGGATACTATCAAGACCTGAATCGCACCAAAGAGGAGAGCGCTGACATCCTGATGGAGCTGGCGGACAACCTTTGGCTGGACCGGGGCACCAGAGCAGTTTTCATTGACTTTTCCACCTACAATGCAAACATCAACATGTTCTGCGTGATCAGGTGAGGAGCATTTCTCACCGTATGCCCTTCAGTGGGTACTCACCCAGCACATGATTAAATCTGATCTGCACAACAGGTTGGTGGTTGAATTCCCAGCAACTGGTGGGGCGATCCCTTCCTACCAGATCAGAACAGTTAAACTGATTCGCTACATCACCTACTGGGACTACTTCATCCTGGGCTGCGAGTTGGTCTTCTGTGTGTTCATCCTCTACTATATTGTGGAGGAGATACTTGAGCTGCGGATACATAAGTTTGCTTATTTAAAAAGCATCTGGAACATTCTGGATATTCTGGTTATTTTGGTAAGAAAAATTCTCTTTAGTAAAATGCAGCTATTTTCTAAGCTTGTTGTCAGTTTTGAGCAGGTAACATTGGTTTTCCTTCCAGCTCGCTATCGTTGCCATCATCTTCAACGTTTTCCGAACTATAAAAGTAGACAACTTGCTGGGGAAACTCCTGGAACAGCCTGACATTTATGCTGATTTTGAGTTCCTGGCATTTTGGCAAATGCAGTATAACAACATGAATGCAGTGAACTTGTTCTTCGCCTGGATCAAGGTGAAGCACTGACAGCTTTCAGTCCCTACACATGACCAGCATCTTCCTGATCCTAAACCAAGTGATGCTCTCTTCCTTCTTCTCTTTGTAGATTTTTAAGTACATCAGTTTTAACAAGACTATGTCCCAGCTGTCCACCACACTGGGTCGATGTGCAAAAGACATCGTGGGATTTGGCATCATGTTCTTCATTGTCTTCTTTGCTTACGCTCAACTTGGATATTTACTGTTTGGAACAGAGGTTGAATCTTTCAGCACATTTGTAAAGTGCATGTAAGTGTAACTGAAAATTGGAAAAAGCAAATGCTTTCCTGGGTCAGGCATTAGTTAACCTTTATTTCTCATGTTTTTCCTGCAGCTTTACACAGTTCAGAATCATCCTAGGAGACTTTGATTATTACGCCATTGACCGTGCTAACAGAGTGCTGGGACCAATATACTTTGTCACCTATGTGTTCTTTGTTTTCTTTGTTCTGCTGGTAAGTCATTCTGTACACACACAGATGTGAGTGTATATATATATATATATATATATAATTATATATTAATATTATACTAATTATTAATATTATATAAATATAATATATAAATAAATATAAATATAAAATTTATTTTGCCATTAGAACATGTTTCTGGCCATCATAAATGACACGTATTCAGGGGTGAAGGAGGAACTGTCATCCCAGAAAGATGAACTGCAACTTACTGACATCATTAAACAGGTAAAGGCTAATGAAATTCATGCAAAAGGAGACACATTTACAGGTATTTTTACAAGACTTGGAAACAAAATGTTTTGCTTCTTGCTGCACAGAGCTACATGAAGACGTTCCTGAGGTTGAAACTGAAAAAAGAGAAAATATCAGATGTCCAGAAGGCGCTGCAGTCTGGATCTGAAGAAATTGAATTCAAAGACTTCAGAGAAAATCTTAAAGAGTAAGAGATTTCAAAATAATCAACTTAAGTACAACTTAAGTGACAGATGTAACCTGTGCTGCTCTGATGTTTCTGCAGGATGGGACACGCCGACCATGAGATATCTGCAGCCTTCTCAAAGTTTGACCGTGATGGGAACAAAATCCTTGATGCACATGAACAAGAGACGATGAAGATGGAGCTGGAGGAGAAGAGGGTTTGTGCTCCAACTCAAATAGATATCTGGAATCATTTCTGCTCTTATTTCTTTAGAACTGTGTTCAAGAGGCAGAGTGGGCTTTTCAATGCACCATTTCTTCTTCTCGCAGGATGCTCTTAATGCTGAACTCAACAATCTTGGTAAACATTATGGGAATGAATTACCAGAGAGGCATCATGCCACCTCAGATGAGGACAAGCATCACTCCAGCCAAAACTATGTGGATCAGGAACAGTTTCTCAGGTGGACAAAGAGTTAATATATCACTTCAGAAATATAGAAAATATTTTTAAATTATGATGAGAAGGATAAGATTTTACTGTTACCTTTGCTCTTTCCATTAAAGGCTGTCCCGGCAGGTTGTCCAGATTGAAAGCTCTGTCGCAGGCATCACAAGCAGGATTGAGCTGATTATGGACAAACTGGGATTACAGGAGAACGCCAAATGGAAGGAAACAGCAGATAAACTCTCCATCGTCAATGACGATGTAAGTACAGCAACAGATCTTATGCTACATTCATTTCTCATCAATATAGAGGGTTTATTTTAGACACATTAATACTAAAATTCTCTATAGAGATGGAGTGTTTCATTGCATAGTGATGAAAGTCTTAGAGACATTTGCATTTAGGCTTTCGAAGAAGTTACACTCAAGTTCATCATATTTAATTATATAAATACACAGATTCCTTTTTAATCCCCCCTTTTCCAGAGTACTAAGCCTGCTTCCGATGGCCGAGTCCTGGTTCATGTTGACCAAGCAGTGAAGGCTGAGCCGTCATCCAGAAAAGCAGGGTTTGGGACCAACTCCACATTCAACTCTTGTATGTGATCAGCCTTTCAGAAACAGTCACGGATTTTCTATAAATAAGCTGATTCACTCTCAATTATTTAAGTCTCAATTTTCCATCATTAAAATCATGTGGCTTGACAACCATGATAATAAACCAGCAACAGGATGACATGATAGCCTTAAGCCATCACATTCTTCTCATGGAAATATGTAAATGCTGTATAAAAGTTTCTGAAGTTATTTGCTTGCTAGGTTGCACTAAGGGGACTTTAGACATCTAGGCTAGACTGCTGTGAGACCCCGATGTAAATTATGTACTATTAGAATTGTTATATATATATATATATATATATATATATACAGTATATTCGAGATTAAACAAGATAAGCTAAATTATTAGTTATGCAATATAATCCAAAATGACATGATCCAAATGCCAGCTTTGATTGCCAATCAGATTCAAGTTGCTTTGATTTAGTCATTAATGTTGCTGAGTGTTTTATTCTTTCACAACTTCTTACTTAGTTCATAATTTTTAGTGAAGTAGTCTCCCTCCCGAGATGCCAAAATCACATGCTGGAACATGGTAGTGCAGGCAGCTTAATACATTTAGGTAGCAAATAACTGCATCTGGAGCAACACAGAAATGAAGCTTCTGTCAGCGTTGTGCAAACATTCAGATCTAACTGCTCTCCTTATAAATTCCTCTAAAAACAGAACTAATTTTCTGTATTCGCATGAAAAGGATTTTCTTACAAGTTGAGTTTCTTTTTTATTTCAAGGCACTCAGTTGCTAACTTTAAGTTTGACCAACATATAATTGCACATTTTCTATTTCGATTAACTGAAAACAAATAAGCATAAGCAAATATAATGTTAGTATGATGTATCCTCAGCAACAGGATGACATGATAGCATTAAACCATCAGACTTTTGATGGTTCTTATAGAAAGGTGGAGCTCAACAAGCTGCAGAAAAGGCTGTTCTTTGCTAAATGACACAAGACCTGGATACAAAAATAACAGGTCCAGATCCAACATTACTGATGCAGTAAGGGATCATCAGAGAGAATGTTACAAAAAAAAACAGCCACGATCCAGATGTTTAAAACGCAATTTAAGAAGCATAGACAGCTCATCCTTAATGCTTCTTAAATCAATTACAAGAAACCATGTTTATAATGTGCAGGATGTGCTGGGGGACAAGTCATGCCCTGCAAGCCTTTTAGAATTGCAGTGTTTTGTCTTATACTTGCACGTTTTCCTGGTAATATGGAAGAAATTGTTCCAGACTTGTTTTGTATGGCAGCTGTGATCATTGTTAATCCTTTCTCATAAAAGTAAAACACAAAAAGCATAAAAATGTTTTAGAACTGATGTTTAGCGTTCCTGCTGTCTAGCGTATCCAACATGGAGGCAAAGATTTAAAAGCTGATTTAAAGATCAGTGCTAGGTGTCACATATGTTAATGAGTTTCACAGTGACTGTATGCTTTGCTGTCAGAACTTCTGCAACATCTAACAGCTAATAAATGTACTCAACAACGGGGTACAAATGTTTCTTTATTTGAAGTGACTTGCTGAAATTTTTCCAGTAAACGGAAAATTGATTTCATCATTTATTATTAAACATCACTTCTGTTGTTCAACTTATTGACATAAAAGCAAACTTCCATTACATTCAATATTTTAAGCAACATTTCATTAGCGTGCAGTTCCAGCCGATGCAACATCTGCTTCCTGCTACACCCTGAAAAATGGCACACAAATGTAAAAATGGGGAAACGCTGCCGAAAACAATTTCAATTAAAAATTGAGCTTTTTTTTTATTCAAATGTTTGAAGTTACAAACTAATCAATTAAGGCTTATTCATAAATTATATTGCTGAAATTCCATGATGATCAATAATCGATTTAATTTCTTATCATTCTAGCTACGGTATGTACATTATCTAAGTGTCACGGTTAAGGTTTATATTTACACTCTCGGCAACCATGACCCTGTTTTATTTCTTGAACACTCCCCACTCAAATAAACAAACCAAAATATAATCTAGATGAATCAAAAGCAGAGAGAGCTTCCAAGGTGTGTAATACACTGTACAGAATGGCACATACACAAAACAAACCCAAATGGGGAGGGAGGGGGGGGCTCCTTTAGCAAATTATTTGCAAGTGATGCTGAGATACAAAAAACTCTTGAAAAAAAAAAATCATGATATATGGGCCAGAAAAAAAATTCTCATCTTAACCAATAACAAACATATGTGACTTATTGACAAAGACGTTTCACATAAATTAGGGGCTGTTTTGGCTCACAATTAAAGATTTTAAGTAAAATACCCTTATAGTCTTATACCCTTATGGAAATTATTACTAGCTGAGTTTAGCAAGAGGGAAGGGAAAGGAAAACAATTGTCCCTTTCTTTAGTTACCTTTCGCAAGATCAGGAGTTGAGCTGTTTCTTTTCCAGATTAGGTTTTAAATGAAAATTTATCAAAAACTGTCAATGACGTGTATCACTGCGATACAAAACAAAAACTCAGATTTTTTTTCTATGTTTTGTTCTGAGAGGTGTTGGTAACATTTACGTGTACACAAACTATCCATGAGATTCCACATCCCAGGTAAGTGGCCTTTAAAGCCACATTTATTTGTACAAAGTCTCTTTGTGTATACTGGAAAGGTAAACTCTGCTCAAGGGCCTTTATTCACAAAGCTTTTTTCTCCCATTACATAAATCACAATTCAGTCATGAACTGAATGTCTAGAGCAGCATTATCGGATCAGCCTTTTAGCTCAGTAAAATTTGTATGAATTCATGGCGACTAATAACAGTAGCTTGATTTGTACAATAATCTTTGAATTTTTAAAAAAATTAGTTTTTTCCTACAAAAAAATTTATTATTATAAAAAAATGGCATAAAAATGCATATGCACACAAAGTAAATATCTTTGTTTGACCCATTTGTCAACAAAATTTGTGCCAAGAAAATAGGACCCAATGTTTGGTGCCGCAATTAAGGGGAATGTCCTCCCATCAGATGCTAGGGTTTAAAAGGACTAAACACTTAAAATGTTGTATATCCATAAGTGCAGGGACAAAACCAATTTGTTTGCTTTTCCTTCAGGGGTACAAGAGCGCTTTCCCTTAATGACGCATCAAATAAACTTAAATATTCTTGTACAAATTGACTGTTGTTGAAGTAGTTGTGTAGGAATATCTACCTAGAAAAGCTTTGTGAATATGGCCCTGCCCTCTTGGTGTCACAGCTGCTGTCCAGGTGAAAGAATGCTGTGTTCCCTGCATGTTATGCTTTTGTTGGGCCACCTCACTGCGTTTGATAGCCTGCCATGCTGAAATTGCCCATGTTGGACATCACTGTGCCAGGAGGGGCTGCTGCCTGAGCTGATGGAGATCCAAAGTTACCCATCCAGGCAGATGACTGAGACTGCCTGCAAAAATCCCACAGAAACAAAGTTAGTGTGTCACATGCAGTTGTGCAGAAATTAAGCTTTTTCTATTTTGCAGGACGTTCGCAACTGTAAAACATTAAAAGGTAAGTAAGTGTTCAATAAACAAAACTGGATACAGAGAAAAACTCACTCTACTCCAAATCCTTGCTGGTTCCACGTCTGGCTGTACATGTTGTAGGAAGGAACTTGCTGCCACCCATTTGTCACATACTGGCCATACTGCTGCTGCTGTGGGTTCCCATAGACCTGGTTCCACTGTCCCCACTGACTGTATTCAAACTAATTACAGAAGACGGGAAAAAAGAATTAATGTCTGAGCTCTCTATTAGATTTCAGCTCTCGCAAACAAAAGATATATATTAGATATATATTAGAAATTATGCGAAGTTTAAGAACATTTTGATCTGTAGTGATTAGTGAGACTGTTTATTACGCCTCATTTCACTGTATTAAATCTAAATCTTATCACTTTTGCTGCATTGCTAGCGTTCTCTCTACCTGCTGTGGATTTTTTGTCACATCGGGAGACTCTTTGCCCCAGTAGCACTTCACCATGTGTCCCTCAATGGTGGTGCCGTTTACTGATACAATGGCATGTGCAGCACTGTCATGGGCCGAAAACCTTAAAAGAACAGATCAGAAATCAGAACTTCAAACTACTCCGAAAATATGGAGTAGTGTGACTGACAGGATGTGACATATTAGTTGCTCTATAGAAGCCTTTTGATGTGCATGTGTTGACATCTAGAGGCCGAATGATGCAACAGACTCTGACAGTACCTGATGAAAGAATATCCTTTTTCTGGGAAAACCCTGACTTCCATAATTTGACCAAATGGTGAGAAGGTCTGTCGCATTAGATGTTCTAAAGGAATCAAACGGGACATAAGAAAGGCTCAATGTGGGTAGTTAAGAGCTCTTCCTGAGAAATATGTGCAGTAAAATTGTTGCTATTAAAATGAGATAACGGTGGAGTAATGCCATCTTGAGAGCATGACACTTGCCTGATAATCCTGACTGGATCCCACCGCAGTACACAGTACAGTTCTGTGGACTGGACTGATTCACGACATCATCAAACCTCAGCTGCTTTGAACCGTCTGAGACAGAAACAACATGCAGCACATAGGTGAACAAATCTATACATATTTATATTCTGGTCTAAAGTCCATGACACATCTGATAATCCCTTCCTGTACAATATTTTAAGATAAATCTTATAGAGTCTTTCACATAATATGAGTTTCTGAACTTGACATTATTTACTATTTTTGTTGAAGACAAAATAACGCATAGATTGCACTCATGACAGGAAGTACGTTTTAAAACGGTTATTAGTCAACACTCACTGTCCTGAGCACTTTTAGGAGCTGGAGGTTTTCGCGTTGCCCAGTTAGTCCTGATTTGGCGTCCTCCCAGCCACTGTCCCGCCATGTGAACAATGGCATTTTCAGCATCCTATAGATCAAAATCAATCACAGTCACTCTTTCGTATTTGATCCATTTGTTTATCAATCATTATCAGAAAAATATGTACCACCATTTATAACACAATGTTTACATAATAACTACAATATGGTACTCTAGATCAGTGCTTCCCAAATCCTTTGAGCCACAAACCCCAACATAACATATAGTGTTAACAATGGTTTATATTATGGCCATTCCCTAAATGTAACGCTTGAAAATGGTCGCAATCTTCATAAATAAGGAGGATAACATATTTTATTACTGTATTATGCCAATAGCTGGAAAAATGTGCCAAAAATCTGCTTACCCTGCTGGAATCAATTTATATTTTCAGAATAGCAGCATAACTTTATTTCCAAAGATCTGATAAAAATTATCCCCCCAATTTGGGAAAGGCTGCTCTAGATTACGTAACACGTCTACACATCTTTTTTTTTTCTTTTAATATTACAAGCATTTATGTAGAATAATAAAGAAATACACATAACCTTCTGTTTGTGTTCTTGTACTGGAGCCTTACCAGTTTGTTGTAGAAGGACACAAATCCATACCCCTTTGATTTCCCAGTCGTCATGTCCTTGACAACGCGAGCATCTCTGAAAGGAAACATGAAAACAACTTCAGCGTACTCGACAACTACAGTCTTCCAACTAAAAAGGAACCACGCAAAACACACTGAACTGTGAATCCTCAACTCTGTCCTACATTAAGGTAAATTAGCTATCGTGACCTTGTACTGAGCACTGACTCAATATATATAACTGGAAAGCAACACATGGAAATAAAAAAAAGAACAAAATGAAAAAAAAAAACAACTACAATTACATGCAGCCTAGAGTACTGTTTAAATGATTTCATGTGTATTAATGGATCTTTACCACTAGAGCACCATCTTTTGCACCATGAACTGTAAAGCTAGTGATTAAAATTTTTAAAAAAGGAACGGATATGGATTACCATGCATTCTTAAAATCTGCTGTGGGTGCTCTTCCTACAAATAGAAATATATAGAAAATATCAGAAGAGAAAAAAGGAATTAAATGGCATACATGGCCTGTTAAAAGATTTCTTTATTTTTCCTGGTCAATTCTTTACCACCAATAT
This sequence comes from Pseudomugil tenellus, assembly GCA_037177515.1. Classification (NCBI taxonomy): domain Eukaryota; kingdom Metazoa; phylum Chordata; class Actinopteri; order Atheriniformes; family Pseudomugilidae; genus Pseudomugil; species Pseudomugil tenellus. The sequence continues at coordinate 6,545,975 of JBAMHX010000018.1, read as the reverse complement.
GGAGTATGGAGTTTGGGGAGCTGTAAATTTTGAGAAATTGACATTTTCAGAAGTTTTGCTAAAGGATCAATGCACTACAAACAACACTATGCAAATCAAAATGAGACAATTTAATAACACAGATTTAGAAGTTTACACTAAATATTGGAAGTTGTTAATCTATTCTATATAATGTTAATACAAATAAAGACAATAGAAAAAATTGAATAAATAGAGAAAAAACTACATCTGAGTCTCCAGAGTGCACAGTTCCTTGCTGTTAGCCTTCAAGCTCCTGTCCAATCCTATGAGCATTTCTGTAAAATAACCAAAGTGCTATTACTCCACTGAGACGCACAACTAAAGGTGGTTCAGGTTCATACACAAAGCTCACATTTTGTTGAAAAACTGTTCAGTTTACTTACCACACCCTACATACATGTATAGACACACCAAAAAGCTAATATCGTAGTCATAAAATACAGAGCAAAACTAAATTTGCTGCAGTTGTTTTGGGACTTTTTATATAAATCCTTTTTTTTTTAAAGAGGCTGCTCCAATCTGGTCAACTGTTTTGGAAAATAAGACAGATTAAGTCTAATACAGTTTATACACTCCTAAACTTTTAATTATGTTGTATCATCACAGTCTATGCTTTCATGCATACATGTTGGGTGTTTAGGAAAGAGGAAGAAGAAGGATAGACAGCGCTATTTGCTTGATTATCTTAACGAGTGCACAGAAGTAAATTCTTTTTGGATGGAATCTATCTCGAGTGTATAATCTGTCATTAAAATCTTTGTCTCCATCTGACGGTATATAAAATGTCTATTCTATATATTCATGCTTATGAGTTCTTTGGTGAGTTTAATCAGTATTTATTCATTTTGCAAATAGTTGCTAAGACATTTCAACCAACGGCTCTTAGAAAATAACCCACAATGAGGCTTTTTTTTCAAGAGTTTCAAAGGTTGCCTAAGCTTTTGCAAACAATTTTAGCTGACGACTAAGGTACAGTGTAACTCAAACAAATTAAGTTTCCTGAAGACATTTTAAAAAGGTACTACCTTCCTACCAGAGCTCTTTTCGGAGCTCAACTTTCCAATCACAACTCGGTTTTGCTGTTGGTTTTCAGCACTGACACAGAAATTACCAAAAAACAATCCTCAAAATGTTTCTGTAAAAAGGTCAAATTGCAGCTCTTAAAACATTTAGGTAAATATAAAAAATGACAAAGTAGACGTATGTTAAACTATTCTCCCTTTCAGAAAATGTGTAAACTTCATATTTCATATTCACAGTTAGTTACACTATGGTATGCATGTAAACATAGTCAGTGATGGTTATTTCAGAGTATAAGACAACAAAACATTATCATGAAGTACCTACGCATTTCCAACATAAAAAGAAATAAACTAAACCAAAATTAAACAACAGGAAAAACAGTAATGAATGTTTTAAACTTTCAGATACTTAAAAAAAAAAAACCTAATTTAAAAACTTACGAGATTTTGCCAAAAGGTGCAAAAGCAGCCCTGACATCTTCAGTGGAAATCTCAGGATTCAAATCACCCACAAAAACATGGAAGTGATCTAAAATTACACAAGAAGGAAAAATCTAATTATGCAAACTTTTCTTGCAGTTAATTAAATGAAGTAACAAGTAAACACTTACTGGATGTATCTTTCTTCTGGCTACTTGGTGTAGTGGCCCAGTTAACTTTAACCTCCTGCAAAGCCATATAAATTAAAAATATCTTCACAACAATAAAGAATAAAAAGGAAAGTAAATCTAAAAGTAAAAAGACAAACATTGTTTAGCATTTTAGAGCATTCACATTTAATTCCATACCTTTCCTAATATCTTCCTCCCATTCATAGCTGCAAGGGCTGCAGCAGCATCTCTGTGTTCGAAAAACTCCACAAAGCAATATGGGTCATTGCTTGTATGCTGCAGAAGACAAAGTATACATCTTCAAATGTGGGGTTACATTTCCATCAACATACTGCCATCACTGCATTCACTGGTTACTCTGTCTAAGTTTTTGGGTGTCGTTTGAATAGCAAAACCCATCTATTCAAATGACATGTAATCCAACAAGCTTGGATGCTTACCTCAGTAATCATTTTGCAGCTTTTGCAAGGTCCTATCTGAGTGAAAAGTTGTAAAATCAAAATTTCTGTTACATCCCTTGAGAGGTTTCCCACATACCTACAGAAAGAAACACATGTCCAAAGTTAGTCTTCTTCTTGGTATTATTTGTTCAGATTTAACTTCACTGTAGAATAGGTTGGATTATTGTGACGCGATTTACATGAGCTCATCTGGCCTAGTGTTAGCAAAAGCCATTTTGTTGGACATTTTAAGTAGTCAGAACAGGTCATTGTAATGACCTCTACTTGTTTATTTATTTTAATTCAATATAATCATTGTGAAGTTAACAACAGTCAAACATTAAAGGATTAAGTATATGTTTTCTTCATCGGGTTGTAACACTAGGTAGCTAAGTTAGCCACCGGCCCCAAACGTTAGCTAAACTAACACATTATAACGCAACTCCTGGAAACGTAAAACTACTTACAGGGTTCTGGGGTGAGTTTCGTCGTCCATTCTTGATGATGACTATTACCTAGTCAGAAAACGTTAGCTACTTGATAGTTAGCTGACGTTAACTGACGATGTACGCTGTTAACAACAACTAGCTAACTAGCTCACAAGCTAGCTAACCGGGCAACTGGTCTTACGTCACTCTAGTTGGGAATGCGCCTGTGCGTCAGGAGTCCCGAGAGGTCACTTTTTACAGTCAGTGTGAGAAAACACAAACAAACAAACAAAAAAAAATACTACCATTTCAGATGCAAAAAAATTAATAAATAAATAAATAGTTGTGTGACTTAGCGAAAGTACAAAACACAGTCGATGATATTTTCCAAGTTCCGGGCTATCGGAGTGTAACTGAAGGGTACGCTTGTTTTGAATTTCGATGCCAAACGGTTGAGGGCGGTGCTCGAACCTAAGAGACATTTCTGGAAACGATTGCTAACATGAAGATTTAGTGTTGACAATTTTTAGAATTTCATATTTTTGTTTGACGCTTTTTGTCAAACGCTTGTAAAAAATAACGACTGTGTATTTATGTTTTAAATCGATGAATAATTTGCTGTATTGAATGTTATTTAGTTTATTCTCCATAAATGTAATTTAAACACAATCAGCGTCGTGTATTAATAATTATCTGAACCTAATAATAATAATAATAATAATAATAACTTTTTAGCCATATATTTTCTCAAGTTTGGGGGTTTATAAGGGAACACAAATCAAAACTCATAAATTATGGATTTATTACAGTGTGTAATTTTGCCAATGACTAATTTTGACAATGACTATTTCACTTAGAGACCTTGCCAGAGTGAGTTCAAGGCAGAATCTTGGGCTTACCTGATCCTAAAAAGTAATTTATAGTGGTAGATTATGCAAAAGAAAACAACAAGACATTATTCTGTATTTTCTAAACTTGTAAAAAACCACAGAATTATGAATCTGATAATAACTTGTCCACTATACTGGTGATGTAAATGGCCAAATAAATCACATATTTGCAGCAAAAGTGGACAATGTGAAATGCTTGCTTTAATGAATTAATTACAGGTGGAATAATGAGTTTCAAAATATTGGACATATCTTTCGATAAATTGGAAAATATGTTTTAGTGTTTTTGCATAATGCATTTCTGAAAATTATATTTATTATTAATTAAAAACCCACTTGATTATATTTAAAATATTAGTAATTTTACTCTATTTGAAAGCACTATATTTTTATAAGGTAAATGTTCTCACAATTTCAAATGATTAAAAAATTCCCAAGTAAGCAGATGTTTTACTGAAATGTTCAATGTGTTAAAACGACCTGTAGAAATTCATGTGGCTGATTGTGTCAATCCATCCATGAGAGTGAGTTACTAGTGTTTCCTATGAGTGTGAGGCACAAATGGAGTAAATGACTGGTAAAAATAGTCAATAAAGGTGTCACTGTGCCTACACTGCATCACACAATTAGTTACATAATTGTGTACCAAATCATAACAAACCGAGTTCCCCTGAACAGGATTTGTCATGTGGGAGTCTGAGGATGCATATATATATATATATATATGGAGACTTTTTTATCATTTATTTATAATTGGCGGAAAATGTGAGGTCCGGGGCCACATGAGGGTCATTGGATAGACCTGTAAACAAAAGGTAAACCATTTTCCTAACTGTAGATGAGGATGCGTTTTTCTCCAGTTTTCCATAAAGATCCAAATAGCAGTCTCTCGTGGAAAACAAATGAAAGAAATTCTGAGCTGATGTGTCTGCTGAGGGGTCTGCGACATGACGAGCTGCCGTACCCAGCGCAGTCCACCGCCCCCGACATTAACCCTGCTATTTCGAGAAACTTCCAGCCCACTTTCCCACGTCACTTGAAGGAATCTTTAAAGCGCCCATCGCCTGTATAAAATGTCTCAATACTCGTCGGCAGGCAACATGAACGCAGTGAAGACACAGTCACCTGTTCTGACAATGGCAAGTAATGACAACGACCCTCTCCCCCTCGGATGGGAAGTAAAGATTGACCCTCACACTGGGTGGCCCTTCTTCGTGGATCACAACAACCGCACCACAACCTGGAATGACCCAAGACACGACCACAAAAAGGTACGAGAAGCGGTGGGATAAAGTTGGTTTTCAAGCGTTAACGGTTAACTGTCGTATAACTGTTCAACGACCATATTTAAATCGAAATGCGTCGGTTACAGCGCGTGCTTCGTTTCGTTAAGCCCCTCATGTAATAGAAAACGTTGTCCTACATCGCTGTTACATATTAATCTTATTGACCAAAGGCCTTGTTGGGCACCGTCACCTCCCCTCGCGGACAGCTCATGAGCCTATTATAACGGTTGATGAAGCCCGTAATATTCCCATGTCATGATCTAACACTATTATTACCCGATGAGTCACCGTGCTGTTTGTTAAGCCTACCTAACATGTTGAGCTTTCAGTGTTTTTAACAGCGTTTTTTTTCTTTCGTGGTGGAAAACACGGCAGCCTCTTAATAAACTTTTTCCCTTACAAGGATTTGAGGCTTTCTTCGGCCTGTGGAGTATGTAGTCTCTTAAGTGCCCTGCTTATCATATATTACAACATGCAGGTCTGCAGTGAAAACCCGTGGGCTGAAGCAGCTCCACAGCCTGCCAGCTGGTAATCTTTCGTCTCAGGCACAGACACCGTTTTCCAAAGTTAGTGTCCAGAGGAATCTGCTAGAAAGACACAGCTGTTGGGGGATAAAATTGGTGCATTGGTGCTGGCAGTGTTGCAGTGTCCCACACAGGCAGAGGGCAAAAGGTTGTTCACAGCTCTTTCATAACTTCTGTAATGGAAGAGAAAAATTTACTAATTTGCGTAAAAGTTCATCAAGATTTGTTTTTAGCTGCTAGAAGTTGAAGTTTACCTACTTTTATATTATATTATTGGACATTGAACTATCAGACCTGTTGCTTATACCTATTTCTATTTTTTACATACTTGAACAATAACTGCTTTTTATATAAATTAACTAATATAAGTCTGTATTATTCCTTGTTGAGATGAATTTAACTACTAATAACTGTTTTCCTCCAAGGGCCAAATAAGATCACATATTGCTTTGTATCTTTTTATGTTAAATATACAGCCAGCTTTTCCCTGGGGATATGTTTTATTCCTTGTCTAAAGAACAATAAAGAGCCAAATTAAGTTTTATTTTTTCCTGCAACATTTAAAGTTTATGCAGACATTTCTAAGACAAAAACTGCTTCTTTCTCCTGAAACTGATGCAGTCAGATTAAAACCATTCTTTCACTCTGTGACATATTGATTGGTAGCCAATAACATGTTAGTATAGAGGGTGGGTCAAACTACTCTGTGGAAATATGTCCGGGTGATGTCACTCAGATTGCTGAGCAAAATATCCAGTGCAGACACAGCAGATGTTTGACCGGAAATGCATCTGTGCTGATGGGAGTCGTGTTAATCACAAGTTGTTTACTTTTATCCGACACAGAGCAATGGTAGCTTTGACACCCAACGCCTGAAATGTGACTTTTAACCTGTAGCTTTTGTAATTATGACATGACTGGGAAGACTTTTCCATAAAAAAACACACTTAAAGGATTTTGAATAACTAATGGCTGCTTATGTGAATATGCCTTGGAAGAGTTTATAATCAATTTATCACAAAGCTCGTTTAAAAGTTTGCTTCCAGTGTTAAAAACAAAATATTTCCCCACTTTGTGGTTAAAAAAACAACATTAAAGCTCCATAATTTATTAATTGATCTTTTTACCCAATGGCTGTGTTTCAGCAACGAGAAGTATCTGCAAATGGGCCCAACATACCACCAGAACCAAGTCCTCAGGAGACGCAGAAGACCTTTGTGAGGGAAATGAAGCACCCCGTCCTTCGTCCAGGTTATGTTCCTATCCCAGTGTTTCACGAGGGCGCAGAGCTGAGGCAGCAGCAACAGCAGCATCCATGTTACTCTTACATCCAGCCAACAACAGCACAGAATGTCCGGACCGATGGACAGACACCGTCCCAGACCTCAGGGCTCCACGGCAGGCCTAGATCGCCTTTACACGGCCCCTCAGACAGCTGCTCCCCTGAGCCTTTAAAGGCCAGCTCACCTGTAACGCAAACAGCAGAGGTAAGGCTTTGGTCAATGTTTGGCACTAAATACTACATAAAAAATGTGTCAATATTCACATAGAAAGAAAAAAACTGAATGCTCACTTCTTTGTTTTGATCTTTTGTTTTCCAAGGTTTACACCATACCCCATCACCAACCTTCCAGACCAAGCAGCACTAGTCTCCAGGCGGGATACATCCCTATCCCAGTGATCCATGAGGGTGGAGGGGGCCAAATTCAGCCTCAGTTAAATCCCTCAGTGTATTCCCAGCGTGTCCCCTACCCGGAGCATCAACAGCCCTTCCATCGTGTTCAAGCAGATGAATGGCCCGGCTACTCTGCTGCCAGAGAAAGGGCTTCTCCAACAATGTTTCCTCAACACCGCGATACTGCTTCCATTCACATCCCACCTCACATAAGAAGCCAGTCACCTACTGTAACACAAGTGGTGGGAGAGAGACCTCAGGTAATTTCACAAGGTTTTTTAAATGCTGAATACCTCTGACAATGTAATCTACACTGTGACAGAAAAAATAACATCACCCTCTTTTATTTTTTATACTACCAAGATTCAGCAGCATGTCCTCACAAGAGACCTGCCCCATCGGATGGAGCAGGAGCAACAAAGCACGCAGCACAAACAAGAGGCCACGCCGGTTCCTCAGACGCTACACACAGAAGCCGACGTCCAAAAGCTTCAACAGCCGCATCCGTTCCAGCAAGCTAATCACTTCCAGCAAGTAGCGCCTCATACACAGCCTCAGCAGCCCGAACAGTCGCCTCAGCAGCCCCACAAGCCAGAACAGCTGCAACATCATGTTGCAGATATCACAGTTCAAATACCTGCAAAACCAGAGGCGGAGGACGTCGCAAACACCCCTCCTGAAGTCCCACCTGCAAAGGCCGAAGCTGCTCAGCCTGCTCAGTGTCCAGTCCATCCAGGCTTGACGAAGGTACAGCAGATAATCGAGCGGGTCGCCAAACTGGAGCAGGAGGTAAAATGCTTCAGCGGAAAGAAAAATGATAAGAAATACTTGTTATTGGAGGAGCTGTTGACCAAAGAGCTCCTAGCGCTGGACTCTGTTGACCCGGAAGGCCGCATAGACGTGCGGCAGGCGAGACGGGACGGAGTCCGACGGGTTCAGACCATACTGGAAGAACTAGAGCAGCTGGAGGAGCAGCCGTCCAGGCCTTCGAGCGAAATGGAGGGAGACACCCTTACACAGAAAGGGGAGCCCAGCATGATCACCAAGGAGAACGCTGAGATGGCGAGGGAGATCTCGTAATGACTGCACACTTCATATTAACGAGGAGAGAAGGGTTACCTGCTGTATATTTGATAGTGAACAAATCTGCTCTGGTTAACTCTCTCCCACACCTCTTACAGCATTTGTGGAAGTTGCATGCATTAATTAACTCTGTTGGTATGTCCATTCAGCTCATAATTGATGGTATCTCACTTCAGTCTTGTCGTTCAAGGCATCATTGTTGCCTTCTATGTTTTGCCAATGTCTTCGTAATAATGACAGCAGTCATGAGTAAGATGTTGACAACAACTGCAAGCAGGTTGAAGTTGAAATAAGAGGCCTTTATTAGTAAATGGAAGAAAAATACAAGTATTTTCATAAGAAATGTTACATTTAGTTGCCTTTTGTTTGATTTAACTGTTGTATGAAGCATTTCTTAATCTGATCAGCACATCAGTTTGTGCTTTTTTTCAAACTTTGGGACTCATTACAAAAGTCAAGTTATGAGAAAAGGATTTTCCCTTTTATGGCCACCTGGTCGCGTTGAAGCTGCTTTGTCACACAACACAGTAGGTATGATTATTAGATGCTGCTTTTTGGTGGATTATGATTTCGCTGTCTTTGCCATCAGTGAAATGTGTCACGCTGCAAATCAGCAGCACTTCAAAGGTTTTTCATTTAAAGCCGTTTTGATTGATGTGTTTGAGTGGTTGTATGTGAAATGGTTTACTTGTTATTTCAAATAATGATTTCAGTATTTATATAAAGTATTTTGGTACAATTATGAATGTGTAATGACAAGTGGGGGTGAAATGTGTATCTTTACAGACAATCAGCACTTGCTGCTAACAGGAGTTGCAATTCAGGACTGTCAGAATGTCTATGTATAACTACCAAAGCCACAATCTGTAATGTTAACACAGTTATGGCCTCAATGCCTTAAAAAGGGCCAACTGTGTAGAAATTCCTGAATCATGGACACTTTCATATGTCAGTCAAAAAGGTTCAGATTGAATTTTATAATTATTCTAGCTATTTTAACTCTTATATAGTAACACACAGTGTTTGTTTAGTGATGTGTCACTAATAAGACTGTAAGCCGTCTGCAAGGTAGAATCAGAGCCTTACACACTTTTCACTAATTATGGATCGTGGCTTCCAGCTGATCATGGTTCATTAGTAACTCACTGATTCATTGCTGAATTAAAGTCACAGTGGTATTATTGACAATAAAATCTATGATATATATTTGTTTTAAACATTTGGAAGTAATGGGAGTTTTATTTGAATTTTTTATTTGACCATGTTTGTCCTTAGTTTCACCAAAAATACATCCCAGATGTAGTCATTAAAAGCCCTAGGTTTCTTTTTTCTGGGGAGTTTTTGGTGACAAAACAAGGCGTTATCACAGTTATGCCTCTGTCTGAGCTCAGCTGTCCCTGCCTATGACCTCATGACCTCCTGAGTCATGAGTGAGAACATATTTGGCTCCTTACTAGGTAGGTGCGGCAAAAAAAGTGTTTGAATTACTGTAGATAATAACCATAGAGACTAGATTACGGTAGTGACTACTTTGATTATAAAATGCCCCAGCTATCTTCAGTCTTGTATTTTTATGAGCGCATGTGGTTGCAT
>JBAMHX010000018.1:6517211-6536365 GCA_037177515.1 Pseudomugil tenellus | reverse complement strand
ACATGCTTAATTTGGCTTTTTGTCTATACATTTTAGTAAGTTTCTGTTTAAATACACAAAGATCGGGTCACTTATCTCTTAATTGAGGCGGATGATAGTTCCTATGTGCTGTACCTGCACACCGGTGATGATGACGGCAAGTCACGTGACATTGTTTAGAGCAGGAAACGTCGGTTACGTCTACGGCACTAAGCGGCTCCCGCTTGGGACACTTTCTCGCTCCCTTTTTGCGTGTGTTCAGTCCAGTATGACTGCGAAAATGGATGGTCCACCCAGATAATGGGATTTTGAGCATCAACATGCGTGAAAATGGAATAAATAAATGTGATACGCACACTGCTGCCACCAGCACGCGAGGCAGCTAGCCACCGCAGCAGCTTACCAGCCCGTGGGAAACGAGCTAATCGGGGCTAGGCTAGCTACGGCCAACCTCCGAGACGTGGAAGCTCCGTACCTGTTTGCGGAGACAGATTGTTTAGCGTAACGTAAAAGAGACAAAATGGAGCTATTTCAGGCAAAAGATGAATATATTCTTCAGAGCGGGGACCAAGCTTTGTGGTGCAGCCGAAAAGACGGGACCATGAATGTGAGAGCTGGTACGTATTGGATGGCAGCTTTCTCTGTTTATATTGACATGATGGAAATAACACTCGGCTTTAACGTGAATAGTCTTTAAAAATTAGCGTCATACATTGATTTAGTTGTCTAGAGTTGTCACTTTATTCTATAAGTTTAGTGTCATTCTTCGTCTGTGGGATATTGGATCTGTCATTCACCCACATCTTTTTAAAATGACATCATTTAATGTTATCAGCAGCTAGATCAACATGTGAAACAAAACAAGATGATTTGACAAGGATGGTGTGGAATTTATTTTATTTAGAAGCGCCACTCCTAAGCTGAGAAATGTGCTCTGGAGAGTGCCAACACCCCAAACGCACTTCAAAGTTATTACTTTGCTTCTCATCTTACATCAAGTTGCACAAGGTTTTCAGCTTTTCTTCAAATAAAATAGTGAATGATGGTATTGAAAGTAACATATATGTCTTTTTAGTTTTCAATACCATAAACTTAAGTGAGATATATAAAGCAGCACCTCCTCATACTGCACTTTGGTTTTGCTACAGAAGAGAAGTACTACTTCAGCTTATTATAAGATTTCACATTAAATGACTACTGGGACCTATGGGAATGACATATTCCCAGTTGTTTAAGAAGAACGGAAAGAGAACTTTTCATCAACATGAGGTTGTGCATGTTGTCCTCTGTGTCAGCTGAGGATGTGTGGCTGTGCAGCCATCCTGAACAGGTTTTTAGTTGCACTGCTGTTTCATTATTTAATTGGAAAAAAGGTTTCCACTCCTCATTGCGTTTCCACTTTACTCTGTAGCAGACAGTTAAGTATTGCATTGATGATACACACTCTCCATGAAGTTGGAGCATTGTTGTTTCTAATTCTGCCAGGCTTTCCCTATGGGGCCCTCGCAGACGGTTCCTCGGCACATGTAGTTCTGCAACATGTGGAACAGGAAGAGGCATTGTCTCAGGCTGCTTACAGTTGATATTCTCCACCCTTTGCCTCCCCAATCACATTTTTCCAATTTCCTACAATGTAATTTTGAATCCATAACCAATGGTTTATTTTTATTCACTGCAAGTTTACATAACTGACATATAAAGAAAGAAAAATAAATCAAATTACAGTTTTTTTCTGCTTTTCTGTGTTATAACTGTATATTTTATTTCATATAATCAAGAAATAACACCTACGTGACACATATGTGGCAGGGTTTAACTATTTGTGGATTACTTAATTTGTCTCTAATGCAGTTTATAGACTTAGCTCCTTTCATATTTTGAGGTTTCCATTTTTTTGTCTGCATTTTTGTGTTTACAGGAAATCACACAACCATGACAATCTTCTGTTCTGTTCAGTTTCTGTTTGGGTAACTCGGAGCTTGTGTGACGCCTAAGCTGTTGCTAGCAGTAAAGGTGTAAATGCTCATAACTGTGAAAAGATAACTCTTCGTACTTGTGGATGCTTATCATGTTTAAAGCATATCGTTTGACACTTTTCTGATGGTCATTTTCATATATTTGTTTCAGCCACAGACCTGTTGTTGGCATGGAATCCAGTTTGTTTGGGGTTGGTGGAAGGTGTCATTGGAAAAATACAGCTTCACACAGGTATGTGGACAATGAAAAGCATCTCAAGTGTTTTGCCATCAATTGTTTTTGGTTTTCGCAATGAGAAGGCAGCTTATTTTCGGTGTGTAGTGAAACTAAACCACAAAAAGTCACACTCAGTGTGAATAATTAAAGTTGTCAATAAAGTTGTGGGGAAATTATATAAAGAAGAGTCGGCTGAGGGTAATGATTCAACTAATACGCCGACTTTTCATCCCTGGTGTGGTTGTGTGGGCTTCAGTGTAGACTAAAGGCTGCAACATACTCCACGAGAAGCGAGAAATTTGTTCTTGTTCTCGGGGCTCTGAGAAGAAAATGACGTCATTTTGTTCTCGCAGACGTATTTGAAGACAGTTCTCGACACACTGGGTTGGCAGAACTTTTTTCTCGAGGGGCTGCGAGAAGTATTCTGTGATTGGTCAGAAACTTGAAGGAGGTGTAACCAGGAAAAGCCGGAAGACAACATGTACTGTAGATGGAGTCTATAACCAGCAACTTATAAAGATACGCTCATGGCTAGCAACTCGCGGAAAGAAATAGCCAAAACTTTACCAGTCGTCTGCAGAAGGAAGTGGCGCTACCTTCGCGACAAATTTGCCAAAGCTAAATTCAACAGAGGAAGAGTGCGGACCCTGGTCGAATACCGGCAGTACCGGCCCTTTATCTGTCTCTGCAGTGGCTGGACGTGCCATAAAGCATGCTAGAGTGGGGGGGCCGTATGAACACTTCGGCAGGGTGACTTCTTGTGGAGTATAAATGCCATGCTGAACAAGAACCTTTTTTTTTTTTTTGTTCTTGCGACCTCAAGAACAAGAACTCAGTTCTTGCTTCTCGTGGAGTATGTAACAAGCTTAAGGAAAGACCAAGAAACATTCTCCTTGGTAGACCAAAGAAAATGTTAACAGAAACGATATCAATTATACTTTCCTTGCATATTAGATAAATTAACATAATATAAATCTTTATTTATCAGATGCCTTATTAATACATGTGCAGTAAATGACTGGTGTGGCTGCCTGCCTTCTTCACACCTTTCAGAATGTGAGGAATTCTGCACCAGTCATGCAATTACCTCGTCCTCTTTCTCCTCTTTGCAGACCTTCCACTTGGCCTTGTATTAATCCGCCAGAAAGCCCTTGTAGGCCATTTACCAGGCAACCACAAAGTTTACAAGATCACCAAGATAGCTGTTATTCCCTTGTCTGACGAAGAGCCTCAGGAGCTTGACTTGGAGGTATGTATACTTATAGCAAGTCCAGGAATTTCTTCTGCAATTATTCCATTGAGTACATTTTAACAGTTATTGCAGAAGTACTTGTTAGTCTTGATATGCTAATGTACCACAGTATACTGTGCATTAGTCATTGCATGATTCATCTATTAAGATTAGCTAAAAAAGGTAAAATATGAGTGGTGGAGGTTTCTTCTTTCTTGGTTTTGTTGAAAAACATAATGCAAATGTGTGCAATGAATGACAAAGGAAGATGAATGTTGCTAAGATTTCAGTTTTTCAGGGAAGCTTCATGGATGATGAGACAGAATATTTCCAAGTGAGTAATAAAGGATGATTATTAGAGGATAGGCTTTAGAGCTTGTCTCTGTGGTGCAGATTGCCCTTTCCCCTAAAATAGAAGTCCAACAGATCGATGTTGATGTTAGACTGTTAAAAGTAGAACCGTATAGTATACCACAGTGAGTAAAAGTCTTATTTATGTTTGCCGGACTCCCTCGTCATGTTCTCTTCAAACTGAACAGTGATGAGTAAGACAGTAGTGGTGAGATTTGTAAAGTGGATACATTCCCTTTTCAGCTTTGCAAGAAGCATCATTTTGGAATCGACAAACAGGAGAAACTGGCGCAGTCCCCAGATGAGTCAAAGTTGATGAAAACCTTGAGTCAGATCAAATCTAATGTGGGCGTGCCCATCAAGAAAAAGGTATTTTATTGTGAGGGCTCTATCACATTTTAACCTGCTGCTTTTCCATCTTTTATACACTTTTAAAAACCTTTGTGGGTCTGTCTCTGCTTCTTAAGCTCACTGCTTTTTATTTCCATCTGCCCAATCCAGTATTCCCCTGCCTTCCAGGTCAAAGAAAACAAAGAGAAGGAGCGCCTGGAGAGGCGACTACTGGATGAACTCTACAAAATATTCATGGACTCTGACTCCTTCTACTACAGCATGACCTACGACCTGACAAACAGCGTGCAGCGTCAGGGAGCCTCGGATAAGTCTAACCTACCCCTTTGGAAGCAGGTAGGGAGAAAAATATGTACATATGGGGTTAGAGTTGCTTGCAAAAAATCTTCATTTTGACTTTTTGTGTTCATCTTTAAATAGGTGGATGATCGTTTCTTCTGGAACAAACACATGATCCAAGATGTTATTGACCTTCAGGTAGTGTATTTCTCCACACTGCAACAGAAGCATACAGTCAGTGTTTCTTTGCAAATGAAAGCTCAGAGTGTAGCTGGCCTTTTATTGTTTTAGAGTGGTAGTTGTTTATTATAATTAAAGGACTTTTATTAGAGAAGTATGAAATGTACATTGTAATATGAAGCTCTGACATGCGAACCTTCATCTTCTCCAGCTGCTGAGTTGATGCAACGTACTTCCATATCATAATCTAATTTCCCTCTGGATTTTATTTATTTATTTGTTTATTTTTCTGGCCTTTGCTACTCTTCCAGGTCCCAGAGGTAGACTTGTGGGTTATACCGATCATTCAGGGTTTCGTTCAGGTGGAGGAACTAGTGGTGAACTACAATGAGACATCTGATGAGGAGCGAAGCAGTCCTGAAACTCCACCAAAGGAGTTCATCTGTGTCGATGACATTCATCCTCGCTTCACAGTGGCCCTGATCTCCAGGCGCAGTCGCCACCGTGCAGGTATACTACAGATTACTGTTAATATAATCTGAGGGAAGTTCAGGCCTGAACTCTGGTTTGCATTGTATAAGTGGACTGGGTTGTATAAGTAGGTCAGATTATGTTTTCCCCCCAAAATAAATTCAACAGATAATCAGATTAGTGTTGATGTTCTTCAAAGGGATGCGGTACAAACGAAGAGGAGTGGACACGGATGGTCATGTTGCAAACTATGTGGAGACAGAGCAGTTGATCCACGTGCACAGCCACACTTTGTCTTTTGTACAGACTCGAGGCTCTGTGCCTGTCTTCTGGAGCCAAGCAGGGTATCGTTACAACCCCCGGCCACGACTGGAGAAAGGTCAGGTGATTTCCATAACAGAAATGGATTTCTCAGATTCTTTAAACATAATTGGCTCATGCAATTATTCTTTATTATATTTAGTGTTTATTTTTTCTTTGTCCAAATGTTTGAAACATTGGAGATGTGACGAAATATAATATCTACATATTAGATTAAAATATAGTTATCTTGTTTATATTTAACTTTTTTTCCATTAGTTGTTGGAATGATTTGTTTGGATTCGGAAATGTCGTAGATTATTAGTTAAATCTGCTAAACGCTCATCTTTTGTCATATGAACATTTGTATTGTTGTATTTGTATTGCTTTGGAGAAAAGCGTCTCCTAAATGACTGTAATGTAATGTATTTGTTGCAGGAGAGAAGGAGACCATGCCATACTTTGCAGCACATTTTGAGAAACAGCTTGAACTTTACAAGAAGCAGGTGGGTTTCCGTGACCGGAGTTGCATACATGGATATATACTCATTATTAGTATCAGTTAGTTTCATGCATCAATGTCAGTGTCTGTGAACGGTCAACTTTTAGCATTTCTCTAAATGAGTTATTATAAATGTAGAGTTAGCAGGGATATATCGCAGCTTTGTGTGTTAACGGCGTGAGAAGGGTTTACCTATTTTATATATACGTGTCCCACAGGTCATCATTAACTTAGTGGACCAAGGCGGACGGGAGAAGCTAATTGGTGATGCATATCTGAAGCAAGTCCTACTTTTTAACAACCCAAACCTCACATATGTTTCATTTGATTTCCACGAACATTGGTAAGAGACATGCTGTCCTCAGCATACATGACTACTTTTACACCACAGTGTATTTACTTCCTCTTCATGCTTTTTTTGTATTCTGCTTTTCAGCCGTGGTATGAAGTTTGAGAACGTGCAGATACTGACAGATGCGATTTCTGATATTATCATGGACATGAAGTGGGCCTGGTAAGTGTCATGGCTGTAATTTCTATTTATGATTGCTTGATAAGTGTAATCACAAGATAATCACTAAGACATACAGTTTGTTTGGTTAGAAAATCGCAGTGGAGTCCCATTTTCTCATAGCGTGTTGGCATTATCATCAATTGGATAAAGAATCTTATTTTCACATATGTACTGGACTCTGAATGGATCTCCCTCTGTCAGGGTGGACCAGGCAGGAGTCATCTGCCAGCAGGAAGGGATCTTTAGAGTCAACTGTATGGACTGTCTTGACCGGACTAATGTGGTTCAAGCTGCTATTGCTCGAGTGGTAATGGAGCAGCAGGTGAGATCTGTTATGAATCTATTTTTCTCATTAGCCCAATATTCCTCACAAATGTTATTTATTTAATGTAGTTTACTTTTTTTTGCTAAAGTGACCTTTCTAGGCAGTCATATTTGTCTTTTATTAAGCTCACATTGCTCCAAATAAACCAAACTGCTCCTGCTTCAGTGTCTGTAAAATTCAATCTATCATTTTAAGGGGCACAAGGAAAGGCTGTATTCAGAAGAACAATACACAACAAATTAATCTAAGTAGTTATATTGGTTTTTGTTTTATCACTGCTGCATAAAGTAAGGGTTGAACATTTTCCAGTGATTTAAAATATCATTTTAAAGATACAGTCTTCTTTCTGTAGCTGAAGAAACTTGGTGTGATGCCTCCAGAGCAGCCTCTGCCTCTCAAATGCTACAGGATTTATCAGGTCATGTGGGCCAACAATGGGGACACCATCAGCAGACAGTACGCAGGCACAGCAGCGCTCAAGGTAACACTCCAATCAGAGATTTGTTTCGATATGTGCAGCTATGGAGGCAGAATTTGCTAAAAGAACATAATTTGTAGCTTTTTAAATCTTTAGAGCAACTATTGTTTACTCAGTGTTTAACTGATCTGATCCATGCGACCCAGTTTTCCTACTATAATGGTACCATACAACACCACTTCAGCTCCAAACCACAAATAGCGCCTATTGGAGGTTATATATACTGCATAAATCAGCATTTAGTATAAGCAAAGATAACGGTTTAGCTGGATTGTTAATATTACACCTTCCATTTGAAGAGAAATATTATTTTAACTAAACTGTTATAATTACAATGTTGAAAGCGAACATGTCAAAAGTAATATAACAGTTTTATTAACACACACTTTGTTCTGTTAGGGAGACTTCACCCGGACAGGTGAGAGAAAACTGGCTGGTGTAATGAAGGATGGAGTCAATTCTGCCAATCGCTACTACCTGAACCGTTTTAGAGATGCCTACAGACAAGCAGTAATTGGTATGAAAAGACAGGTTACACAGCTTTATATGTGGCTTTATGTCACATCACATGCAAAACTTCACCTTTGACATTGAATGTGCATCCCTTTGCAGATCTCATGATGGGCCTTCCAGTGACAGAGGACCTCTACTCTATCTTTAGTAAAGAAAAAGAGCATGAAGAAAAAGAGAAAGAGAGCCAAAGAGGAGCCCAGGAGCAGGTTGGCCTCCTGTTACAGACCTACATGCAGCTATTGCTGCCAGATGATGAGAAGTTTCATGGAGGTTGGGCCCTCATCAATTGTGACATGAGGTCAGTGTCTATCTGCGCTGCCAATAATGCAGTCAAGTTTTTTCAGCGCTCTTACCTTTTATTCTGTTTACTTCCCATCAGCATCATTGATGCAGCCAACAAAGATGTAGATGTGCTGCTGCTCCTCTCAGACAAAGCCTACTACATTGCGTAGTAAGTCAGATTTTCACAAAATATGTTGTAGTATTTTATATAGTTTTCATTTACTTATGTCTCTATTTGTTTCTTTTTAGTTATGATGAGGAGGCAGATAAAGTCAACCAATACCAACGTCTCAATTTAGAGGGTTTGGAAAAGATTGAAATCGGTAAGAAGCTGTGTCTAAATGAAGTTCTTTTACACCCACTGAGTCATTTAGCACTTCCCCAAAAATGTGCTTACATTTTCTCAAAAAGCTCGAAGCAACATTATAACTTATTATGATTCATACAAAAAGAAAAAGAAGGATGTTAAAAGTTGTGTAATCTTTGACAGGTCCAGAGCCTACTCTGTTTGGAAAGCCAAAGTTCTGCTGTATGCGTTTGCACTACAGGAATGAAGGAACAAGCGGATACTTTCACACGCTGAGAGCTGCAACACGAAATCCAGAGGATGACGGAAAAGGTAGGTTATAATTATTCATTTAAAAAAAAGATTCACATTTTTAAAATAACAAATATTGAAGAGACATTGTGACATATTTCAGATACGTTGCAGTGCATAGCGGAGATGCTCCGTATAACTAAGCAGGCATCAGGACTGGACCTACTTGTTGTTGAGAAGAAGTTGGAGAGGTGAGCACAGAGTTGTCAATATTTCCATCCATCTGTATTTTTATATGATTTAATTTTGGGTAAAATATTTATTTTTTTATCATAATAATTTCATAACCAGCAACGAGAGCTTTAGCTCACATGTGCATGTTGTTTGCCTCCATGTTCCAGGCGGCAAAGTAAACCTCATGAAGACATAAAGGGGATCCAAAGCAAACCTGCGGACCAAGTTCAGGGCAGCTCTGGACTTGCACAGGGCAAAAGTTTCCTCTTAAACAAATTCTCCTCTCTGAATCAGAAAGTGAAACAGTCCAAGCTGGGCAACTTCTCAAAGCCTGATGTAACAGTTAATTTTCTCAAACCAACTATGCATGTCAACTTGTGGAAGTCGGACAGCAGCTTGGAGACATCAGAGAATCCTGGCACAGGAGCCATAAAGAACATCACCGGTGAACATTATGATCACTCCTCAGACTCGGACTCTTACAACTCAGACCCTGAACATCCATGCTCCGGTTCTCTAGAAAAAGTGGACTATGTGCTGCCCAGCTGTGGCATTGTAGCATCAAACCCACGACCTGGCAGTCGTTCCCAATCCATTGGTAGTGTGGAGAGAAATATCCCAACAGTTGTCCGGGTCACTGACTGTGACAGAAACCAAGAAAGTTCCTCTCAAATAAGTGATGAAAAGTCACCAGGGGCTGCCTCCGTGGCTGAAGAAGCCATTCTTATAGATTTTGGTACTCCCATTGATGCTTACTGCCACCAGTTTGTCCAAGATGCACAGACCAAACCTGTTGAGGTGTTTGGAGAGCAGCCACCAGCTGCTGTACCTCCAATTAACCCTGCAGTGCCTGTGCAGAATAAGACCCAAGCAGACTCAAACAAGCAGCCATCCTCAGAGTTGCGGAATCAGCTCGAGGAGCCTCAGCTACCCAGGCCATCGCAGCTAGATGTCCAAACCTCTACCTCCACTTCCAACCTCCTTTCGGTCCAGAAGCCCGGCTCTGCAGTATCAGGAGACTCTCAGAGGAGTCTGTCTTCACTGATGGAAGGTAGCCTCGGGCCTTCACCTGCCGACAGCAACGGGAGTCGTGTCGTCTCCCCTTTTGCCAAGATCAGGAGTTCCATGGTCCAGGTGGCCAGCCTGACCCAGGCTGGTCTGACCCAAGGCATCAACTACGCTGTTGCAAAGGTTCAGAAAAGCCCCGAGCCAGATGCTGTCAACGAGGTCCAAGAAAATGAGCTGAAGGCAATGTTTACACAGTGCCAGACCAGGATTATTCAGATCTAGTGCTTTTATTGTAACAAGACTTTGCAGTTGTAAGTCATCAAGTAACTTCCTATATGGCAGCAGCAGCTAGAGCTTGCACAGAGCATCACTATTCGGCCATGAAATATAGATTTCCTTTTAGATGAATTTACCCACTCTTACACAGAATTGACAAATATATTTCATAAGTCCAACATGGTGGTAATTATGTTTACATGCACATAATTATTTATTCCCCCTCCTGGTTTTGTTTTGAAGCACTGAATCCTTTTGGTTTCTTTCTTTTGCCATGAAACCTTTTGCACACTGATGGATATGTTTTCACTTGTTCGTTCTTTATGGTTGAATAATCCGTGCTGCCTCCCTGTGGAAATTGCAATAATGTTGACATCATGTCTTTTCTAAATGTCTCGAGAGTACCAGTGTGTGTTAACTTAGTAGAGTGTAGAAGTAGCATGTGGTTAACTTTAGTTGACTGGTAATCTTCCATCATCTCTTTGTGACATTCCAGTGAATCCCGAAATCACTCCAGAAATACAGTTGAAGCCGTATTTCATGGTACAGTTCTCCTAAACTCACCATGCATAGATTAAAAGATTTTTTTAACACCTTATTACTTCCGGAGGGGGGTATTGGAGTAGTATTTTCCATGTAAACTTGTCACTGCAGTGTAGTTGCGTAACTCTGCGCTTGCTTCTGGTTAATGGTAACAACTGATACACGTAGAAAGACCAACTCTGGACTTGATGTGCAGTATGTCATCCATGCAGGTCACACGTAATGTAGACCTCTTAAATAAACTTGTTTGTTGTACCAGCTGTTGTAGAAATTAACCAAATATGCGTTTGTGAATCCCAAAGGACAGTTCTATGTGGATATTAGCCTTTCTTAGCTGTCAGATAGCCACATGACATACTCTATGTAGCTATCCTGTCATATCAGTGTTGTCAAGTGTAACTTAGACAATATAGCATAATAGAAATAATGACTACATAAGACTAGAGTGTATCCTGGGTGTCAGTATGTACAGTATTGATTATTTGTTCCTAAGCAGAGCTTTCCCTTGAGCTTTTCGCATTAATGGTTAGGTGGTAGCTTGTTTTAAGAGTTATGAAAATTTTATTTTGCAAAGACCGTACTGTCTTTTCAACCAGAGACTAGGATCGTCGAGGGTTTGGTGGAAAGGAATCTCTGGCCAGCATTGTACATTGGCACTGCATGTTTGGCTCGGACTGGAGTGTAGCATATAGTACGTATATATGCAGTTGCACCCCCCGCCCCATTTATGAGAAACACTGACGCTTTATGCACTCCCCAAACTTAAAGCATATTTGCCTTAATAAGGAATTAAAGTGGGATTATATATAGATATATATCAGGTATTTATGGAAAAATCTACCTTTTTAAGTCCATTCTTACATGTTACTTTTGGTGTACTGTAGAAAATATGTTCAGGGTTACTGTGTCATCAAGGTTTGTCTTGGGATACTTTATTTAAAAATCAGCACATGGATTCTTTGTGGAAATGAGCAGGACTTAGATGTAGACAATGTGCTACTTGTGTGCTGTGTGGTATGTGTAAGTTTGTCTCTTAGAGCACTCCTGCTCTATCATGCAGCCCTAGATGTATTTAGATGCTATGAAGGAATAAATGTTGCATTTTCTTTCTTAATAACCTTACAAAGTGAGGTTTAACTCAGTCCTCCATTCAACTTTAGAGTTGCTGTTGTTGAAAATCCCCTATAGGATCTTGTTATAGGACGTTGTAGTAAACTATGACCACCTCATTCCACTACATCTAATGGTGTGTATGATGCCGAACTTGGTTTGTTGTAAGCTGAAGTATCCCAAGATAAAGTTTTGCATGTTTGTTTTTTGTATTCTCCACTCAGCTTGCTCACCAGCAGGTTTAAGTTGTATATTTATCAGGTTATGGTTGTGTTAAATAAGACTGTAGTCTTGGCTGCTTTGTGGGTGCTGCTGATAGTATGTGGTGCTGCCAAAGCTTTAAGGTAATAGCTGTTATGCAAAGTTTTAATGTAGGGGATAAAAGGTGTTTTTAAACTTTGTTCAGGTTTGCAAACACTGGCAAAATTAAGCAGAGCATTCATTTATTCAGTACTATACTGGGTGCGTTAAGCTAATTATGAGCAGTAATCTTCAACATTCCTGATAAACCACATTAAGGTGTTTTTATATGCAAAAGCTGGCAGTTATGTTTGAGCTTATATTTGCTGGGTGAGTTTTTTTTTCTCGTGTATCCGTTCATTTTCACACCAAGTGCATTTACATCCGCCTCTTTATTTGTTGTGGTTGTTGTCCTTTTACATCAGGACCTCAAATCATGACACATCTTGAAACATTTGATTTGCACTGTTAAAGCACATTCTCCTAGCACTGACATTCAGCTGAATGTCTAGTAAAATCTCTCCTTTTACCAACTGACTGTTGTCATCGTTTTTCACAGTGTATTGAGATTGTATTGTTTATTAAAGTACCCTATTTATTATCCTGAGTTTTATTTATGAAGTGAATTTAACATTGTCTAAAGCAATTTGAGCTGCATTGGGTTTATTGTCCAGAAGGATCAGTGCCAGCATGTAACAGTCCAAACGGTGTACACACTGGCAATGAGGGGAAAAATGTATACATATTTTTTAAATAATAAAAACAGGAACTTTGCGGGGTTTGCAACAGAGTTTAGACTGTTTGCATTGACAGTACAGCGGAACAAATATGAAAAACAATTCGATTTATACCGTCAAGTTGTATAGAAAAATGTCTGAATCATTGACTGTATAAAAGGTCTGAATCGAATTTTTTAAAGAAAACTCCTGAACTAAACGGCACATGAAAAACTTCTTTATTACAAACTTTTTAAAGGCAACAAAAAGAAAATCTGAACCCACATGGCTGGCTTCTATAATCAGGGTTCATTGCCGTTGACGCTCCTGTGTTGTTCCATCCGGCTCCTCCGCAGCGTCTCGATGTGTTTGGCTCTAAGCCAGCTGTCTCTGGACAGCGAGGTCTGTCCCAGGCTCAGAGACAGCAGCCTGCAGAAAGCCAGACATGCCATGTAAAACTGTCCTTGCTTAGATATAGAAAGTAAAGCTGTTACAAACTAAAAGCTCACCTTGCCACAACGAGCAACCTGTGGAGGTCCTCGGCAGATATACTCTGAGGGTCATCCTTCCTCATGTCTACAAAATCATCTTCAACAGACTGGAAATACAAAGACGGACAATAAGATGCAAACCTTCAGATGAGGAAACAGTCTGGAGATTACTGCCTCACCTTCGTCACCTCATCCGAGATGCTGTAATCAAGCAGCCGAGCCACACTCAGGTAGATTCTGAACTTATTCAGATGCGACGAGGCCTGCGAATGGATATGGATGCTGTTCAGATACTCCTCCATGTGGGAAGGACCGACTTGGGGCTGTAGCCGTAGCTGACAATCAGACTGGAGACAAAGAGGAAAAACTGTGAAACTATGTCATGAATTAATTTGTGAAAAAAAGAAACTGCTGCTATGTAAAAGTAGGCTCTGCCTGTTTTGTGCCCACATAGTTTTAACATATTCTAACTGAAAGCCTTGCTGAGCTGACAGCATCTGATACGGCTAACCCTCAGCTGCTCACCAGCAGCCCAGTGTAAACACAGCCATGTACTTCTGACTTTTAATCAACTGTAGGAGTTGTTTACAGCTTGCTGCCCTTCACTCCGGGACTAATAGATTTCCGAGCCCGACGCCTCTCCCAGGATTGTTCCTTTGGCACACAGCTGCCACCGTGGCAACTCATTAGACCAACATACAGGAATAGCACACAGCACATTCCTCGGGCTGTTCGCAACAGAGCGAGACCCAGGCTAAAGCCACTCGCTGACTGTGTCGCCCCAGTCGACCAATAGCAGCTGAGGCGACATTGTGACGTTGGCTGGAAACAACCTCTAGCGGCCGACATGGGTCTGTCTCATGAGCGACAGGAAGAAACCTAAGCCTTCCCCGGCTATGCTACTGGGGGAAGTTGGGTGGGATCAGTACTCTGTGGGGTAGAGTTTACACTCGGCAGAGCCCGCCTCATCCATCTTTGTCCTCACCGGCAGCAGTGAGCGGCCCTCTGACGCGATGAGCACGTTAATATTGCAGGAGAATTCCATCTGATGGTAGTTAAAGTCATAATCAACCTTCTGCCACGAGATCAGGTTCCCAAGGGCCGTAACGTTACGCACACCTACAGTGCAAACCACAAGCACAGACAAAGATCCAAATGGGTTAGTGCCAGCGGACTGCAGAAAAGGTATGAAATGCAATCTATCCTCTCAGTGTCGCCCCCTTGTGGCTTCTACGAGCCTTACCAGTCGCGTCCAGCTGCCCCTGCTCCAGCCGAGTTTCATCCAGGAAGAGGGAAGTATTTCTAGCCAGCTGCAGGGCTCCGCTTACTAGCCTGTTTGCCACGTAGTCTTTCTTAGGCACCAAGCGCATCTGGTTCATGTTCTGCAGGCTCATCCCCAGGTAGTGCGACTGCAGGAAAACATAAGAAAAAAAACAAAAACAAAATGAATACTTAAACTAAGTATTAAAAAACTGGATATTGTTTGAGGACTCACAGACGGAACGAGCTGCTGGATGATCTGATAGAGGCGCTCTGTGTACGATGAGGCAACAGGACAGCCGCTCAGATTTAAGGTAAACTTGCCCAGAGGGAGGACGTCTCGCCTGCTGTACCTGCCGCACAAACAACACTGATATAAAAAATGAGATAAAGAAAAGGAGCTTAAAATCTTACTGGAATGCTACATACACGTTGGAGATGAGATGCAGAATAAGGTACTCTGCAGCGAGAGCGTCACCCAGAAGGACATGGGTGAAGTATGAGAGCATCTCCGCCCTGACAGGAGCCATCTCATTCAGAGTCGATGATAAAACTAAAGGAAGATGACAAAGAGTTAATGTCAGTCTCTATGGCAACTACAGGAATGTCCACTTTGTCCACAGCTTTACAAATAAACTTTTTTTTCTCTGCTCTCCCACACAGCTGAAGGGTGTTACATTTAATGTGGCGGTAAATAAGGTTTGTATAGCTGTCTAGTTTAAATCAGGGTGGCAGGAATCACCACGCAGAGCAAAAAAACCCCCCAAAAAATAAGGCCAATCATTCAACTACTGGCACAGCAAAGACTGACATAAGTAAATTTTAGTTAACACACCAGTCTTTATTGCACTTCCAAAGGTGCAAAGTACAGCTGAGGATGGATGAAGGACTGTGTAGCAGAGGTTTTGCAGAGGGACCACTAACAGTTATAGAGTTAAAAGATGTTTTAGTGTTGCACTTTCAACTCTGATGACACAGATAATCATTGATCTGACAGATCATCCAACTATTTACTCATATTTATGGACTGAATTTGACTTACAATTCAAAGGTTTCTATGACTTTAAAAAGCTGAAATGACTCTTTATGTCTGTGTTTAGGCTCCTTTTTTAAGCTTAGATCTTGTATGTATCTGCAGTCTCTATATACAGACATTGTTTCTCTGTCTTTTATTTAAGTGTGCAATATATATATATATATATATATATTTCTTTGCACACACACATAAATGTTTCCAGTTACACTTATGTGTATACTTGGTGTAAACAATGGAGGCAGGACGCCAAAACGTTCAATACTGGAGGTCACTGCTAGAAGCAGTACACAGTACTTGGACTGTGAAACTGTGATAAAGCTAATCTGCAGATAACGTTTCATTTCTGCAGCACCTCTATAAACCAGTTTAACACTGTCTTGCAATTAAGTGTTTGTTTCCTGTGCAACAGAAAGGAAACGTCATGAAGATGGCAGTAGTTGCATTTAAAGAGGTGCTCTTCATTACTATCCACCACCGTGTTTGCCTCCAGTCTCGTGTACATGCTCTTGTTTGCATGAATTCCTCTAGCATTTAAGTCAACATTGCAACTCACACAAGCGACACACTACCTCGTGTAAATGCGAGCGGTCTTCATGTTCAATGAATGCAAAGAATGCATAGCAGCATGATACGTATGTGGACGTGTTTCTAACAGCTGGGGTACCCCAGTCCTTAATGTGACAGGTGCAGAGTCAACAGCCTGTCACGCTTACAATAAAAGGTAAACGTGACAATTTCATCCCAGCTCAGCTGACGAGAACATCTGTGCTGTTCTACTACAAAAACTGCAGCGACAATCAAGTCTGTGTCCTGGATTTGTACCTTTTGAAGTCTGATACACACATTCATAAGCAAACATGGTGAGTCCTTACAGGTGCTGTTGGGCTCTAAGGTTGCGCAGGGCAGCAGAGGGTTGTTGTGTGGCAGCGGCTTGGCGTAAAGCATGTGGAGGCGAGGGACGAGCGAGGCGGGAGGGCTGTGCACTCTCTGCTCCTCTGCGGTCTCCATGCACTCCGAAGGATCCAGGAGGGACGAAGAGGCATCTCTGTGAAGAAAATCCGAGGATGAGTAACAAGCGGGCAGCGTGGCGTCACTGAGAAATGCTTAACTTACTTCTCGTCAGCCAGAGCGCTGAGGGCAGGACTGACGGAGAGGATCCCGTAGACTTCCAGCGTGTCGTTGAGTTTAAAGCTTTCCCAATCCTCATACACCTGCAACACACACACACTGTTTTACCTGCTCCACACTTGGAAAGTCTGCTGATAAAAGTGTAACACACAATATCAGATATAAAAGAACCAGTTTGATGGGAGAACGTACCTTAACTAGGCAGGAGGGGCCCTTCTCTCCTGGCAGGGGGAAGTTGAGATCCAGGTGGGACGCAGATGCCACCTGGCTGGAGGGAGCTTCTGTCTCTTGTCGCTTACTGTCGCCACTGCCTTGTTGTTCTGTTGGACTCTGAGGACCTGTTTAAGGAAAAAAGGAATTGTTGCCAGATTCACTTTGTGTGAGAAATGTTCCTAAAAAGAGCAGCTCATCATACCAGCATGTGGTTCTCGCTGCTTCTGCGGCTGAGTGTCCATGTCGTCATCATCCTCGTAGCTTCGCTTCTGTCTGCTCGGCACATATGAGGTAGAAGGGACGACTCTGGCTTGATTAACGCAGGCATACCTGTGCGGTGGGATTAAGGAAAGCTACAACTTCTTTTTAAATATCACGAAATAAAACTGAACATGTCACCACATTAAGTTTAGGATTGTAATGATAAAATTAGGATATCTCCTTGACCCATTGATTTTCTCCTGGGATCGGCACACAGTAGAAAGTCTGCCGCTCTGCAGTCACAATGTTTCTGGAGTTAAAATCCACCTAGAGAAAAAAAAAAGGCTATTTTCAAATATAGGGAAAGAGAATTTCCGGTAATTCCCAATGCATCATGGAATATCTCCAACATGTTGTATCCACGGTAACTTCGGTAGCATTTTGCACATCTGTGATCCTACTGCCATCAATTTAAGCATGTGTATTTGGTAACTATAACCCTAACAGGCTGGTTTTCTTGTTTGCCTGCTTTTTATTTAACTACTTGGTCCTAATAAATAAAATCGTAGCCATAACTGTCTCAGTTCATTTAGTATGTTGCTTGTTTACCATAACAAAGCTTTCAAATTGTGCCAAAAAGGAGAGAATAATAATAATTTTAAAGATTGCGACCCATAAATATGGATAAATTATCAGCCACAGACACCAAACATTAGAGGAAGTGAAAATGATGAAAGTAAAGTGGAAAAAAGCGTAAATGCTTCTGCAAAAGAGTGCAAAGTACAAGTGTGTAAAATAGTGGAAACCACTGTAAGCTAAGTACAGCTAGCTTCTGCGAGCTAAACAAGTATTTTCCGGTTTAAAAACATACCCAGGTCCTGCAATAATCCATTTGTAAATTAAACATGATCTTCCAATAATTTATAATTACTAATCTGATCATCTGTGTTGGCACACAACACAATCCAGGTAGGCAAAGCTGTTGCCATGGCAACATGTAGTCATTTATAAATGTTGTTGCTCAATGTCTCGGTTTTAATTAATAAATGCCCAAAATTATTTACTATACCAATTTCCTGGAGATCTTTTTCTAGCCTTGCTGGTTAGCAGGTTTTTGTAAATCTCATCATTTTCTGGCATTTCAGCGTGTTTTTCTGCATGTTCCGACTTTTTATCTCCCTACTTATGTTACTGACATAACATGTTGCATGGCCCATAATGCTTAGCGGCTTCCATTCCTCATAGACACATTTATGCATCTGCTAAACAAATGAATAGATAATATGCTCACCCCACATTCAGTCACGTCTTTGTATTTCCCACAACGCAGCACCTGGGGTTGTCAGACAGCAAAATAAGAAAAGAACATCTAACACAGTCTCATATGCAAAAGAACAAGCGGCAGACACATGACACGATTGTGCATATGCAAAAAAAACTGCACAGGGGAGGACAAGGAAGCACACACTTTTGCATTTGTGGAAGGATCGACCATCTCATACACTCCCATGAAGAACTCTGGATCAAACATGTCTTGGATTAAACAACGAAACTTCACCAGGCTGTTGGGCTTCAGGTAGTGCAAAGGGACGTCGTTCAGAGAGGGAACCTGCGTCCAAATAAAGGTGAGAATTACCAACATGGAAATGTGCTGAAACAGGTGGTAAGACAGATGTTTGCAGGTATTTTTAGGCTTTAAGAAGCCATGTTACCATGCTCTGAGCATCCTTCTCTTTAAGTTGGTCCTTGAAAAATGTAAGCGCTTTCACCTCCCATTCAGAGTTCGGATTATTCTGGGAAGCAGCTGTAATGACAAGGAGACTTAATATTTTCATTTGAAATGATAACATTGATTAATTATTTTATGACAAAACTTGAATAAAGTAGAAATGTATTAAACTAGCTTTGCACTGGCCTAAATAATAATAATAATAATAATGTGTGCATGCATCAATAGTACTTTTTAGTACGAGTGTCAAATAAAAAGCAGAAGAAATTACACTAAAATGTAAAACACAAACAAAAAAGTTAATCTTGTCACAAGGTAAATCACTTTTACCCATTTCCTAATTATTATTAGCTTCAAGTATATAACAGAGTTAAAATCTACACACACATATACATATACATATATATATATATATATACAGACACACACACACACACACACACATATATATATATATATATACATATATATATATATATATA
>JBAMHX010000018.1:6478294-6489770 GCA_037177515.1 Pseudomugil tenellus | reverse complement strand
CTACTACTACTACTACTACTACTACTACTACTACTACTAATAATAATAATAATAATAATAATAATAATAATAATAATGAAGAAACTGATATTATACTATGGGTCATGGCAGCATAATATGTTATATTATTGGATTAATAATATACAATGACAGATACTGACAAAATAAATGACCACCAATAACAAATCGATGACCACTATAACACTATAAATAATAGAAATAAAATGGTAATAACAATAATCATGCCCCAGAAAACCTAGCAGAGATTGTCTTTGCTTAAACATTTTGCCATTTGTCCCTTTCATTGAATAACAACTAAACAACCTCTCTTTTAGGGACAATATTGATTTAGAACTTTATTTACCATCGACTTGTCCCAGTATATTTGGCATCTTTTATTCTCTGATTCTGTGCATTTGCATGCTTTGGTCATTTAAACAATCACTTCCAACTTGAATTGCATTAGAAAATATATTTATACTGTCTTTATTAATATGTTAGAGCAGTTATCATTAAAAACAACTAAACACAAATGTAAATAAAATTTAGCAGTACCTGTGCGTAAATTGCAGCTCTGCGTGACAGTGTGAATATGTATGAGTTGTTGGGGAAGCGGATGTGTACAGGTAAGATGGTGACATTGAAGTGCAGTAACACAGTTCCCTTCGGATCAGGATAGGTGGTGTCGTTGACCAGGTAATCCAGATATACGCTCCTGTTTTCTGTCACATACAGGTTTCTCTTTAGGATGAGCTCTGAAACAACAGGAAGATCGTGAGACAATTGGCTTTCCATCAACTAATGGGCTCACAGCAGGGCCTGTTTTTGTGACATCTGGATGTCTTACGGTAGTCATGGACAGACTCTCGAATGCCTCCATGAGTAGTTCTCCTTTCATTGAAGGTGCGTTTAATGTTAAATGTTTCCTTAATCCAGGGGTCATTGTTGAGCAAAGTCTCCGCATACCTATTGTGGTTGTCATCTTTTGGAAAGATGGTGGTTAAATCTCTGTCAAAGACAAATAAGTTGCCAAACGTTGCGCCCTGAAAAAAGTCGAAATAAGACATTTGAGTTTCAAAGTAAGACACAACTCCAATGGAAAATTAAATAGAAAGTCTTCTCACTTGTTTCCGTCTGAAGCTGATAACAATGTCTGCGGTGTCAGCTCCATTCACATACGGTGCATTATCATCCTCATCGTCAACATAAACATCCAACGAGGTTCCCACATTCACAACGTGGCTGTCTAGTCTAACTGTGCAAACCACTATGAGTCTGTAGCATTCGCTTTCTTCTCGGTCCAGTGGTGCAGTCACAACCAGCTCTGTGGTGTTCTCATTTACAGCAAAAGGTACTGGAGTTTCTGCAACACGAGATGCAAAACTGCAGCATGGTTTCATTGTCCTGAATAAACTGAGAGCATTTTAAAACATTTTAATTTTATGTTATGTGGTTAAGTTTGCATTTGTGTAGCAACAGTGTGTACTTTTAACGACAGCATGTGAACATCTGGGACCAGAGGAAACCATTTGGAGTGGAGTCCCAGTCTTGTCTGATAAAGATATCTAACTGCCCAGCAGTGGTCCTACTTTTTTTATCGTTTTTCAGTTTCATAATGCACCAAATGTTTTCCACTGGTGAAAGGTTCAGACTTCAGGCGGACCTCCATCTGCACTATTCTTCAATGAGGCCGTGCTTTTGTAATTGATGCCATATGCAGTTGGACATTGTCCTGTGGAAGATTTCCTTGAAAAAAATCATCTGGGTGGGAGTATTTGTTTCACTAATGATGTCTTTCCAGATGTTCAGTTTGCTATTTTATAGGCAACACACTTCCCTACCATTATAGGTTTTTGAACTGAGGAACATTTGAGGAACATTTTTTCTGTGACACTGGATTTATAGAATGCAGAACTTTTCTCCACCTTTACTTATCAAAGACTGTGCTTCTACTAGATCCTCTTTATTTCACTGTGTCATGAACCTTGTCATGCTCCTTTCATCAAATTAAACTAATCAAATTAAATTTGCGTCTCACCTGATTCCACACTGTAAGAGATGGTGTAGTTGGGGCAGGCGTTAAGTCTTGTGAGACGCCGCAGCTGCCGGATGGCCCCAGGAAACCTGTTTTCTGTGATGTGAGGGTTTGAAGTATCTCTATGTGGGAAGCAGAGTTCCTTCATATCTGTCTGAGCACACTCTGGCATTGTGGCATTGACAAAGTCCAGGGTGATGGAAACAGGTTTAGCCATGATGCAGTGGGTCGTCTTGGTGATGTTATTTAAAACCATGGCTTGAAGGAACAACTTTATTACAGGGGTTGGATTTTGATCTGATGAAACCCAAAGTTAAAACAAAAAACAAGATGCATTTTAATCTCAGACAGTGCTATTTTTTGATGACTGAGGCTCTTCCTTGAGTCTATGCAATTACATTATCTTGCTAAAGGCAGAGACCTGAGCAGAGCCAAAACATTATTAGTATGCAAAGAGCATAAACATCCAGGATTTACTGTCACATGCAGAGGAACCTGGCACTGAAATGAGACTTTGCATTAGCAACAAAAGGCTTGAATCCAACTTACATGAAGCTAACTTTGTTTCCTCCAGTGTTTTGTTCAGGAGTAGTACTCCAGTATTGATGTCCATGTGGAACCAGGAGCTGTAGAAGTGATGTCTACCACACAGGTAGAAATGCGCCCGCTCTGATGGGCTGTCCAGCATGGCGTGGATCTGGAGTATCGGTGTTCCTGCTGGCTGGCCAACGTACACCGTTTCAGTGTACTGTTTCTGAGGGAAATGCAATCCTGTCACTCCTATGGAGAAAAAACAAACAGCTAATCAAGCAAAAGACAAGGGGAACTTTTATATTTCTCCTAAAGATAACATTGTTTTAGTTGATAACGAAGACCTGAAGTATTATTACATAGAAGGATAACAGCTGTTATTAGAGCTCTTGCTTTGGATGATTAACTGTAGAAACAATAACCACAGATAATGCTGTCTGGCCACTAAATGAAAATTTATACATACATGGAATAAGACAGGTTGCTTTTTTCTCAGCCTTGCTACATCCTTCTTCCCTCTTGTTAGCGGAAATTGAAAGGAGGGTTCAAATGACACTTAATGCAGCTTTTATAATGAATTTTTCATGTGGTCAATAACACGTGGTTTCCGATTCTCCTTGTTTTCACCTTGAGAAGTTTAATTACAAGAGATAACATGATAGGGCTGAGAAATGAATCATTACCTGCCAGACGGAGTGTGTGTGTGTGTGTACTTGGGTAATCTATAAAGCATGTAGCACACTGCGTTTTACAGGAAAATGGAGATGTGTTTCTCCTGTAATTATATCCTTGTTATGCTCCTCTTTGACGATGGTAGGCGACCATTTAGGGAACTCACTAATGTCATTACCAGACAGCGAAACTAGATTTTCTATTTCTGTTGGTGCAGTTGAGGCCTCGACTCTGGTTTCAGACATTGATTTAATTTGCGTGGTTTAGATGACAGGAGGCCGAGCTGATGGATAAAATGTGGCTGCCCTTCCTGAAGGATGGAGATACACTCAGTGAGGATGCAGACCTTTTTATTAAAAGTGTTTCAGAACAAAAACAAACAATAGGGACACTTGCTTGTTCACCCTGTAGCGAAAACTGGAGTCCATGTCATCCCTCCTAATATGTCAGGGATTTTTCTTTTCATTGCAATCAACGGCATTCATACGGAGCTTGCAAGATGCATTTACCTTAATATGTAGCTTTTTTCTCTTTTTTTGTGTCTCAAATAGATCTGAAAATAAATTTGAGAAAAGATGCAACCTGTAGTTACTACTAAGGTAAACTAAATATCTGTTAAACTGGCTTTGTTTGTACATGATCAGATTGTGGTTCAAAGTGAACACGGGATGCTGTCAATCCGAGGGTGCTATGCCTAAAACTACCGTTAGAGGGAGCTATTATCATGCTTACACAGGCCCAAAATGATCTCAGTCATGATCACAATTACAAAGTAATCGTAAGTAATAAGTAATCGTTCAGGGTTCATTTTAAAAAATCATACCACTTCACAACCCTCAGTGATATTAATGGACAAAATGTATTAAATAAACAGACATTTTACACTCAACAAAGCTATTAATCATTGCTGCAGATGACAGCAGCTCCACAAATAAAGCGGGAGGGTCCAACGTGTTAACCGGTGGGAGCTGAACTCATTTGTGAAGCCAGATCTTGGCTGTAAGCCATAGTAACTGGACCCCCGTCTCCCCGCAATACAATTCGTTTATATAATTCAAAATTCAATTTCTTTCTAGGACAGAAGCCAACAGAAAGCAAGCAGTTTATATCAAAACTAATTAATTGGATGGATCCAGCAGGCCTTCCTTTGCAAAAGGCATCTTAGGTTTGTGAAGCCATGATGATGATTTCCCAAAGCGTGACTCATTACTTTCCACTAACGATGAGAAAAAATGACAAAGACCAGCAGTGATGACATTTTACCTGCGATGAGTGTATAGATAACGAGTTAAAAAGGATCCGATTCAGATGTTTTGCCTCAGTATCATGTTTTGAGCACCGTTTCCAGATTTTGACTCGAGCATAAGAGCTGTTTTGATTCAGACTTAGCCAGTCTTGAATCAAAGTGTGTAAATATTACCATCATAAACTGGGATTTTATGGCTTCCAATTGCCTATAAAACTGATGCAGAGCTTCGACATACGGGGCCATTTCTTCAAAAGCAAGATTAAGTGATTTTACAAACAAAGCCAGTGTTTGAACAGGAGGACCCTTGTAGCAATCTGTGTTTACAGAAGATATCATGAACTGCTCAGTGGATATCGAGATTGAATTTATACAACATTGAATACACACACACAAACAAAAAATAAAATAATGGAAAACCTGATCCCTCACATGCTTTTAATGACAACTGTTAATGATTGAATTGTCTATAGTTGTTGCTGAATGTCTTTCTGTATATTTATTAGTGTTTGAAGGTGTGTTTGTGTGTGTTTTGTTTGCTTATTTGAACCCAGACAGAATTAAAAAAAGGACAAAAGGACATAGAGTCCTTGGCTCAGTCGGCCACCGAACCACGTTGTGTCTCGGACGAGTCAGAACTGATAGGATGGGACGCCCTCTCCATTGTCCCAGACAAAGACAGGAACTCAATTACCTCAATGCGTGTCTCTGCTGATAGATTTACCAGCTATGAGCTCATGTGCTGGAGTAACCCACACAGGCTTACTAATGTACCTCTGAATCTGCCTCTGAACAAAACATGGGTCACATGTCCACATCGGCATCATCGTCAACAACATGGCAGATCATGGGGGGGGAACCTAGCCCAGATGCCTTTTCATTCATTTCCTCAATAATCTTGTTCGCAGACTGGATCCCAAGGTCAGTATGTTCTGCTCAATCTGTCCCTGCTAACAGCCCATTGGAAAGGCCATGTATCTGACAGCAGACCGATCAATAATATTACTAATCAACAGTGATGTTGATTGTTTTCACTGATGAGCCAGACACGGGCAAATTCTGATGACTGCATGTGCACCATCATCTTTGAACATGATCAGTTTTTTAAGCACCAATTGCACGTGCAGTGTCAGAGAAAAGTGATTCTTTCTGTGTGGGTTTGATTTCATGGTCTGCTCTATGACTTCGCTCATATCAATTTGCAAATAATCCATTTACTGTTGCATAAGTGGCTGCAGCTAGCATCATTAAGGAGCTGTCATATCATGGTGATATAAACACAATAAATATTATAATCACTCTAAGACGTATCATGATTATGCATCCAGAGATGTAACAGTTATGGGAACGGCTCTCTTCAGGGATTCAATTAACTAAAAAGCTGCACATTCAACCATAATTCCACTTCTGAGAGCTACTATTGATCAGAAATGTTTGGAAATCTCCCGCTCGCTGTTTCCTGTGCCATTATGCACAACTGCTTTGTCATATCACTCTGGATTCAGAACCTGGATTAATTATCATGGCTGTCTTCCTTTCAATCTCAAAACAATGAAATGTAATAACAAGAGAAAGTCATTTCCCGTCATGATGACACAGTCATCAAACTTTTCATCAGTGTAATAAGATATTTGATCTGAGTATGGTGGAGAGAGTCAGGCTCCAGGTAGATTACTCAGTTTACCACAATGCATACCATAACATAATGATCAATTACCCCATACTGTAATCCAATTAGCCCAAGGAGACTACAAGAGCTGGGATCCAATGACCCATGTTCATCAGTCATCAAGAAATCTAATGAAATGTCTCTCTAAGGGTTCGTTGCAAGTACAAATTCAGTTTAGGGAATCCTCTGGGGGTGAGTGTGGCATCAAAAATTGAACACGTGGTACATTATGGAGTACCAAACTAAGTTTGATGCAGCAGCTCCGAGACTGCTTTGATAAAAGTATCTGACCTTATCACAGTGTGGTAAAACTATCTGACATGCACAGGCTTATGGCAGGAAGGTTTAAGCATGTAACTTGCAATAACTTTTAAGAAAAGGAGCTTTGTTGTCACTTTTACATGTTACTATTGCTAAGTGTATGTACATAAAGCCCCTATGTGCCATAACTACAAAAATCACATGAGAGCAGGCAGTCATGTTAGTATCTCTGTCAGACTCCATTAACGTTTAGCATCTTTTATGTGAAATTGGTCAAAGTCGGAACAAACAGTAATACGGGCCAATTCCACAGATAAAAGGTCATTGTGAGTCATTTTATGGACTTTATGAGTGCCTGTATAAAATATCACGGCAAACAACTTAATATCTTTTGCATGTAGGTCCAAATGGCAAGATGAAAAAAAAGCTAACCTGCTAGCACGGTTAAACGCTGCCTCGTAACTTATATTTCATTTGAACCATTTCAGAGGTTTGTTGTATATGTTATATAATTATAAAAAATGACTTTAATTATCCTTATGCTCTGTTCCAGCACAACTTAGGAACAGTTTACGTAGCATTTCAGCATTAAGTGAACTTTTCCAGATTTCCAGATTCCAGATTGGTTTACGGCAGAAATTGGAGGATGATGATCATTCATCAGATTTGGAAGTGAAACTTTGGTTGATTTTTGCAGGAAAAAAACTAAAAATGATGTCAGACCAGTTTTTTTAAAAAAATATTTATATCAGTAAAAATGAAAGATTAACAAATGGATATGGAAGAGTGCCAGGACCTGACTGATGTGACATCATCATGGATACGAAGTAGAATTTATGTCAGATTAAGTTCTGATTTGAAGAAAATTATGGTTTGGTGTGTGTGGAGAAACTGCAACAAAATTCAATTTTCATTGGTATTAGCAAAATATTTCATTCTCACAATAACTTTGTCAGTCTCACAGCAACCATGTGGATTCAACTGAGCTGAACTGGTTCTGTTTCTTTCGTAGTTGTTAAAGATTGGATCAAACACTGCATGCACAGCTAGGCGACTGGAAAATAACTTGTCAAAACTCATGTGAAACCAGGGGACTAAATGCCCACAGGCTGAAATTTCAATCAATGTCTCCTTGTCCTTTCACCACAACAAATTAGATTCTACCCATGCATGAGAGGGAAGTGTGACCCTGAACTGACTAGAGGATCAGACACTGAGCTTTGACAGGTAGGAGCAGCATCCATGCAACAGAAACAGCAGCAGAAGTAACACAAGTGTTGGGACTCTTTTAACAAAGGAAACAGCCGTAATAAACCAATCCAGAAGATTAATTTTTCACACAATTATTTAATTAAAAAGAATAAGTTGTATTTAGCTCGAGCTTTAATAGACTGTCAAATAATTGGAGAATGCCTCATCTGAGCCAGTGGATTTAGGAGCATGTGCAACAAACAGGATATTTACTGATACAAAAAAAACTTTAAAAAACTAAGCTAAACTCTATAGGATTACGTTAAATAAACTTACTTTTTGGAATCGAATTTTAATTTTCTAGCAGCAGTAGACAAGTCCTGTTTTTTTTTTACTCAATTTAACATCAAAGACTGAATTGTTTTATAATATTTCCCAATTATTCTAAAGCAGACATTGTCACAGCAAGACTGAAAAATTGACAAAGATGGATTCTGCATCCATAGGCAACTCAAAACAGAAGCTTTACTAAGTTGTGTAATGTAATAAGGCACTAAATCAAATAGCAGCAAGTATCAAATGAGATTTATTGGTCTGGTCTCTCTCAAACGCTGAAAATGCTGATGAAAGTGATTGTTCTAAGTCAAGAAGGAGGAGCAGCTGAAGAGGCTACGAGCATCCGCTGGTGTTGTTGAGGTCATCACTGAGGGCTACCTTTTGATTCAGGGGTCAGAGGGCAACACAGGGTCAATGATGTAGAGGCAAGGTCAAAGAGGAAGATAAACGGATCAATGCTTTTATGTGCAAACATCTGTGGCTCCTCTTGTGGAAGTGATGGATTATAATGTTGTTTCTGTTGATAGATTTGACTTCCACAACGGAGTTTGATTTTCCTTTATAAACACATATTACAGACTGTTCTTAGCCCTTAAAATGATTCTAATTTACCACACAAGGTGATTATAATCAACTCTGCTGATCTAATCAAAGCCAAAAAAAAATCAAAAGCTCAAATCTAAGAAAAGTTAGGACCAATATATGACCACATAAAACATGTAAGCAACATTCAGCTCCGAGGTTTCTACCTATATAAGCACAGATGGACTCAAGCTCCTCGTATACTCCAACATGTGTCTGGAGCTGTGTTAATTGTACAGCACAGCCACATTTAAAGATGCTGATTTCTCTAATAGTGGACACTGATTGCCAATTTCCCTTGTTTAATGACCTCAGCAAGAAACACCAACTAATCGCTAACTGGAGCCTAAAATGGTGATGATGTAAATTCCCAAACACAAACCACCGCAGCTGAAAAATTACTTCCATTCATGTAAAACTCACATTAGAGACTTTTAACTGAAAAAAGGTGCATCCCATATGATATAAAATGAGTTTATACATAATATGGTTTCCTATGACATAAACAGAAAAAACTTCCTCCAGAAGTGGAATAATACCACCATCTTGTAACTTGTTAGGTAAAAATCAATCAGATATGTCATTTTGGAGGAAGTTTACATCTGCGCTGCAGTCATAGAGCTGCGTGCTGTTGTATAACAGGCTATGTTTTTCCAAAAGAAAACAAACAGACAGTGTTTGCCCAAAGATAGGAGCAGCTGCTGCACACCTGCCTGCAGCTCACCTCGTCTCCTCTCTGAGCAAGTGTGCATCTTTTTTTGCAACAAGAAGGCAAGTGATGGGTGCAGCACTCATGCTGGGTAAAGATTTCACCACCCATTTAATTACCAGCACAGCATTGGTGTATGAATCCAACTTTAATGGCGATGCTCTTTGCTTTGAATTGAGAATAACAGCTTCAGTGCGCATGCAAAGTAAAGAAATGAACTATTTGGACCATTTGCAAGAGGAGTATTTCTACTGCATGTTTGTGATTGCACATCAGTCAGTACGCTGTACACGAACAACTACAGCATCTATCTCAGTGAAAAATAATCAGATGCTCTCAAAAACGCCATTAATCATTATAACATCTCCAAAAAAGCCCCCCTGGGCGATTACGTAGGCCTCCACTTTATTAGTACAACATTCACTATTGCAGACATAAAACAGCAATAACTCACTTGTGTTGCATCTCTTTGCTCATATTTCAGCACCAATAAAACAGAATGAGCAATACTTTAACCCTCTACATCCATGATAAAAGCATTGATAGTAACCTCTGTTAGAAAGATTTGAAAACACAGAGTAATCCTACACAATGGCCTATATTTGTCCAAGCAACACCTTCGACATGCTTTCTGAACGCTGAGATCTACACAGTCCTGAGCCATGAGCGACACTTTAAATATAGCCTGAATGGGAGGACAGTGTTGGTACAGTTGGGCTGTGGGATTGTGAATGGGATTATAATATTATGATATAGCCTATAGCTGTTTTCATTTGACTAAAGCCATACCAAGCATAGCAAGTAGCACACAATGCCAGTATCACTTTCTGCTGTGTCAAACAGGGCTGGCATTATGTCCGTACCATTTCAGGTGCTTCTCAGAGGAGAGGCTTAAAAATCACTCAGCTTCTAAAATGCTTTTAAGAAAGCAATTTGCCTTTACACACGAGCAGCCAGGTTGCAATCGACACTTCAGGTCCTTCTGCTCTTTTTCGCTCCACTTCTCTTGGCCAGTTTGGAAGATAATCATGAATTTGTAGGACTTTGAGTACACTTGAGAATTAAAAAAAAAAATGCTTAAAAGTCCCTGCTGATTTTAAATCCCTAAAGTCATTGTAGACTTATGTGGGAGTAAATAATGAGAAACATGAAGTAGAAAATCCCACAAAGAGCTTATAGAAATAGAAATAGCAGGTATAATATACCATGTTTTTCCAATAATTTAGTTTTAAATTTACATCTTCATACTTATTTAAATTAGCAGCTATAGGCTACCTTTGGAAACCTACTTTGGTACAACTTACTACTCTTTTTTTCCAACCTTGCAATGAGCCATTTATCTTCTTCCAACCTTAATAGTAAATTGATGATGACCTACCTCGAAACAGCAGCAACAGCTTCAGCCAAACGACGTTTCCGCGAGAGAAACCACAACTTGACCCCATATTTGCGAACCATAGGGGAAAGTTTATATATGGAGGGAAATTATTTTTTAAGTTCCACTGGTAGACAATAAAAAAACCCGAAAATAAAACCGATAAATCTCCCCAGAACGGTTCATAAACCAGCGTGCGTCCTGCGTCCGCAGCTACGCGCAACCAGAATAAGTCCTCAGTGTCCCATAGACAGGCAGCTGTGCGCGACTCCAGCGGCTGGGTAGCTGTTCGGGGGAGGGGGGGAGGGTGAGGAGGAGGTGTAAGAGGAGGAGGATCGCTGCTTCACTGCCCGGTGCTTCCGCAGCAGCAGGCAGCGCAGCATCCACAGGAAATTTAAGAGCATAATTTATCAGCAGGTCAGTCATCTCATTAACGCTCTTTGCGGGGGGGTTGGGGGGATTAATAATTATCATTAGATGGGTAATGGTTCACCTTAAAGCTGCAGCACTTATGTTCCCCTTTTGCTTAGCTAATGCAATTTCAGAATCATTGATTGTTTATTTTTTTTATATCTAATTACTTAATAATCATGAATAATCATGACAAATCTGCAAGTTGCAAAAGTGTTTTTTAACCAAACTGTGATAAAAATAAACTCATCTACACTTCTGTGTCGGCTGGGCTTCAACCAAGAACATTCCATATGTAATAACTATATTTATTAGTAGTTTGCAGATCTGTGCAGATGGAGATGGAAGAGAGGAGGGAGGAAAGAGAAAGGGAAGGAGAGGAGGAGGGAGGGGGGGGGGGGGGGAGGGGGGGGGGAGGGGGGGGGGGGGGGGGGGGGGGGGGGGGGGGGGGGGGGGGG
>JBAMHX010000018.1:6465838-6478194 GCA_037177515.1 Pseudomugil tenellus | reverse complement strand
ATTTTTTGTTTGTTTGGTGTGAGAAAAGAAGAGGTCAGGGGTGAGGAATAGGGGTTGGGGGGGGTGGGGAGGTGGGGGAGAGGCCCCTCCCCCCCCCCCCCCCCCCCCCCCCCCCCAATTACATTAGCATACAACTCTGAGACGACGACATTCACCCTGGTCAAAAACTGTGGGAACTTGGGTTTCTCAGATGTGGGTATTTGGGCCCCCAGTGTGACTGGGTAATGTGGAGTGATGCATTGCTGCTGCTGCCTCAGGCCTGGATAGCAGTCACTCACACAGCAATGACTTTCCAATCAATGTCTGCCTGGGTCAAAAACACTGGGCTGAAGACGAGATAGCAGGGCTTCTTAAGGGCTCTTAACAACTAGAGAAGAACGTATCACTTTAATCTACTTAAATTGGTTTATTTCTCTGGTATGATCAATGGCTCTTCAGTACAAATTGTGTGCCACAAAATGAGTAAAAAAAAAAAACTGAATTAAGGGAAAATTGCTAACATAAACTACCGGGAAAAACATCAAACAACATTTGGAAATTCAGTGTATTAATTTTTTTCTCTTTTTAAATCAAGCTTAGCTTTTAAAACAATCTTATGGGATAAACACTATTTTACTTTTAACTTGCTGCGTCATTCATTAACACAGGAAGCCAAGCAGGCGGCATGAACACATTGATATGGGATAAAGTTTCCTGACAAGCCATAGTTATGTTTAGATTCACTGATAATCATTAAAGGCAGGGAAACGTGATGGTTTGAATATGCCTGAATAGTTTCTTATAGACATTTCTTGTGATGACGCTAGAAGGTCAAGTGTTGCCTGGATTCAGCAGAATCTAATCCTGAAACATGAGCAGAATATGTGTCTCCTCTACAGTCTTGGCATTCTTGATCCTTTTCATCTTCATTAAGGACTGCTTATGATGCAGCATAATCTCAACACTTGTAACAACACAAAGGGTTATCAACACATACAAACGCACAAACGATATCTTTAGACCTCTGTGGTGAGGCCGTATTGACTTCATTTTCCTATTGTACAGTATCAGTTGTGCATTTCCATTACTGGCAAAGCCCTTATGGAAAAGCAATTACAGATCTGAGTCTTGCTCAAGAGGGCAGGGTGCACCTACTGGGATTCAAACAACAATTTTAGCTCAGAAGACAAAACCACTACAATATAATGTGCAATGTTATTACACCTGAGGAGTAATAGGATTTCTCTCAGGAAGAAGAGCCTGATGTTGTTTCATTTCATTAACTAGATGGTCATTTCATGATGTACACACCACTTGGCCTGATGTGGTGGGACTCTGGCCTCAGTATGTTCAATACTGTCATAGATGCATCACACCAGAATGTGCAAATGTCTCAGCTACATTTTCATGAAGTAAAAATATTATTATCTAAGACTGAAAAAAATTAAACCCTGCAGGAAGCAGATTTTAGAGTTAAACATAAAAAATGTAAATCATCTTAATGACTTGGGCTCCTGGATGGGGCTCGTCTCATGAATTTCATTTGTACAACTTCTCATACAATTAATTCAAGAAGTGTCAGTCCCATTAACTCACTCCTTTGTGAGCTGTGCGTCTTGACCCCTGTTAAAGTACTGTGACTTGGACAGCAGATGGCACACACACACACACACACACACACACACACACAATTAGAGGAGGAGTGGCCATGGCAACAGACTGCTAATGATTGGCCTGGTGTGTAGTGGAATCACTTGGCCTGATTTGTTAAGTATCACCTCAGTATATTTGATTTAATCAGGGTATTCTGCGTGCAAAATAAGTGGCATCGAATAAATCATGAGCTGCTTAGCAAACGACTTCTTTGAAGACAGGGCTCCTTTGAACTGATGTCATGGATGAAGATTTTTATATGCTTTTTCCAGAATGCTGCAGTTTATTTTGGACACAAACTTTGAGAACTTCCTCTGAAATGTTTGATATATGACATGAATTAGACAAAAGTGTAACTTAATTCATTCTGACATTCTGTATAATACCAGTAGGTAGGCTGGTTGAGCCAAAATCAGCCACATTCCCAGCTGTTGAAACAATCTATATAACCTGCAATTATTATTACGGTTTCCTACAATGGTAAAACAATATAGCATCTAGAGGATAAAGGTTGGAGATGATCCCTTGCTTATATTTTGAGGAAAAAACTCTTCCTGTACAGTAAGTAAGCAATGAGCACCCACAGAGAAGTTCCCCATAGGCTCTGCAGTAGAAATTCCCAGTGGCTCTCCTGGAAGTGCATTTCCCAGCTGAAAGGGAAGTAGAAACCGAGCAGAGAGTGGCCAACATACACAAAGATGGAGTTCATCCCTGTAGAAGAAACAACAAGGTTATTGAAAAGAATTTCTCAGTTTCAATGCAAAATATTTATTCATTTTCGTTCAGGTATTTTCAGAGCTGCTTTTGCTAAAAATGACCGAATTAACAATTATTTTGGTAAAAATCCAAAAACCATTACTGCAATCTGACTACAAGGATAAAGAGGGAAACATGAGGAATTTTTTTATTCCTTTAGTGTTTACATACAATACTTTAATGTTCCCTCGTTTTACGTTAGTGTTCTTGCAATAAGGGACCGTCTGACAAACACAGATTACACGTCTCTAAGAGAGCCCATTACAGTTTCTTCCCTCTCAGCATCAAGTCAACATAGCAGCACATATGACTAACAATATGTCCCTCTTAACATATGAAGTGTGCTTTGGTGCTTTAATGGATTAAATACAAATGCAGATCAAGAA
Organism: Pseudomugil tenellus; assembly: GCA_037177515.1. Lineage (NCBI taxonomy): Eukaryota > Metazoa > Chordata > Actinopteri > Atheriniformes > Pseudomugilidae > Pseudomugil > Pseudomugil tenellus. The sequence continues at coordinate 6,475,420 of JBAMHX010000018.1, read as the reverse complement.
GGTTGCTGTAATCAGAAACGGTACCAAACATGTCACTGCTTTACTGTTGTCTGCTTGTGTTTAGACTGTAGAGTTCAGTTGATATGATTTATTGATGATGTATTTAATTTCCATCCATTTATGACTGAATACGTACCTGATCAGTAGGCTACTGTTTAGTATTGAATTGACACGTTCATTGCATTGGAAACAGATCTACATCATAATAGGTGAATGTAATATAGATTAAAGACTATTTTACTGTACTATTTAGATGTGACGTGTCATTGATCAGCTGTTTCTCAATGCAAACATACCACATGAAGAAAACCCGCTTAATGATAAAGTCACAGGAGAAGAGACAGACAAACACAAAAGATGGAGAAATTGTTTTCCTTGTGTTTCCTGTTTGGCTTCATTTCATGTTCATTTGTTCACTATTTGTTGTCCGCCAGGCAAGCATCTTTCTCTTTTTCTTGCTTTATGAATTAAGACTGTAATTATGTCAGACTATTTTGTCCAAACTCTTCATCAGAAGCGACATCGGACCGCTGTGAAGCGTCATTCATCAGGTGCTACTCTGTGAATCTGATGGATCTGACAGATCTGACAGGCTGGCCTCGCCACCTGATGGACTGTGTGAGAGAAAAAGATTCCTCATTTCCGGCAAATCTTTACTTTCTTTTGGATTTCTATTCTGATTATTCTCTTTAATTAATCTTTTATGTCCGTTTCTTGTTCAGTGACTTTAGTCCTATTAAGCTGGTTGCCTCGCCTGACTGATCTGCAATGAGTCAACAACGGGTCACAGAGGTCAGATGGTGCTTCTGAGGATGAGTACAGACAAAATACTCTATAATCTATAATGCATTAATCTATGATGAGGTAGGTATATCTGATGCAATTATTATATTAATTTTCAATATTAAACAGTAGCCTACTGAGCAGTTATTTAAGTCAATCATAATTAAATGGGCGTTGGAATGTATCTGATATATAATCAATAAATCAAATAAATTAAACTTTACAGTCTAAACATACAGACAACCGTAAAGCAGTAACATGCTTGGTACCGTTCCTGATTACAGGAAACCTCTTGATCTGCACTTGTATTAAATCTGCTAAAGCACTACAACAATCTTCCTCTGATGGACATAATGTCAGTCGTATGTGGTGCCATGTTGACTTGATGCTGAGAGGGAGAGATTCAAACCAGAAACCTCTAAAGAAACTGAGCATAATAGCTTCAACAGGCTGTGCACACCCTTGTAGACATGTAGTCAGTTTCTGTGTGATGGTCTCTAGTTCGAAGAATGCAAAACTTATTGTGTGATAACACAAATATATTGCAACGTAATGTAAAATTCATCCTCTGTGTCACATGGGGGAGCTTCGTGCAAGGAGTGAAGCAACTGGACAAAAAAAAAAGAACTAAAAAAACGGGGGAAATCTTGAACAGGGATATAAACTTTACAAAATTCCACATTTCTTCCTGTCATTTTCTAATCTGGGCATCCTTAGTTCCTAAGCATCCTTAGGAGAGACACACAGGGCTCTGACAAAGGAAACAAAAATTTCTGTAACTTACAGTCATTGTTTTCAAGCACAGTTGGTTAGATATCAATATAGATTCCAATTTTTTTCTGAATAGTAATGCTGTTATTTTCAACCAAATCACAAAACCATCACTCAAATTGCGAAATCCTTATAAGATTCTTGTGATGTTGACTTTAAGATCCAAAAATGAGATACAACTATTGGCAAAATGTCCCTTAATAAAAGTCTCACAACCAACTTTTATCAGCATTTTGGGGAGATATAAGACAAATTCTTTTCAAAGTTATTCAGGAATGTGTGAAAAATAGGAAAATGGAACTAACAACAAGCATGAAGCAAGGACTTATCACCTTGATACCCAAATCTAGTAAAGATGGTAGGATATTAGAAAATTTGAGACTGATAACCGTGTTAAATACAGACTATAAAATATTATGAGGACCTATTGTTGCCAGGCTTAAAAAAAGGTCTATCAGATATAATCCACAAATCACAATCAGGCATTCTAAATGAAAGATCAATACACAATGAGTGCATCGTGATGAGTGATTGTGCATCATCAGGACACTGTTAACCAGCTCCTGGATTTTTCTTTCTCTTTCACACAAAAGGTACAAGTAACAATATATCATTATTTTACATTTTAAATGTATATCTTATCCTGTTTATAAACTAACAGGAATGTAAAGGAATTTCATGTTTTAGCTTAATTACCTTGCTCTTAATTAATGTCTAGTTGAAAAGTTCGACCATTACGCTCTTAAAATGATGTAATTCTGACCTTAGTAAACCATCTGCAAGGCCGGCGTCCTTCCATCAGGGAAATGTTTAGGAGACCTTGGTCTTGTTGTCGTAGCCAAAGAACCGGCCTCAGATTGATGCACGTGACCAAAGTCTTTAAACAAAGCTCCCCTATCTGACTAGGGCAGAATAGTTCCAGACTTCTGTGTGACGACAGATCTCTGGAGAGATTCTCCCCGGGTTATAACCTTGTACCATGTCTGTATGTCTTAATGTATTGTCCCTTCATGTTTTAATGTTTAATGTATGTTCAACTTCTTTTATTCTTCATTATTAAATTTATATTCATCTCAATCTAAAGAAACCAGTGTCCTCATCCTTGACAGGAATAACGGTCATCTACAAGAAGCTTGATTTCATAAATTTTGTCTGCAGCATTTCCGCAATAGATTTAGTAAGTTTTGAGAAAAAAGCTAAAATCATAAAAAATGAAACCCAAACTGAAATTAACAATGCTAACATTGAAATCAGAGTCGTAGTCACCTAGTTTAAAACGTAAACCTCAAACACTCAAACAGTTTATGTTAATATACAATTGTCTGTCCATATATGTGTTTAGGGTCTGCTTAAGACCCCTGGAAACACACCACATGATCACTGACATGCACTAAGCATGTATGTGTGCAAAGAGAGACCGCACAGCAACAAGAAAAACAGATTCAGGCTGCTTGGTGTCCAACCTGAGATCTTGCTTATTTTCTATAATGCTGTTCTAGGTGGTATCATCAGATATGATATGACTCCATGGTTTGGCATATTAACAGTTTAGTCTAAATCTAGACATGCAAACATGGTGAAAACAGCAATGAAAGCAATCAGATCAAATAATCAGCTTCAGTCCTTACAGTCTGTTGATGAGTGTATTGTAATTAGACAAACAGAATCCTGCAGGACTGAATAAGAGCTGTTATCTTCAGGTAGGCACCATATTGCCACCCAGCCATTGTTTTAAATCCCCCTTCATCTCCACCTCTATCTCTCTTCTTAGTAAATAAAAACTTTATCCTTTCCATCAGTGGCTCTCTTCAATCTTTAACTTAGATGACTTTTAATCACATTGTTTCTATTACTTCATGTGATGTTTTTGCATATTTGTTGATAATTTATGGCTGTGCAATAACCTGATTTATCTATCTATTGGTGATGGATTGGTCCCACGATTTAGAGTGCCATGTCATGGTAAGGTTTTGTATTTCAACCAAATCAGGTGTCTTTGCTCATGAATAAACTGTACCTGGGTATATGAAGGGCTGTCCACCCCACCAGCCTTTGATATCAATGACAAAGTACATGGCTCCGAGCAGCAGGAAAGAGAAACAGCCCATGCATACCACATAGGACAACGACCTGCAGAAACAGACCATTAGTAACACTTTACATTTTACTCCGTCTATGTGGGAATCACTACAATGTTCACAGTTTGGCGTGAACAAGGGTGTAAACACACTCAGTCCATCAATCCTCTGCTGCAGATAAATAACACCCTGGGGTCTCGAGCCAGTCCAGCAAACTGGTGGACAGTTTTTTCTGAAGCATCAGCAGTGCATCTCTGGCATGTGCCCCGTGGATCAGTGCCAGCCAGCCATGTCGCTGTCTGTTCCTAAGTGCAAGAATGTTTGATGAAATACCATCTAATGCAAAATGGCTGCCTCCCAGAGCCTCTTTGCAGCAAGCTTCTTTTTTTCTTTCTTCCTCTCAGCTGAAGTGGGGCCAAAAAAGGACTCTTGGCTGGGAGTTAATTACTTCTAGACATCTAGGCAGGGACTCGTACTCAAGAGCTCAATAACCTGTGCATGATAAACTGCCTATAAAAGCCAGGCAGGTACAGTAATAGCGAAGGATGAGTATGGTGTTAGTGTGGGCCCCTGAGGAACATCATAAGAAATTTGCTTACACATCACAGATGTAATGGTTCTCTTCCTGCTGTAACATTAAAACGATGGAGAGGGAATATAGGAGGGACGAACAGATGCACAAGTCAGAAAGTAATTACATATGTGAAGGAAGTGCACCTTTTTCTATGTTAAATCATTATAATCACTTTTCAAGGGGCTTTGTCTTGTTATCCAAAATCTGCACTGTGGTTATACAGTTACTTTCCACTAAATCCCCCTCCAGCCCATAAAGCTGGTAAAATATGTAGTAAGTGCTTCTGAGGTGAAGAGGATACAAGATTCTGTTTTGCTGGAGAAGTGATCATGTTGGGTGGATGTATAGCAGCGTCACCTCACACTCTGGACTGCCTGGGTGATTATTTACAGTCATAGAGGCCGTTAGAGGTAAGTAAACGCGTGTTTTAGCAGCCTTGATTTGTGCCCGTTGGAAGCTCATCCTTTTCTTTTGTGAGGAAAAGTGGCTGGATTTAGAGGGTCAGGAAGCACTTACCAAAGGTTTTTATTGACAGGTATAAATCCTCCGTCTCGCGTGCACTTAGAAAGGATGGCTGCAGAGATTCCCTGAGGGTGGAAATGAAACAGATTTCAAATCGATGGAGGGCGATAAAGCAATCTGTGTTTGGCTACTAAAACGTGAGGCAACAGATAGCGAGTCCAACAGATTAACCGTTTAATTGAGGGTCAGAGGAGAAAAATGCATAAAGTCGTGCAGGTAGTATCAAGCGATAAAGGTCCATTTAGAGGATCAACATCAAAACAAGCAAATGTATGACATTAAAATGCAGGGAGATAAATAAAAACCCAGCTTTTTTGACTGTTTTTACTCCTCATATAGAGAAAAATTCATGATCTAATGGACTCTGCGTGATTTATTGTTTAATTTATTCACCTTTACACGTGATTTAGATGCGTGAAGAAACATTTTGTATACCAGAGTGAAACTCAGGGCAGTGTATCAAAATCCAAACACGATCATTAGGTGGATATCCATCATGTGTATAGATGACAGAATCGATGGTGTGGAAATAGCCTGGCTGGGGCTGGATTGAGTCTCCAGGCTATCCAGGCAGCAGGATGTGGGATTGGGCTGGTATGTGGGGCAATCGCTCAATTTCAATCTCACACATCTGAAGCCTGATCGTTGAGTTTTAATTAACTGGGGCTGTTGTCTATGATGAGGAAGATGCATGGGTGCCCCAATATCTGTGCGACTTGGAAATCACAATGTAAGAAAATACACGGTGTGAAACTCAGCTTGTCTCCTATTCTTGTTCTTTATGGACCTGATTCTAGCGCAGTCTGCCCCCACTGCCCCCCGCCCCCCACCTCTTGCTCGCCAAGGAGCACTGCTAATGTCAAGAACACATGTCTGAAACAAGAGGCCGCTCAGCTATGCTTCTGGCCTTCAATGTGTGCTGAAATACTATTAGTAGAGTCAATATCAACAGCAGGTCAATCACTAGAACAAATTTTGTTCTCTTTGTTAGTTAAAAAAAACATATAAACGCAATTAAATATAGTTTTAAACATTTAAATCACAACAAACAAATGTGTGTGTGAGGAGCTCGGGCTGATTATGAGTTACGTTCCTTCTTTGTTCTTGGACCGTATCTTTTCTTGAATCAATAAAAATGGCCTGATCTCTCTGTCAACCATTGCGATGTGAGAAAAATCTATTTTATTGTGATTCTCTATTTCAGTTTACCAGGATTTTATGTCCTTGTATTGATCCATCTCAAAGCACTGTAGGATTCTTAATATGTCACCTACAACAACATAATTTTGAGCAGTGTCCGCATCATCTCTGTTAACTATTGCATCATGAAATTCAGTGGAAAAACATAAACGCCTATTAGTTATTCATTTCATCATGTGTTACTTTATCACTCTGTGCCTCTGGGAGAAGCCAAATGGACCTAATTTATTTCACCTCCCTCCAGCCTCTCACTACACAATGATAGTCAATAAGATTCAACACCAGGAGACAAAATGGAGGAGATTTGTCATTTACGAATTGAGGTTAATGACATTAAATCCTCACAACAGAATTTCAATTGATTCTTCAGAGTATAGCAGGATTTTATCCCAATTTATAAACTGAAATTGCTCATTCTCTGTGCTGTCGTAGCCTCCCACGTTTAATTTAGCACTTTATGAATAATAAACATCCGTGTTAAAGATCGGTATGTTATTGTGAGCGTGAGCACTGCTGGGCCTTAAAAAACCCAGTCAGCAGAGTAAAACATAACTCGTTTACATTTCTGGGAATCTGATATATGGACACTATTATAACTATGCATAATTTAAATAAATATAACAGACAAACAAAGAGTTCTCAAGACATATTTAGGTTGAGTGGGTTCTCTTCTGGGACAACCCACAATTTCAAATGTGCTTCCTTATAAGCACTTTTAAATATACATTAAATGTTTTGCAATAAATACAATGATACAATTAGCAACAGATTCAAATACAATAAAACATTTTTTGTGCTTTAAAAGTAAAAACTTTTGTACATCATGAGCATATTTGGAAGCTTCATAAAATGAAAAATGTGGCGAATTGACCGTTTTTAAGGCATTTACACACATTAAAATAATTTTGTGTGCCAAAAAGCATAGCAATATTAGAGTATTTGATTCTTTAACATTTCTATTGTGAAAATATTGAGAAGAATTATCTCATGTACATTTGTGATGTCTATAAACTCTTGTTTAGAGGACTCACTGCTCTTTCTTGTCATATATAAAAATATTCTAGTTTTTTAATTCACTTGTTTTCTCTATCACTATGTTTGTGAGTATAAATGACAACATTACAAAATCTTGCATATAGAAGCAACAAGGATGGAACAAAAGGGAGGGGAAATGTGATTGTACATGGCGTCTAAGCTGCCAAACACAACCTTTTAGAAATGCTGGCATGGGTATAATTAAATTCTGATTCTTCGCATGCTTAGGTTTTAAGATGGTTTTTAGATAGTATGGACCAGCTGAAAAAGCAGGAATTGTGTGGACTTTTAAATCCCACTGGGATATCACATCTGATATTAGATTTTATAAAAAGCCTTATGACTTGTCGAACCTTCCTTAAATGAAGAACCTTCAGCCTTGTTTCAACACGGAGCAGATAAATAAACCATATTCAGTCAAACATAACAGTTTAGACTCCACAACCGGAAATCCAACATTTTACAAAAGCACAGAAACACACACACAGACTACACAAGACCAACCTATTCCTGACTTTTTTTCTCTCTCTTTCTGAGTCTACACTTCTTTTCATCCAGCACAGTTTGATTTTAAAGGCCTGATGATGAAGGCAGCTCCTCTAGCTCCATCATTGCTCCAGGTCATAGGAAGCCAGTTCAGGAATCCTCCCCCACAGCAAACAGGCTCCCACTAACCCCGTTTTACCAAACGTTCTACATCTCTGCAGCATCACAGTAAATGCAGATGAAAACAGCAGCCAAAGCACAGATCTGCACAGCATGGCCTTTCTACATGGTTGCATTTGTTAGAACCACAGCCTCCTGTCACAGGTTTAGAAATGCAAAACACAGCATCTCCTAACACTTGCCCTCTCCCAGGGGGACATAGTCCCCCCTCTAAATGAAACAGGAGTCCAGCTTGGCTCTTTTTGTGTTTTCAGACCACCCAGAAACTGATTCAACCTTTAAAGCTTTAAACAAACAGATTTAACGATTTATCCTATTTATGAATTAACTTTTTATCTAATGAAAACCTCCATGTGTTTGGTTTGTTTCCAATCTTTTTTGCTTACATGTACCTGAACTGATCGTGGTCTTCTTGTGTGAGACTGTAAATAATATGCAGAACTCTTATAATCTAAAACCACATGTGAGACACAGAAAGGGAATGAGAGACAATGTGTATCCCCCCGAGGAGCCGGATACCCATGTCTTCCCGGAAACACATCCACATATGGATGCTTTTAATTGCAGTGAGATTGAGCACATGCTTTCTGCAAAGTCCTGCTACGAATGGTTGTTGACTTAACCGAATCTTGAAGTGTGAAGTAAAGCAGAATCGTAACGATAAGGCAATGTTTTAAGTGATTTGCAGTCTTTGTTTGAAATAATCACTTAATTTACATTAATGTATTACCACATGGTGTAACTTACCAAGATAATGGCCCACACAAGGTATCGACACAAAATGTGGATGCTTTTCCTCTTGTAGAAAATGATAATTTTCCCCGCCTGCAGAAAAACAAGGAGGAATCATTTCAGACACAACAACTGAATTCACTCACACGGTTATTGAGAAAAAGCATGTAAACACCTACACCCAGTATGCCAGGGCATTTGGCCTTGGGTAACCAAATAGTCCTGGGATGTAGCTGTCAATGGTGTGTCCCTGATGTGGCGGTCACATTTCTCCTATCCCGTGCAGCCAGATGTGGCATGTGAGTCATCCGCAGCCTCTGATTAATTTGGTGATGATGAATATGTTTCAGCTGACAACATTAGCATGGGCGAAAACAGAGGAGGACAGCGGACACCTGGTGTGTCGTCTGAGACCCGCTGACTGAAGGGCTCACAGCTAAACGCCCACTGGGAATTAAGCAATGCGGCCGCTTTTGCATGGCAACTTCCCACAGCCCAAATGGCTTTAAGTGAACTTGTCGCTATCAGAGACTCAAGTGGAAAGAGCTCTGCTCACTTTCTACCAAATTTATGTTGACCAAAGAGGAAAACTCTGCAGTTACAGAGAAAGAGGAAATGTCACATTTACTTAGAGCTGTTAACATCATAATAAAATAGATGTTTATTTTCTAATCTATATCTCTATGTATTATTAGATTAAAGGATGCACTGGAGAAGGAAGTCTCCATTAGAATAAAAATGGCTGCTACTATTGAAAGGAACCAATCAGGGTTCAGCACTGCAACAGCTTAAAGGACAGTTCATTCCACTCACTTGCCACTTTATTAGGTACACCTGTTTACACAAATACCTAATTTTAAATCCTTATATGTTCGTTGTATGTTGAGACACAAGGTTACATGAAGGTAAAGATGGGAGCATGACAAAACCTTTGTAGCAAATTGCAACCTCAAATGACTAACAAAACATCACAGATTGTGTAGTTATCATACTGCATATTTAACTAAAATGAAGCCAAAAGAAAGAGGTATGAAAAAGTACACTTCATGATTAAATAGCTCATAGAACCAGTAATAAAGAGCTAATTTTCTGTATAATGTGATGAGTGTCTCACGTTGCTGTGGAGGAATTTTGGTCAGTTCATTGAGGTTTGCAAGCAAGGTTCAGTCATTGAATCAGGTTGAAGTCTGGACTTCACTGCTTTACTAAAACTTAGTAAAT
>JBAMHX010000018.1:6453645-6464189 GCA_037177515.1 Pseudomugil tenellus | reverse complement strand
TAAAATAAAATAAAATAAAATAAAATAAAATAAAATAAAATAAAATAAAATAAAATAAAATAAAATAAAATAAAATGCAAACTTTTTTTTATTTCATACTAATATTAGCATGATAACATCTTCGCTGTGTAGGTTTGGGGCCATCACTGAAAGAGTTGCTAGAATGGCATAGACTTTTTTTTGTGTAATGACTGATGAAAGTGAAGTTGACAGAAGAGCTTACCACTCTCAGTGGGATTTCTTGCTGGCCCCAGTAAGTCTGCAGGAGAGACAGAACAAAGTAGGTGAAGCCTAGACGCTGCAGAACTCCAGGGATCCTAAGCCAGGACCAGGACACTGGAACACAGTTAGGGACATGCAGGGTAAACAAAACACTCAGGTGCTCATTGACATACCCCTTTAGCAGTACCCGCAAACTTCAACTTATAACTTGTACCAGTTTAACCAGCTAACAAAGGAAGCTGTTACTGCAGATTGTAAAAGTTACAGATCTTCTCTATTGCCCCTCTCAAAAGGAAGATGCTGGCGTGAGGCCGAATGAGGTGGCATCAGTCCTACATGGAAATGTCAAAAGTGTGGCAAATGGAGCAAAGATTCACACTTATCTTTTGGTTTAGACAAATTGGGATGGATACGACTTGCTTCTGTTTGAGAGATTGATGCTAATCTTCACATTAGTTAATTGAAAACCTCTTTGTCACACAAAGTGCTGTAAAAACAGTATGATCCTGATTATTGATCTGGACAAATCAAATAAGAGGCTGAAATGTCTCCGTTCACAGGAAAAGAGGAAGCTTTTACTGATGACACTTTAGTTAAATCTGCAGGTTACACACCCACATGGATAATTTATTGTTTTGTCACCCAATTACACTTATAGGGTTCACTGCAGTATAACATGGTTCAGTTTATTAATGTCTTTTTGTTAGTATTTTTTTTTATCTTAAATTAAATTATATTGACATTTAATATGTCAGTAAAAAATTTCTTCCCTGTTTCACATAAATGAACAGGCTCAGTCCATGATTGAGAGCAATAATTGTATTTTACAGAAGCCAACAGAACAGACAAACAAAGCAGGCAAATCAGCTGAAAAAGTTTAAAGAGCACCTGTCATTTTCATATCATTTATCATTTTTGTAATCTTTCACCTTCAGTAAAAAGTTACACTGCAGAAAAGAATATATTATTAAATGATTGATTCCTTGTGATGGCGACCTGTCCAGGGTGTACCCCGCCTCTCACCCAATGATTTCTGGGAAAGGCTCTAGCTACCCGCAACAGTTAATTGGAATAAGCGATAATGGATGGATGATTGGTTCTAACCTTGAGTTTACAATCAAATTACTTCAGTTTATCTATATTGTGTTTCAACAACTCAATCTCATAATGATGATTTCAATCCATTGCTTATTATTGTTTATTTCTAATTTATTTTCTAAACCAACAAAATCACAATGAAAGAGAGAATAAGTGGATTTTAAGGTCTGAATTTGACACTTCTTTTAGAGTTAAATGAACATTTAACCACAGCTAGATTTAATTGAAGCGACCGTGCAGCTGACAAAGGTTAACACCTTTCTTTTTTCTCCATTTGACATTGAGTTTAGCAAATCAAGCTGATGTGACTCCATTCTCTTATTAGATCAAATCCAGAGACTGAAAAGCCAGGCCCGTCCTTGGAGACAGAGGGCAAAGCTGCAGTTTATGGTAAAAGTCACTGCATCGTTATGATCAGCTCCAGCAGCCGAGCCCACTGGCAGCAGCTGCATGCCGTTCAAGTGTGTAACTCTATCTGTTTGTAATTGTCCATTACTGCAGCGTTTTTCTTTTTTTGCACAATCTGCCGCTGTTAAACATCCCCTGGCGCTGGATTTTGATGCTGTGCACACAACAACAATATTTTTGTTAACCCAGTTACACAGAGATCTACCCAGGAAAGTCCATTAGCACCAGCGATTGCTAATGTGTTAAGGGCGCCCTGTGCATCCCAAGTGAATGGTGAAACAGGGATTTTCAGCATTACTTCTTGTTTGACCTGACTCAACCTAAGACTCAGATTAACCCATTAAACATATTTTTTTATCCCAGTGCCAACTATGACCATCCTATTCTGTGTTTTACTTGGAAAAATGATTCACTACTCTCAGAACAAACTGTTTTATAAATGGCTGATATATTTAAATAAAGAAACTGTGTTTAATGTTCCTTAAATTGGCAGCAAAAACAGTTTATCTGCATGCGTAATTTTACATATCAACAGGTGGATCAGCACAAAAATGTTCTTCATCTGTTCTCCACCTGACGTACCATCAGACCAGGTGGTTTCTTACATGTAGAGAAGAATACAGAAATATAGATAAAACAAACAATGTTTTTGTTTTGGTGCCTGCATATTTTGCACATACGTGGTCCATCTCTTGGAGAGTAGTTAAGAAAGCAGAAGCCGAGCATCATGAGCACAAATGTTCTCCAGGTGATTTTTTTCAGCAGCTGCAGGCGGCCTACTCCCCTCTTCTGCATGGAGTTGAAAGCCAAAACCACCGAAGTCCCAATTATAAACACAAACCTGCCAGACACAACAGTATGACATTATTTACATTATGCACAATTACATAAAACATTTGTGACCAGTACAGGAATTTTTTATGTTTTCATGCACTATACCTACCATGGCATGACGAGATCTGCTACAGTTAGACCTGCAAAAAATTCACAAGCACGCTAAATAAATACTAAATAATCCATAAATACTTTAATTTAAAGTAATCAAAGTTGCATTTTTTTGTTCCACTAAATTCTTGGCAACTATGACAACACTAGATTGATTAAAGTTGTTCTTAAAGTACTGCTTCTGTCATTAAATCTCTATTTGTGAAGGAGCTATTACTAAAAATCTGAGCTCTTGTGACAAAGTGGTAGGTTTGCAGCCAGAACAGTATAAACTAATCCATCGCTGAAATCAATACATTCTTGCTCATGCGGCAAAAAGCCTATTAAAATGTTTGACATGAGTATGTTGGCAAACAATAACTTGCATTTAAAGAAAATTATATTGAGATATTTGCAATTTTTATGTTTATTTACAAGAAACAAATTAAACTTTCATAATTAGTTCAAGATGTTCGGTTTGAGAGCTCTTCAACATGATCCTCCTCCCATCTTCTCCTAATTATCATTCAAACAATCATCTCTTCTCCTCATCAGCTACTCGTTTCACCTGACAACCAACATCTAGAAATCATGCATCTGATTTGGTCTGTATGAAGAATGGCGTGCTGCACGTGTGCATCCACATGTAGTTGCATTAATCATAATTAGTGACGACAGGTCAGACTATGCTTCAGACATAATGAGGAGTGTTGCTATTGATTAACAGCTTTAGCCCATTTGCAAGGAACAGACTGTGGTGCACTAGCTACTCTTATTTAATGAATTCATGCATGTTTTGTACTTTACTTAACCGTTCCAAGGAGCATGTTGAAAGAACCAGTAGCCTCCTCCGCCATAGTTCACAAACACCATCACTGTGAGGGAAAACCTAAAGAAAATGTACAATGAGTGCAGGATTTAGAACACTGTTATCAGTAAAAATGTGTTTTATTCAGGTAAATTGAATAAAATTTGGACAAAGATGCACAATAATAATAAGTTTTCAACCTTTTTGCCAGCTCAGCTTTATTAATCTGATCATAACTTATATAAACTTATTAATTAAAGTAAGATAGGCCAAACAAAATGCTTTTTTTTGTCACAACTCCAAAAGCAGTGTAATGCAACCTAAGCATTATGAATCACTCAGGAAATGAACACTTGTCCTCTGAATATCCTCAAGCAGCTTTGCTGACTAAAGACTTTGTGCCTAATATATGATACACTTTATACTTTAACACTGGCCAAGGCTGATGAAACCCAGCATATGTGATGGAGTACTTCAGACTGATTCAGACACTAGTTTGTGCTGCCTGTGAAAAAATGAGCAGGGAGGGTAGTTACACAACATAAAGTTGCAGAAGAATGTAATCTGTGGAGATGCAACTGCTTCAACACCTTCAGCATATTAAATGATGTCTTTATGTGTTATTTAATCAAAAAGACACTAAAAAGACTATTAGGGATTCCTTAAGATAATGGGATACAGAATGAGCCTGTCCGATAAGGTGCACTGTATCTAACTCTGCCTTCTCTTGTTTTTCTGCCTGGATTCAATTAAAAGGTGCACCAAAGCCATTACTGCTCTTTTAGCCCCAACCCGCTGATACAAGATTTTAATCGGTCGCTATCATCTCCTAAGGGCTGTTAAAGCAGAGCAAACGCTGGTGCACGTGTCTGTGTGTTGTTTCTCTGTCTCTCGCACATTTGTGCACAAATACACAGAGGTTATCCTTTAAATTTGGACAAACATATCCATTAGTTGCCATAGTAATGCAGACAAAGGTTAAATCCTCAGTCAGATGGGACCTGGTGAAGATCACAGCAACCTCATAGTTTATTGGCCACCTTACAGGATGGTGTTTAATGAAAACCCCCTCCTGCCTGATTCTGAATAAGAGCACAATGCTGCAAATGACACATAGAGGATGCTAGTTATGATCAAGTGACTAAATTGATGCATGGTAGGAAGTTTTTGCAGAATTATGGTCCAAACTGAAATGCTACAGACTTGCCAAATTCATGCCAAACATTTTTATGCTTACCAGCAGACTTAACTCCTCTCTGGGATCAGTGTTTGGATTTATAATAAACACATTACAGAAAGATTTGTCTTCTGTGCAGCAGTGGCAGCTGCTTATGAACCACTGACAGACACTTAAAACCTTTGATTTGAATAGTCATACATGCATTACTAATTAGAGGATCAGCTTGGAACTTAATACAAGCAATACCAAAGTATATGGACCTGCGATCTTGTAATAATGGATCATAGCATAAGTGGAAATACCAAAGTTTGTGTTTTCCTTTTGTAGTGGTCAAACACCAGACCACATCTAAGACTGCATTGAAGGGAAACTTGGATCCCAGTCAAAATAAGGCATGGAATGATTCAGCCACCTGGTGTTAAATGCAGCTCACAGTCCTTGGCTTTGCTGTAATGGTTGTTCTTTCTGCTCTACGGTACTGCAAACAACCGGCGGTGCGATTTTCAACGGTGAGGAAGTTGGCGAAAGGCTTTTAGCAGTGCTTCACAAGATTAAAATTCAAATCCTTTTAGAAAAATTAACGTGCAACTCTACCCAACAGTTCTGTGTATATCATGTCAGTGGAGCCTGAGCAATGATCAGGAAAACCTTTCAGCCGAGAAGGAAAGCCTTTTGCCTTCAGAAATGTCTCAGCATTTATGGCAGATGACTGATGTGTCTGTCCTCTGTAGAAAGTTGTTACTTATCAGGGGTATGGATCATAAGTCACAGAGCAGAGGAGGCACCTGCATCCTTAATCTTGTGCGGTGAGGCACAGTTTGATTACACTTGTTTAAAGGCATGAGAATTTTCAGTATCGCCAAATGGAACATTAATATATGACAACTATCTGTTACCCATTTCATGATTGAGCGAGACCGCGGTAAGAAGTGAAAGTGAGACAGATTCAATCAAATTGTCAGTCTTTGCTCATTGTGATGAAAATGTACTAAAACTTCTCAACAATGCACATAATATAGTATTCTGAATACAGCACATCTGCTGAGTGGCTTCAGGTGGTTTCCATCCAAACAGCAGCCACAGTTTGAAAAGAATGCCAGTTGTCTGCTGGACGCTGTTTGTGTTCTGCTGGATTTCCTCTTGCTCTCTGCTTTGGCAGGAGATCTGTGGCCATTGGGATGTGTGCTGATATGTTGACGGTATTATTACATCAATTATTTGGCAAAGGGGAGGTCAAAGCCACACCAGCATCCTGTTTCCAGAGAGGCGTGCTTAGTGTCTCCCCCTCAGGCTACAATTAAGACTAGCAGGGAGCCCAGATTCAATCACATGCATCACTCCTGTCCAACAGAAACACTCTGTTCCAAACCCGAGACATACTGATATCAGAAATCATGCCCAAAGCTATACTGCCTGATAACAAAAGCTTTGGGGAGCATGTGGCCAGACTGTGACCCCTGTATAATTTTTCATTACACTGGGCCTGTAGATCTTCATCATGCCTCTGACAGCTCTGAAAAGAATTAGCATGTGAACAAGCAACATGTGGTGATAGACTGATAAACAAGATGGTTGTTGATGGTGTAGACTACATACCCTCGGAAAGTGTCCAGGGAAAGCAGACGTGAAGGCTTAGCTTTACTGGTATCGTGTGCAGTTTCACAAGCATGTCCATTTTCCTGCAGAAACAACAACATGCTGAGTAAACGACGTCACCACTGATGCGCTACAGGTTTAAACTATTTCTATGTGGCTGTAATGTCAGGGATAATACACACAAACAACTAGTGTAAATAATATAACTAGAAAAGTACTTGGACAGCAGAGACCTTCACCAAGCAGCACATTGGCCCCCCGTTTTGTGATTTTCGGCCTCATTCATTATATCCCCAAACACGGAGTGTCGAGGATGTGCGGAGCCGCTGCCGCTGCTGCATGTCTTTCGTCTGAGCACGATAACTCGAACAGTTTTCACAACTGGAATTTGATACTCGGTTTACCTGCTTAGCTCTCCAAGAGGACGATCTGTATAGAATTTCACGATTATCGGATTATCATTGACCTTAGATAAACTATAAATGAAAGGTCACGACCTCAGGATGCATCCTGTCCTGATGTCATACCAGGCTGGTTCAAAGTTTTCACACCATTGTATTGCGTCTATTTGAGGATTGAGGAATAAGAGGATTGCGGGGCGTTCAGGGATATACCCCTAGCTGTCGCTTCCGACGGCATAGGCCTCGTTATGTATTTAAACATCATGAAATTTCTAGATTAACTGTTGATGAATCAATAGTCTTACCTATATTGTTGTGTTTGTTGCATGTTTATAGCACTGTTCTTCTTCAGTGATGATAATTCTAAAGATCCCATGTTTTTTCCTTGTTTTGGATCCAGAATTCTACAGTGAACCATATTCAACTTTGTATATCTCGTAAAACTTGTTGGGAACTCCTTCTATTGACCAATTAACTGTGGAGTTAAATGCATATATACTGAAACTAGTCTTATCTCACAATGATAAAGAATCTTTCAAACAAATATTTAAATATAAACACTATGAGTTGTCCGTTTTTGTATTTACTAATCAAGATTTATTTTGAAACCTTTCAGTCACCATGTATGTACTATAAGTGATAGCCTACAGTTAGTGAGTTAGTGTGGACCATCATCCATTGCAGTTTGAAGCCAGCACATGGGGAGGGTGCTAATGCTAAGTAGCAAGCACAAACTATTGTAAGCTCTTAATGTCTATATCTTGTTAATTTATTTTTCAATATTTAGGAATAAAGGAAGAGCAGATAATACATGTCAGTCTTTTAATTCATTTTAGTTGGAAGCAAATATTTAAAATTGTTATTGAGCTTAAACCATGGGTGTCAAACTGGTTCTAAAGGGTTGCTATCCTGCAGGGGTTTTTTCCTGCTCTGACACACCTGTCTGAAATAATGAGTCATTGTGAAGAAGTTGATAAGAAGCTGTTGGATCTATTTGATATGATACAGATGTTTTGGAGCAGAAAAACAACAGAAACCTGCAGGAAAGCATCCCTTAAGGACACAACTGCAAACCATTAACATGTCATGGAAAAGCTAAAGAATTATGTAAACTACCTTCTAAATATTAATCTACAGCAGACTTGCTCTGACATATTACATTGATTTTCATGGGTAACATGGATTAATTGTTATCTTAGATTATCACAAAAGTAGTCTACAACTCTTGTAACATGTAACACCCTCTTCTAATCTAGTCTAGTATACCTGGTGCAAAGAATTTTCTGACACCTGTAACTCTTGCAATGTTTCTCAATCCTGATCCTGAAGTACCACAGCCCTGCATGTCTAGGATTTGTTCCTACTCCAACACACCTAATTCAGATTTATAAACTTCCTCATCAAGTTTTTTTCAGCCTGTCAACAAGCCACTTATTTCATCCAGGTGTGTTAAAGTGGGGTTGCCTGTAAAATACAGTGCTTTTTAAAGACCATGATTGGGGAAACACAACTCTGGTGTTTTTAGTTTTTTCTACTTTTACTTTCAGTTGAACAATCAGACTGGATCTTTTGGAGAAATCATTTGAAGAGACAGAAGCTGAAATGCAGCATTTCAGACAGGAGTCAATGACTGCAGAAATGTAATGTATGACAAGTTATTTTACTGTCGGTGTCAACTTTATTTATATAGCACAGTCAAGAGCCAATAGCAAGCCAAAGTTCTTTCCAGGGGAATGTACACATTAAAAATACATACTAAGATAACAAAAAATTAATCATTAACAGTAAAAGAATAATAATACTGATAATAACAAATGTTTAAATTTAAATCAGACCCAATTATATTGTCATTAACCTATAAATTAGACAAAAACAGGTTCTTTAATATAACTACCCCCCACCTCAGTTTATCTAGTTTAGGAAATCAATATTTCCTTTTTTTTTGCTGCAATGCTTCAGCAATTTAAAGCCATTTATGTTCACTAACTAGCTACATACCTTGTCTATATTCTGATGTAATGAATTGAATGTGAATCTGAATGTGAACTGCTGCCTGATCAAAGCTACAGTAAGAAAAAAATACTGAATCAAAATAATAAATTGAGAGACATAAATATAATCTGTTAATCTGATGAGGAACTTTCGATGTGAAAGTTACACACTGGATCATTGCTGTGAATGTGAATTTTCATCTTCTTATCTGATCAAATGGTCAGATGGTTTGAATACTTTTGGTAATTTAGGATAATTCTTACCTATTGCCTCAAAATCCATGATCAAAGTGCTGATTATAAATCCATTTAATTGTTGAGAAGCTAGGCTAATTTACATTAATCTAAAATTATCATTCACTGTTGGACCGATTAATTATAATTATGATTAATGTTCTTTCTCTTGAAGTGGCAGCAGTAGTCCAGGTTTCCTGTAGAGCATTCCAGGTTTGAATCTTGCAAAACTCAAAATTGCCCATAATCATGAGCTTGTAAAAAACTTATTTGAGTGACTGCAAACTAATGCCTGAGTTAAAACGCTTGAAAATCATTTCTTTGCTGGCTCTTTCTCCCCCCTCTGAAGGCACTATTTTGATGACTCTGGCCTGGTGCCCTTTCTGTTGGATTAGCCTGACTTACTGGCCTCCATGAAGCAGTTTAAAGCGCCAGAGCAGGAAGACACCAGCTCTAATATGTCATGATGGATCTGCATGCCACTCAGACAGCATATGGAAGCCAGAGATGTCTTGGTTAGTAGAATAAGAGAAGCTATTCATGTTCACCAAAAATACACTGCAGCTCTTGCTATGCACTGCAACGATTGGATGGATATGATGCTCTACTGCTTCCATGTAAGTCTGCTGTACAACTGGCTCTGCTAACATTTGTATCAATCGTTCCATTAGTGTCTCCCAAACGTCCTGATGACTGGAGTTTCGGAGCAATTTTGGTGTGCATCTCAGGCTGTATAGCCCAGAGAACAGTGGATCAAAGCAATGCTTATTCCTGATTACAAAAAAGCATACAATCTATCTTATTGTGCAATGTAAAATGTAGAAACTGGGAAATAAATATTTCTACACATCTGTGCAGATAAATTTTAATAGCCTTTACTTACATTTCAGTGTGAACAAATCTAACCTTTTAAAATCCTCAGAACAATTTATGATTTATCTAAAACTAACCAATTAAATGCAACATCTGTCCATCTAATTCCATTTATCAAGATATTAATCCAGTCCAATATGAAGTACTTACATTATCCACAGAATACTTTTGGCCTTGGCAGCAAATGGTTTTCATAAATGTGGATGTGCAGTGTTTCCTGAAGAAAGATTGTCAGAGTAATCAAAGCAGAGGCATATTTTACAGAGACCGTTTAAAATGTGTGTTTACCTGTAAATGTAGGGCACCACAACAAATAAGAGTGCAATTATAGCCAGCAAGAGAGCTGCCACCAAAAGAGCTGGAAAAAAAAACACAAGATATGTGGACATTTTCAAACTGGAAATCTGTAATGAATCTGTACCACTGAATGTCCAGTCAAGAGCTTTGAAACTACTGTATATACCTCAGCGATAGATATAATGTGGATAAAATTTCTGACTGACAGTTCAAACTGTTTCCTTCGCTGCTTCTGGAGTGTCTTGACTTTCTGACAGTCAACTCATGTCAAAGGGGATCCCTCAAGTGACAGACTTAATGGTAAAAATACCTAAAATACCTGGTTGATCCATCAAAAGCAATCAGATTGGGTAATCTAACCTTACAGATGTTGAAAGAGGAACATATAAAGCTATAATGGAGAAAATAAAACAAATCAACACAGAAAAAGCCAGACTGAAAAAGGAAGAAATGAGAAATAAAACCTGCAAAAAAGGAGAAATAAGACCTGCAGAAAAAAGAGAAATAGGTTA
>JBAMHX010000018.1:6395590-6444814 GCA_037177515.1 Pseudomugil tenellus | reverse complement strand
GGGTATATCAGTGGGAAATTGTGGTTTTAAAAAAAAAGGAAAAGCGACAAGTGAAAGGAAATACAGGAAGAGACACCCCCCCCCCCCCCCCCACACACACACACACACACACACACACACACACATTTGTGATATAATTCATTCACTAGTTAATTATTTTTAAAAAACTGGTTTGGACCCAGTTACATCCCTCCCTGCCATGCAGGCACAGTTGGTAGAAGCAGTTTCCCTCCGGGCTGATTAAAATGATGATGGCTTGTGCTTGTATGAGCTTTGCAGATGTTTTCCATACAGTATGTGAGATAAGGCAACCGTTGAGTGATTAACTCTGTGTTTCGGGAGAGGCAGCGAGCATGTTTCCCTGCGAGGGGTTCAGGTTAAGAAAGCCACCTTTTCAGTGGGCTTTGCCATTACCATTCATATGGCTGGCGTTTGATTTGGGCACCTCAGTGCTGTAGAGGCAGTCCAGGAAACAACGGGAGATCTCAGTCACCATGGATCTGTCTGGGATGGACTGGGCCATGCCGTAGATAGCTCCCTGAAACAACAGGAAGATGTGAGTTAGCCCAGGCATTTGTAGTTTATTAAAGGTTTTGCCGTTTTTCTTTCTGATTTAAACTACAATGACTATAGTTATTAACCCCTGTAACGGCAGCTTCTCTAGCAGTCCCCTACTTCAATGATGAAAATGTTTCCATCCGTGTTGACTTACATATCAAACTCAATGTAGATACACTGAATAAAACCAGTTCAGAGCAGCGTGTATAAGGTAAAACTAATAATCACAAATGTATCTTCTGTCACACAACTGTGATGTTACAGTCAGATACTAAATACACTCACCATAAAGAACAAAAACATACAATGGCACAAAGAGGAGATAAAGGAATTATTTTATAATAAGTGAGTCTAACAGGAAATAAATCCTAATACTTATTAGTTGACATTAAATTTAATTTATTTTAATTCCAACTTGCAAATCATGACCTCATTATATTCCCAAATGGGGTTTCGGGATAAAATGGTTGTGCCGCGTCCACTGCAGATCCTTCGTGTTAACACAATAACCTGAACAATATTCAATCTAAAGTTTTCATGTTTTGTATATGCATAGATATCAGAGAGGATGCACCGATTCCATTTAAAGCAATTTATCATTTTCATGTTGGCCACCAGGAGACGCCCAAACCTGAAAACTGTCCTGGTTATATATCTGAAACTATTCATCTGATTGACCACAAATCAAGTGCACCTGAAAGGTCATGACCTGAAGATGTGTCACATAAGTTATACATGAATGTTTCTATATTTTTACATGTATACAAGGATTGAAGATTGGGGGGTTTCGGGTATGGACCCCTAGCCGTCACCTATTTCGGATTTATTTCCACAAGTGATCTCACTTTGCAGGGCCTGGTGGATGGATTTACCTTCCACTTCCACAACAAGCAACTTCTATTTACTTGAAGGCAAGTTTTTCTGCTCATATAAACCCTTTGGAAACTTTGGCTGTATAAAGAAGCTTGACATTGACATAAATATAAACATTTTGCACAAATGTAGATTATAGAGGCATAAAGTAATAGCTTTATAAAGAGGCATATGTTAATAGCACAAATATAGTATATAATAGTAAAAATATAGTAATAAATGTATTAATTTAACAACGTAACCCTGGAACAGAAAAACCAGACGTAAGGCGCATGGCGATATTTTTAGCAATAGCCAGTAATACATTGCACGGATAGTTGTACGCAATTTTACACATACGACTGGTTTTGTGGTCACAAATATAAAATTCAAAATGGTTCTATATATTTACAAATGCAAAAAACTGCATTACCAGATCTACTCAGATCTAAATGCAAGCCATCTCACCATTCCTGTGGTTTTCTCTTTGGGATTCTTCAAAATAATGGCGACTTGTTCTTTAACGTCACGAATAAAGTGCTCAGCAATGCCTGGCTTGGTGTGCAAAACTGTGCAACAAATGTGGATGCTGTGGAAGAAGAAGGCATGCGGTCGTGAATACCCGTCACACTAACAAATCTATCAAATTACCGATTGATTTTTAAACACCAACCTGGAGGGGTACTGCAGCGTGTTCAGATTCCAGCCTTTTGACGTCAGTGCATTTGAGAGGCGGAATATGTCAAAAACATCTGAGCCGATAGCGACCACCGACACTTCTGGATCTCCAAACACAAACACTCCTTTTATCTTGCGGAGTCTGCAAAAAGAATATAAAATTTTTAAAAAAGAATGCATATTATATATGGATGTGTTATTGTATTATTGATTATTGATACAGGCATTTTTTTTCTTACTCTGTTTTGATCTTGCGTGCAGTGCTGATGATCTTCCGAGTTGCATCAACATATCCGCTCTCTCCCATGTACATCATGGTTGCCCAGCAGGCAGCGATGATTCCTCCTGGTCTGGAGCCCGCTACAGAGGGGGAGGCATAAATCCCCCCCTGCCAGTCTGGAGCTACAAAGTACTGGTACTGACGGTACTTTTTGTCACTATAGAGGATCACAGATGAGCCTTTTGGAGCGTAGCCATACTGGAGAGAAATGCGATGCAGTGATAATCCAGCATTAAGGCAATTTAAAAAAAAAAAGCTTCATACCATACAGGACTAAACAAACTCCACTATCATACACACACATAATAATATTTTTATTTTATTTTTATTACACATACTTTATTTTTTTTATTTAAATAAGGGACAAATCAAGATTAATGTAGAAAACAAATTTCTGAAGGGAATAAATAACTCCTTACCTTGTGGGTGTCTGCAGAGATGCTAGTAACACCCTTTACCCTGAAGTCAAATGGTGCTAGTTTGTAACCAGCTTTGGCCATGAATACGATAAGAAATCCACCCAGACAGGCATCCACATGCAGTGGGATATTGTAGCTTACAGCAAGCTGCAATGCAAGAAAAAAGTGCCAAAGATTTGATTTTGCTCTTTTTTTTATTAGGATTCTTTCAATGGGGAAAAAAAAGTGTTTCTTACTTTAGCGACTTCCTCAACAGGATCCATGATCCCATGAGGAAACTGTGGTGCTGAGCAGACGAGCAAGACTGTGTTTTTGCTGATGGCTCTCCTCATAGCCTTGACGCACAACAAACACATATGTGATGAGTAACATCAGACCAGAGCGGTCAATCCCAAACACTCTCTTCACAGCTGCCTCTCTCACCTTCACATCTACTTTCATGGTTTTCTTGTCGAGGGGAATGTGAATGAGCTTCATCCCAAAGTAATGTGCTGCTTTGTCAAAAGCTGCGTGGACGCTCACAGGTGCCAGACTGCAGACGATTTCACAAAAACACATTTTACAACTTTCTCTGGTTAAAGTTCAGGACGTGCTTTGACTCATCTTACATTTCAGGGTATTTCACACCACGTTCATATGCCATGTCTCTGTATGCTTTGCAGGCCATCAGTATACTCTCAGTTCCTCCTGAAGTGACCTGGACAAGGTGGGAGAAGACATGTGAAATAAAGCAACCCTTCTCCTCACCCGGATTCACAGGCTGGTGAGTTTTCGGAGTTTGTGACCGCTCACCGTCCCACAGGAGTTGGCTCCACCGTGGAAAAGAGCGCAAGACATTCTGACTATCTCAGCTTCCATCTTCCTTACACCAGGGAAAATATCTGGGTGAAGAGGATTGCTCCATGCAAAATCACCATATACCTTCAAGACAAAGATCCTTAAATGTAAAAATGTGATGTTTTTTAGGAATAAAAAGGAATTAAAAGACTTTTTCCTGCTTTCAAATAAACAGTAAAACATTTTCAACTATTTGTGCTGGGAACACCCAGATTCTTACCTTCACCAGGAGTTTGGTCAGTGTCTCATCCCCCCAGTAGACGGCACCAGAAACGCGTCCTTCCTCCCACTGTACATCGTCTGTAAAGACACAGTGTTTTCAGGAAAATCCCCAGCTTTTCATCTCACAAATGAAAAACACTGACTCGGGGGGGATGTATGGTGACTTACTCAGAGTCTCATATTCTTTGATTTTATTCATCACTTGGCTCTGAGAGAGGCCTTTAGAGGGGAGCTCTTTAGTGTAGCTCATCCCCTCCTTCAGAGTACAAACACTGACGGACATGTCGTCCAAAGCCTTGTTCAGCTGTTTCTGGATCTGATTTACAGAGAGGACACAGTTACGTTATCTTTAACTGGCATCATGGTAAAGTCAGCAGAAAGGCTCAGCGTGTCCAGCTGTGAATCAGGATGATATAACAGCAAGACAAATTGCACACATGTTATCACAAGTACATGAAGCATGTCAAAGGTCTGATCCCATCCCTCCACCCCCGCTGAAGACATTCAGCAGTGACTCAGAGTCTCAGACAACGGAGGCAGTGCACATGATTTACCACAGATACTTACAGTTGTGCCAATGAAAGGGATTTTCCTGATGAGTCGAAAGCACCACTTCTTTATTCGGGACGTGAGGCCTTTGAACCAAAATAACAAAGCAGAAGTTTGTGGTAAAATTGTGATGACACTCACTTAATGACAAATAAACTCCTGACTGTTGGCAACATTCACATGTCAAAGCCTGTCAAAATTATGAGTGCAGTCATACGGTATTATGTGCTGACTATGGAAATGCTAGTGCGTCATTCCGACTTTAACTATACCAGAAATAAAGGTTTTAGAGCGGATTTTGTTGCTGAGAAATTCCAGATTCATATTATATTAGATGTAAAAAGCAATGAGTCAAACACTACGGTGACAAGCAGTGCCGTGTCACTTGAAAAGCAGGTCTGTCACTAGAGAACTGCTCATTAGATTTATCATTCAGTAGATAAGCAAGTTTTAAACTTTCTACAATGCTTAGGAATGTAAAAACAAAAAAACACAAGCTAGCAGCCAAATTCTGATTAGCTTTGCTATGAAACAGTCTAAAAAAGCAGTACTGTGTTAAATAATGTAACTAGCTGCAGTGCAACAAATTTAGAAGACTTAAGCTTGATTTATACGTGTTATCTTTGGTTTAAAGCCCAGCAGAATTACTTTATACGTATGAATCAAAAGTGAAATGATTACTTTCTTGCTGGAAGAGGAAGCCTTTGACCCAGAGAGCTCCCAGCGTGGTGATGACAGACGCAACAATAATCTGCCACGGCTCCAGTTCAGCACAGCGCGAGTTCACCTGCCGCCGGCCTTCCTCCAGGTACAGCAGCAGCATCTCCTTGTACACCTCCAAGGCACTCTGCACACAAAGAAAAGCATAAGTAACTCGCTTAACTAGATGATTCTCTGTCAAATTGGTTCCCTCAAACCACTGCGCTTAAAACTTTATGAACTTACCTCAGAAGGCATTGTCAGGCCTGCAGAGCACTTATTCACTGTCACACTAGAACAAGGTTAGCACTTTTTCAGGTGTTTAGCTCTTCATTAACCAGGTAAGAGTTCTATGGCCAAACTCCTCCCACCACCCAGAGTGGCAACAATACACCATGCCAGCTAAGGAAATGTGTTTCAATCAGTTATGATCATATAAGACAGGAAGTTTGGCTGTAAACACACCAATAAAAACTGTATTCCTACTTTTTAACCAAAGCAAAAAGTTCAATACTGAAACATATCTGCTCCATCCAAATTTGAACGCAGCAATTTCTCACTCAGCTTGGATTATAGCAGATGTGCAGTGAAATACTGAAAAGAAATCTGCCAGTTATCTTTCTCCAGCGGTGTGTTTACAACCCAATAGCTGGCAGTTTGATAGCAAAAACACTCCACATCAGCTGCAATCAGATAGTGAAAGCTTAAGGTTCAAAACATGATATCTTAAGTAACTGCAATCTGTGCAGTCTGAAAGAAGCATCGTATTATAGTGCAAAGATGCAAGTCCCTGTTGTGCAATTGAAACACTGCCAAATATGTCAGCAGGTTTTCCACATTTATCTCAATCTGAAAGGAAACTATTAATTATTAAAGCCTCCGTGTTTTTTCAGAAGAAAGGGTTTTTTTTAATAAATGTATATGTTCAATGCAGGACTGCTAGTGAGCTATAGGAGTGGCTGCTCAAACAACTGCAGCTGTGTCAGCCTGTCTATATTACATGTTGTCATTCAGGTTTAGCAAGAAGTGGGATAAAAATAAGCCACTAACGTGATGCAGAGCAATGTGATTTGAGATTTTAACGAAAGCCCATACATACTCTGTAACCTGTCTGTGATAACAACTAGATTAGATTGGCATTATCTTACACCACTGCGACATGCCAGCCTGCACTTCAGAAACAAGCCTTTTGTTGTTAATCCAACACTTTTTGTCCCCATCTCACACACTGGTTCCCCCTACAATTCTGCAAACAATTTATTGCCATCTTTGCCGCAGGAAAACTTAAATTAAGTCCATACAAAAGCTCTCGCAGCAGCATTGTCTTACTCTGCAAGTAGTGGACGCCCATTCCTTCATTCCCCCCCTCTCCTTTTCCCAATACAACATCTGACTGGTCTGGAGTCGACCCTTTTGTAGTCTGCTGGGGCTGCTTTTGTGTGCATCAAGGGAAAACATACTACGTGCACACAACTTTCACAGGCTATTATGGTTAAAAAGAGTTTCAGGGATCATTAAAGGGGAAATAATTACAGCTTTGGTGTCTGGAAAGTTTCCTTTATTGGTCTACATCATCTCTAAGCTTTTATGACATGAACTTGCATTTAGGCCAAATTAAAGACAACCTACTGGATTTACTTCTTTCTCCTTTCTGAATTGATCTGAAGGACATTATACAGTAAACTTGCACTGATAGCAGAAGGACAACCTTACAATGCTGTTGCTTTCTGTCTGTCTGCTGTTACATAAAGGGGGAAAAGTTTATTGGGCGATGTCACTATGAATAATACATTGTTTAAGCTTCCTGCAGGTTTTGTTCAACAGGATCTCCCGTTTTACTCTGCGTTTACACCATTAGCCAACAGCAAAGAGTGGTAAACTTTCTATATATTAATGCTCTAATCAAAACAAATAAGGACTTAGCTTATCAGACTAACGGAAACGTTTCTGGATATTTATATACAAATAATCATCATATAGATCATCTCGTGTAAAGTGTCCAATTAATAAGACAAAACTAACATTGTGGGTTAAGTGTAATTAAAATAAAACAGTAAAGTAAAACAGATAAAGGCCAAGACAATTAGTTTGTATATGAATAAACATCTATAAGAATAGACGGTAGTATCATTAGCTCACTTCACAACTGATAAACAAAGTCTCCTGAAAGCGTCTTGTAACACCGTTATCGTTTTCTGTATCACTTTATATGAAACATGAATAATAAAATAACGTGAGAGGACACCAACCCAGTAATCCATGTTGTCGAGGAATAAAGTCACCGAAAGTCTTCTTTTCCTTTGTTCCTCTGGTAAATCACCTCTCGCTGCTTGTTTGAAGTCCTCAGCTCACACTTTCATGCTACTATGTTAAAGGCAGCAGCAAGCTAACTCTGACTCAGGAAGTAAAGGTCTGACACAGCTGTGCGCTCTCTGCGCATGCGCCGACCTGACACTGCTCTGCGTTGGTAGAATTACTTGAAAAACCCCCCGATGATGAGAGATCAGTCCAGATATACACCACACGCACACAACAAACAACAAACCCTGGTCAGATTCATGTTACACTGGGGGAAAACTATTACTTCACTCACTTAATAGTTATGGTAACAAGTAACTATTCTTACTGTTCACTTATAAGGTGAAGCTCACAATCTGAAATAATAAAAAGTTTAAGAAAAAATGTCAATGAGAGTGGATCAAAAACTGAAATGATGGTGATGTGTGTTGTGGAAATTTAATATATTAGCCTAATTACCTTGATCTTAGTAAACCATCTGCTAGACCTCGGTTTTGTTATATCATAAAAACAGGCCCCAGATTGACGCACATAACCAGAGTCTTTAAACAAAAGTGCCTCTAAGTGACTGAGAATAGCTTTAGATTTCTGTGTGACAGCAGATCTCTGGAGGGATTCTCCTGGGTTATAACTTTGTAGCATGTCTGTATGTCTTAATGTACTGTCTTGTTTCAATGTTTAATGTATATTCAACATCTTTTATTCTTCATTATTAAATTTAAATTCTTTTCAATCTAAAGAAATCAATCTCCTCATCCTTGACAGGAAAAACGGCCATTACATGTGTTTTGTTCCTGTGTCTTATAAATGGCCTGCACCTTTGTGTTGCATTACAGATTTTCAAAATTTCCAAATTTACAGATGGTATAGCTTCATTTCAGTTTAATTGTAGAACTGTTTTGTTTGGGGATGTGAAAACAGCACCTCATAAAGGCAGAGTACATAGTCTCCATCTTCTAGTTCAAGCTTGAGACCTTGCTTTTTGACGAATCTTTGTTAAGGGTGGTCTAGCCATCCTTGGTTCTTCCTTTAGATTTGGCTGCTGGGGGACGTCCCACAATGCACTGAGCCCTTCTTTAATCTCTTTGCTCTGTGTCGTCCATGTACAAACTAAACAGTATCAACATCATTATTTCTCCTTTGTCTGCAGGTCTTCCTGGATAAACGTTGTAGTGCGTGTTAGTTTTCCTTTCCTGTTTTTTCCACCCAACCGGTCCAGGCAGATGGCTGCCCTCCCTGAGTCGGGTTCTGCTTGTATTTTTTTTCTTCCTGTTAAAAAGGAGTTTTCCTTCCCACTGTTACATCATGCATTCTCAGGATGGTAGACTGGATCGAAGCCAAGATTCAATGTAATTTGTTAGGTTCCCTTAACTAGGCTATTTATTATAAATTAGCTCATACTGATGAGTCTGTAAAAAAACCTTGAGATGACATTGTTTGGAAGTGGTCTCTACAAATAAAGCTGAATTGAATTTAAATACATTCTGTGTTTAGTGTTAAATAAATACCAGCACATCAAATATTTCTGCTTAAAACAGATTATCTTTGTATATTTGCAGACTCAAACACACCCCAAGGTAATGCTTTGTATCTTGTTATTATGATAATATAACGCCAAGAAAGAAATGTTTAAGTTCTGATAGTAAAGAAGCAGACATTTGAAACTTTATTGTAAGAAAAAAAATATTCACAACAGGCTTCAGTTTGCATTTAGATTTTATTAATAATCCTTTATTTTACATTTTGCTCCACTATGCACTGAATTAAATTATTTTAATTCTTAAAATGGGAATACAGGAATACTGTACAACTAACAAATATAAAAAACAAAAAGGTGAAATGAGAAAGCAAAACAATAGTGACTGATTAGAAAAGATAATCGATCCATCTTTTCTAAAAAGGCAGAACAGTTTGGAAGGTTGCACTTAAAGACACATCTGGATGCATCATAACGGATTATCACCAGGTTCACATCCAAGTTCAGGGGCAGCAAAGCTTTGGAAAGAAAGTATCTAAATACAGTGATAAAGCAGTCAGCAGAATGCCACATTTTTCTGCCCGATAAAGTTTGGAACTGCACCAGTCAGTAATAATCAATCATCTAATAATATCAGATCCCTACATCCTTTAGGTAGAATGTAAGCAAGTCTCAGACGCTAAAATGTCCAGAAACCTAACTAGCATCTTTTCACCGGTTGTTGGACCAGTCAGTGTCCTGTCCATCCTTTTGTATACCCATTCTCAGTTTCAGACCAGACAACTAGCAGCATGTCTAGGCACCAAACTGTACTATATGCATTACCAGCACTGAACTGGTCACATACTGTTTCTTATGTTCCTGATGCATCCAAGTGGTCTTCCTGTCTATTAAACCTTTTTTCTTTTGTTTCTTTATGCAAGTAAAATGATATTAAAGTGAGTCCACCCTATTATAATCTAATTTAATCTGATGATTTAGAGAACTAAATATAAAACAGAAGGGTGTGAAACAGGATAACAATATCAGGTTTAACAGCAAAGTTAATAGAAAGACTGCAGTTGACTTCACAATGAAAAATCAACAGCAAGTTTTATAGCCTCTTGTTTTCTGTCACTACTTTTGTTATTTTAAATTTCTTATTTTGTTAGATCTTTTTCTTCTATAGTATATACAGCAAGAATATGGCATCCCTTATGTATTAATAAAGAATTACTAAAATCATTATGATATAATAAATAATTAAATGATGCAACACTGAGAAGATGAATAAAATTATGAGACTGATAACGTGAAAAGTAATCATTTAAAATTATAGCAGGTCAAATTGGTTCTATAATTATGGTTTTCTCAGTTTTTATGCATAATTCAACATTTTGGCTTAGCTTTAGCTAAACAAAAGACCAGACAAAATATATCTGGTCTTTTTGTTCAGCTGTTCATTTCAAAACCTGGTACAGGTTGGTTGTTTTCCTTTTTATTGATGCTTAAAACCAATTATTTGAAGATGCATTTCCTTCACAAACATAGGGTAATTGTCTCTTGTGCTCACAGAATTGGGTTCACACTTATGAAAATTTTTTTAGTGATGATGATGATGTTCCATAACCACACTTCATCTTTCAGAAATGCAATCTTTCTCTTAAGCAGCTAATCAATTGCAGGAGTTTCAAATGTTTGAAGTTCTAATTTTGGAGATATTACTCTATCCATCTCTATTTTGTCATCCCTTAAGTCATCTTCTTGATGAAAAAAAATTACACATTTTCTGACTATATTAAAAAGTTTAAAATATCTTGGAAACATTTTCATTGGGTGCTATTATGACATTTTTCCTGAATTGAAATGACAAAATAAAACAAAAGCTTACTAGGACATAATGTTGGTTAGTCTAATCACCACTCACTTAATAAAAGATTCATACATTAATGTGCCTTTACAGTCAAGCTTATGACATTCTGGATACATTTATTTTCTTCTATAAACTAATGAAGGGAATTTTTTTTATTTCTAAGTGATTGATTAAAAGCCAATAAAAAAAACATTTAGGTGGTGAAAGGAAGCAACTTGCAGCCACAGCCCTATTTGTACTTAAAATCTTCAACCTTTACAAAAAGACGAGCTGTCTCCAAAGCCCAGCGATCCCACTGTAATTGGTGTACATTCTTCAAAAGCTGTGTTGAGAGCTACAATGCGTTGCTTGTGAAAGGAAACTCCAAAGCACATTAAAAGTGAATTACTTCTTGTGTAAAATGTGTTCAGGGTCAAGCTGGTCACGATGCGCGCACCTCTCCAAAGACGCACACGTCTCCAAAGGCACACTCTATACTTTCTAAAAGGCAGTCACATTGTTGGGGGGTCTCACAAGAGGTGTACATATGGCATCCGGGTTGCAATTAAATGTTTTTAAAGATGTTTTTCCTTTCCTGAAGAAGTTTCCCTTTTCTTTATTTCTATCCCGGCAGCTCTTTGCCAGACAGAACAAGAGGAGGGGGGGCACATTGAATGGCTTCGCTGCTAGTTTGGGATGACAACAATCTGGTCAGCGAGTTGTCGGACTGTGATTGTGCCCCTCAAAACGTCCTTCAAACAAAAAGCTGAAGACGAAAATAAAGCCCCACCTGGTACCTCTGTTTGCTAAAGTAATAATAAATAGATTTCGTTCCATAAATAAGCAAAAGAGACTGTAAAGTGAAGTAGTAGAAGTATTAATCAGGACCATTGGGCAGGTATCACCTGCTCTGGAGCTTGCTCAGTTTATTGTTAAATATTGTTAAATCACTTTTCGTACCGAGTCTGCTCTCATATCTGCCATTTCCACAGCAACTGGTCGCTTATGTTTGCCCACACTTTGCATAACAAGCACGGTGATAAAAAATCAAGGGGAGACTGACAACTTCAAACCCACACCTGTCCACGGTATCCGAACATGGATTTGGCGTCTATGATTATTTGTGAAGTGGTAATATCTAGTTTACTTTAGACTTTTCCGGCCTTTTTTATAACAGCAAGCCACCATCTCCTATCTCACTGTTGTATTTGTCGAGTTTATGGAAAGCATATGGTTATCACATTGCTCCCAAAACACATATTTAGACAGAAAGCTAAGGAGAGGTTTTCTGTGATCCTTTGTTGGCAATTGTAAATCACTTGTGAGCTGTGGCACACTCATACACCCCCCACCCCCACCCCCCCATCAAAGTGAATCTACGTCTAATAGACCCACTTAACTTATCTGTAACTTTCTAGAAGTCAGATATCTTATCAAAAGTGAATGCGCAATAGAGATGTGGTGACTTTGGACACGTTTTTGGAGATGTCATAGCGCGCAGATATTTCCTCAAATTCAGTAAAGAAATCGAGCTTGTTTTGGTGCGAGGCATAAAAGGAGTCTTTGTACTTTCGACTCGTGCAGCAGGTTTCTCCCTGTCAAATCCTCATTGTTGGCTTATCCCATGCGTAATTGCCCTTGTCCAAATATATTGCGCTTTAATGCGCAAACGTAGGTCAAAATCCATTTTATCAGGAAAAAATATCCAGTTTAAATCATCTTTTCTGATCTAACAAAAACACAACACGTTTTTTAATCTAAAAAAACAAATGAAGAACTTCTTGCAAAGCTTTAATGTCTAAAATGTTAAACTTACAGGCAACGAGGAATGTGCACAATTACAAACAGGCGTCTCGGTATATTGCTGTATAACGAACACGTTATTTAAAATAAGATAAAAGTATTTTTTTAACACTTGAGATTTTAGAAGTTTTAGTTATTTGAGTCTGTGATAACTTTGTGACATGACCACCCCAGAGCAGGTTATGCGTCTACATTTTGAGTGCGTAAAATGCGGCACGACATGCATCGCTATCTCTTAAAGTTATAGAAACCGAAAAACAGTTGCAAGAGAAAAAATGTACGAGTTGCTTAAAAAATAATCTCTGAAAAGAATTGCAATGTTACAATAACTATTTATGATACTAGCGCTCGTTCATGTACCTAAAGCATCCAGTAAGATTTAAAGATCCTTTCAGCGTCTGTTCATTAACAAAAATGACAGAAAATAATATTGATCTTATTGTTGGCTTAAGAGCATTTATCATTTAACATTTATTTTTGCCCTGGGTGATTTTTTTAGATCCAGACAACCAAAATATGGGTAACGATTCCACTGGCTGGTCTTGAATGGAGATAGTCCTCCATATAAACACTTGGGGAGCTGATCTCCATCTCAGTTCCCTTTCTTTAAGAAAATAGAAATTTAAATGCACATTGTTTTTATAACCACATTTAGGTTAACTTGCAGAACATTTTTGGCCAAATGCATTTGACTGAATATTACAAAGCTCTGTGAAGAAAGAAGATGAGGCCAGCAGGGAGTGTGGGTGAGATGGGGGGGAGACAAGCCGCCTGGAAGCCGATTGGCCACTTGACTGACACTGTTGATTCAGGCGACCACGACCCAAAGAGATAAGATAAAGGGCATATAAAATGACAGAGATGCGCACCCATCCCTCTCTGTCGGGCACACATTTACTCTGCTGCCTCTCGCTTCCGGAGAAGACAAACTGTCTCTTCATCATCCCTTCCACTTGTCGCGGATCCAGATGTAAGTGTACATCCATTCATCAGATTAAGTTCTGCATAATAATGTTTTCTAGATTTTTGTGACAGTTGATCAAATGTTAATTTTGAAAGTTATCTACGAGGAATGGATTTAGTGGGATGAAGTTATCTCAACATTGGTTTGCATTTACAAATACTGTTTAAGTCTAAAAAAGTAGGGGAATTCACTTAATTATTTTTCTTTAGAAAATCATTTTACTTGATTATGGTACCAGGCCTACTTCGGAATTATTTAAAGTGTTTGGAAAGTATTCCTGGGACCATTGAGACATCTTTAATTGTAATTAAAATGTGCGCTTCTGCACAGGATGTCCCCCAAAGGAAGGTACAGCCCGAATGACCCTCGGACTTTTCCTCCAGGACCCTGCAACGTGAAAGAAGCTGGGACCACTTCGAGGAATTTCAGCGACAATTTGCACCTAAAGTCACCCATGGTTTATGGAAAAGATGCTTCCTCAGTGAAACCCAGAAGACACATAAGTGAGCTGTGTGGGCAGCGCGGCAGGCGCAGGATGAAGGCAAACGACAGAGAGCGCCACAGGATGCACAACCTGAACTCAGCCCTGGACGTCCTGAGAAGCATCTTGCCGAAACTGCCAGAGGACGCAAAACTGACCAAGATAGAAACTCTGCGCTTCGCCTGCAACTACATCTGGGCTCTGACCCAGACTCTGCGCATGTCTGACCAGCACAGTCACACTGCAGCGGACTTCCCACCGGTGGTACCAGATCTGAGAAGTCCGGGAAGCATCTCCTCCGCGGAGTGGGACTCCGCGTCGCCATCAGAGTCTTGCTATGAGACCTCTACTGACATTTCTGTTAATGCAATGAGCTGCACCATCAGCAGAGACGAGTGCAGCGCTTTTCCCATTCCTCTCTATTTCAGGTCTCTATGTGATGAAGATGACCTTCATAGTAAATGGCAACATTGAGTCTTTGTGTTATCAATAAAAACAAATTAAGTGTCCAGTAAGACAGGTGTCCAGCTGGGGTCCCTGTCCAACATACCGATTCAATGAATGAGTCATTGTACAGAATGTTGGGTTACATCCATATAATGTTTCCACCAATAATAATACATTTTATTTGTAATGCACTTTACATTTGTAAAAACAGATCTCAAAGTGCTACAAAGTAAAAATAGATAAAAGCAAATAAAAACAGTGCAATTTAAAACAGTACTTAAAAGGAGCCCGTCTAAAACTACTGATAAGATTTGTTAAATAGGAATGTTTTCAGCAGTTTTTTAAAAGAGTCCACAGTTTGTAAGGCCCTCAGGCTGGCCGGTAAAGCATTCCACATCCGTGGTGCTACTGCCTGGAAGGCTCTGTCTCCCATCCATATATAATTGAGTTTTCTTGTTACATCAATTTATAATTTGAGTCAGGTGCGTTGGAACAGGAAAACATTGAAAACCAGAAGCGCTTAAGGACTGACTTTGGACAACCCTGCCCTGCGATTTAGACACGTTGCTCTTGACATGACTGCAAGTGTTTTCAATCAGTAATCATGCAAAACACCTGGAATCACGTGACTGATTAGGACTTTTAGAAAAGTATCAGGCTTCAGCCCATCTGAAACACTTCTATGTACAGTCTTTAGTTTTGATTCTGAAGAACTTAAAAGGTGTATGATGAATACACACACAGATCCAACCATTTGAAATGAGGCCGTCACTATGTTTGAATAAGCCCATGGTTCGTCATCAATGAAAACAAGAGATGAATTGTTAAAGCAAAAATATTTATTTGGTAATAATGTTCTAGCGTACTTTGTACTATTTTGTGGTATAAAACTGTATTTATTTAATAAAAGTTTGTGTTTTTTTTTTAAAAAAAGCGCCAAGTTTTTTTCCTCACCGGTATCTTTTTCCACTAACTCAGAACACACCGAGCATGTACAAAGAACATCATGACTGGCAGAAATGCCAATAGCAATTACGCTTTGAAAGAGAAAAACAGTTCTTTTACGATATTCATATGAAAGTTAATGTGCAAATCAACATTTTCAAGAATGTAGCTCTTTACTCCTCCGCCTACATACCAGTGACAAGTACTGAAGCATAATGTGGCTGAGAACCATTTTATAGTCTCACAAGTATCTGGAGCTAAATGTTACAAATGGTGTACTACAGAGGCGTGCAGTCCGAGGCCAGGCTCAATCCACCTCTACTTGGGGAAGACAGTGACCACATCATAGCCTTCTGGTGGTGTCATACGCTCGCGTGCGTGTTTCTCGCAATAAATCTGGTCCTCCACAAAGAAATGCCCCTTCTGTTTCAGGTTGACGTCGCAGTCTGTGCAGGTGTAGCACTCAGGATGACGAAACTTGTCCCTCAGCTTCACCAGCATTCCCCTTGAAACACAAAAGATCAAAATGAAATGAGCAGAAAGCTAAAATGTTTAGTGTTATGCAGCTCTCTGGGGTCCATTTCACAGAGCAGGTTCTAGTTAACCCCGAAATGAGGCTAACTCTGGGTTTCCGGTTTCAGGAAGAGCAGTTAAATAATCCAGAGTTTATTGCAAACCCGAGCTTATTTCACAAAGAAAGTTAAGTGTAACTCTGAGTCAGTTACTACGGTAACAGTGTCTCTGAGACTAACCTGGTCCGGGGCAGGTTTTATGCCTATTAATATCCCACTCGCTTTGTCAGTCTCGTCTTTTGCGAACATGGCATGTACGTTTATTGACAGAGACTGTGCTTCTTCGCAGGTAGTTTGGCATTCACTGCAAGATCATGAATAGACACCGAGTAGACGTTTTTTTCATTCCCGGAAACGTATCTAATGGAGCGTTACCGTGTTTCACTGCAGTCTCTAAAATATATTCATGTTCTCATCCAGCCGTCCACCAATAAAACAAAACGCGCACACGCTTTATCGTTTGAATTATATTTTTATACTTCATCTTAAGTTCTTGCCACACACTTCCCTTTTCCCCTGTTGGATTGCATCTAGAAGAACATGCATTTTTAGTTTCAACAGGATTTTAACCTGCATGATAATCCTGATGAGCGTGCATTGGACATGCATGCGGTTTTGTATAAATAAAATATAAAAACGTACGCATTCACTTTCTCTGCAATTGTCACCCACGCTGCCCATCTCTGCTTTTACTTTTTTCCTAAAAATGTGCTTATAATAACTACGATGGAGTATTAGGACCATACCGAAAAAAAAATGTGGAGGATTAATTTTTTTCTCTCTTCTACTTTGAGAATAAACTTGAAACGTTAAGAATAAAGTCGAAATACAGTTTGAAGAATAAAATTGAAATCACGAGTATAAAGTCAAAGTACAGTTTTGAGAATAAAGTAAAAATAGGTTGACATTAACTATGAGTCTTTCAGATTAATGTGAACCAGCTTTACTCTATAAAACACAACGCCTCCTTTTACACAAACACAGCATTATAATAAATATTTACACTATTTCGACTTTATTCTTAAAACTGTATTTCAAATTTATTCCCGTCTTCCGATTTTATTCTAGATATTTTAAGTTTCTCCTCATAGTGAGGAATGGAGAAAAAAAAAAATCCTCCACAAATGTTTCTTATTTTCAGTGTGGCCCTAATACTCCGTCGTATAATTACCGTACGTCTGCATCAGAACTTATAATTCCAGCGAGGAAAGAACAAAGACCTGTTTTTTCAGCGGTTGCCATGGTGACTCGTTTCTGGGTTCCATTGATGATGTTAACTAGGGGTTGACAATCTCGGTGTTAACAAAACTAACGCTGAACAGCTGTTGTGAAACAGAAATCTTTGAGTTTCTCCTCTCAGGTATTGTCAAGTCAGAGTTAACTCTCAAACTCAGGGTTTGTTGAACTTTTATTGTGAAATGGACCCCTGTTGTAGCCATATAAAAAAGGCGAGACTCATGACTAAAGCTTTCCAAAATTAAAGTTAGTCTTCTTGCACCTGCTAAATTCAGCCACTAGGTTGTGACAAACCACAACATGAAAAATATTCCTCTCTATGAAGTCACATGTTTAGTTTCTTGTGAATCTAAGAACAAAAGTAAAGGTAGCAGCTTAGAGAAGATCAGGGGTACCAATGTTGATTCACATGAAACAAAGTAAAAAATGACCCTGATCTATTATTTAAAAGAACATCTTAGTTGCAGAAACGAAATACTTACACAATTCCAGACCCACATTTGTCACAGGTGGGTAGTTTCTCTGTGTTCCCCACTGAGGAGCCGATCTTTGTTGTGGGTGCTTTCACACTCCTGAAGCCTGATGGTTTATCTGAATCATCTGCAAACAAAAGCCAGCTGTCTGTCTTCTGTAACTTCCTACTGACTAAAGATTAATTATACCTTTACGCTCAGTGATGAAGCTGCTGATCTTGATTTGAGCTTACCTGTCTCGAGGATCTCTTGAAGCACCTTGAATGATGCCGATTGTCTCGGTGGCTCATCAGACTCTTGGTTCTCCTGCAGCATCTTGTAAACTTCCGAATTTGCTGCCACAGGCGGCCTCGTTCCTGCCGCTGATGAATCTGATGTAGCTCTACAAACACATGGTTAATGTCAGTGTATGAAGAAGTGCGGGATGAAAATATCCAAATATATTTCATAGGCAAGCATGTTCACTTTTAAAATGTCGATGCCGATTCAAGGTGTGATATTAAAGAAGTCAAAGCAGTGAAATGATTCATTTTGTTAAATGCTAAAGCAAAGAACAAAAAGCAAAGAAAACATCAAATCTATACATTAGTTCTGGTGAGAGAGTATTCTACACATATTGTCTCAACTCTGCCTGAAGAATTAAGAAAAATTCAATCCAATATCAAATGACAATGAAGAGTGGAACCTATCAAAACTTCTATCAGACAAGAAGTGGGGAATACTCTGGATGGGTTGGTGGTCCATCACAGAGACAAAGACGGCAACCACTCAGTCCTTCCCAGGATCAGCATAAACATGCATCATGTCTTGTACTCTGGTTTCCGAGAACATGAAACTACACAGGAAGACTCTAGATCAGGGGTCGGCACCTATGGTCCTACGGAGCCGCACTCCTGCAACTGTTGGGAGTTTCCCTCCCACAGACGTATATAGACCCTGAATTGAGACACAGCTGATGTCAAACTCTGCTAATTAATTATTATTCATTTTCTGCGCTGCTTAGTCCAGTTCAGGGTCGAGTGGATACTAGAAATCTCAGCATTTAGCAGATGAATTGCTCATTTTAAAACCTAGAAAGAGTCTAAATTTTATAAAACTAATCCCAACTCCACAGCCTTTAGGAGGCTTTTCACTGTTTGTTAACCAAAGAAGCACCAAAACCAAAGAAAGACCTGCTGAGTCCAGTCAGTAGATACAATCTAATTTTCAATTATTAAAGCTGTAAACCAATGCACCTTATCATATTAATCATGAAGTGGTCAATTAAGATTTTGGATTAGATCTTCAATTAATCATAAGAAGTTTTATATTAAAATGTGTGAAAACAAAGTTAAATAGGATTCATTCAATGTTTACACTTGAAGATGTGGTCAAGCAGCAGAGCTGATCGAAACCAGTGCTCATAAACCCAACTGATCCTGGTTTTGTACAATATTCTTAATGTAAAAAAAACCCCAAAATGTTTTAGGTCTGACAGATTTTTCCAAATGCAACAGAAATCAAATGAGGCACTGCTATAAGAATGAGAGATCAGTTTACCAACCAATGAATTATTAAGTTCAATTAAAGTTTCATAAAAATAATAATTACCAGTAACTCAGACAACTTCTGCACCAGTTAACCGATTTATCCTGAGAAACATGATGTTAACGCGCAATCTGGCGACAGTCCAGCTGTCAAAAACACTCGCTTTGAGCGGCCTGACATCGCTGTGACACACACAGGTACCTCCGTGCTAACTTAGCCTGCATGGGGAACATTTTCCACTCATATCCCACCAGTCTGTAGTGCCATCCAGGGGAATTATGAAATGTGATATACTGGTTCCAGTAACGTCATCAGTTGTCAAAAACCTTCGCGCTTAGCAATATAAGTGTAGCATATCCACCTTAACTGGGTCATTTTCTCTGCTTATTGTTTCAATGGTAACTCCTTCATGCTAACAAGTTGATGCTATTCAGACCAAGCAGGATGCACCGCCACCGAACAGGGCTGTGCGTCGTTCAAGTAGTACATCATGGATAAGTTGTACTAACACACACACACACACACCTTTGCAGTGAACAGGAATCATTTTTACAACCAAAGTGATCCCACATCGATGTGAGGTCTTCATGATTAGCTATTTTTTAAACATACAGAAACTCGCAGGTAACCAAATATGCCGTTTTTTTCCAAACGGTCACTATGTAGTAAATTCTTAAATCACTGCTACACATCTAAATTTATTGTAATCCTTTAAGACTCGCATAATCCGACAGCATATGCGTTAGTTTTATCAATAAAAAAATGTAATAAATGACAGTCAATAAATTACACCCAAGACTACGACCAATATAGTATTCTTTTTAGCTACTGAGGTGACTGCTGTGTTGTCCCTGCACCAAATTCTGACAAAAAATATCCTAAAAGCTTGCGTCAGATAAATGACACGTTATTCAGAGTGTCTGAAATTATCCAGTATCATTTACTTACTTGCTGTTAGGGTCATTAGCTGCATTCTTAACTTCATCCACAGCAGAGTTAAAGTCCTTGATGTTCTTTGAAGAGTACAGACCAGATGGGCTGTTGTACTGGTTGGTGACAACTTTAGCGCCAGAGGCATTAAAGGGCAAAGCGCTCCTGTTGTGTGTCGAGCCGATGGGTTTTACTTCCTGGAAAACATGACGTACAAGAGTCTGACTTGAAAACATTCAAATTCATACAATATCTTAAACATGCTACACTTCTCAAACATTTTGCAGCAGATCTGTTATGCTGTACGTGTTCTCATGAACTTGCATACACACAAACATGCATGAAAAAAAGACAAAAACACACAAAGCTTCTCAGAAGTTTTTCTGCACTTAATTCTTACCCAAGAGAAGATGGTTCCAGTTTGATAAAAAAGTAAATAAATAAAATAAAAGTTGAACATAATTCATTAGTATTCTTTCTTGCCTAATTATACCAGTTAAAAGACTTTAAATACATATAATGATACTGGCATGCCATCTAAGTGGACACACAAATACCACCAAGTCAAACTCATGCTTCACTGTGGGAAGAAGGAAATGCCTCCAAATATAGCTCATGCTTCAAGGATTTGACATGTGATTTGCAGAATATTAAAGTCCCTTCGGCCACGTATGCTTAACCTGTTGCAGGCAGCAGTAAAAACAGAGTCTGAGTAAACAAAAAAAACAAAAACATGGGAACACAACCAATTGATGGAGTTCACACAAACACCTGAAACATGTGTTATGTGTGTGAGAAAAATGCACAACATTTGTGACCTGTGCAACACAAAACACACACAGTGCCCGAGACACTGTTTCCTACATGAATTCACACTTTGGCCACAACTTTCCACTCAGCGGGCAGGAACTGAAGCTTTCGTCAGAGTTTGGCTGAAAAAACGTGGTCTCCTAGGAAACCTCCTGTTGGGAAGCAAACAATGACTTCATTGCTGGGTGTAATGAAAAAAAAAGGAAAAAAAGAAAGGGAAAAAAAATTCCCAGAAGCCTTTGCAAGCGCAGTTAGCTTCCAGAAACCTTACAGCAGCCTCTACATGAGATGTCTAGATATAACACTAAATGATGAAGTTGGGAGAGCAATTTGAAAAACTCAAAAGGTGGATTCAGCTCTGATCTTCACACACCCGTGGCTCTGATGCAAGATTCATCTTGTACGGATGAGCCTTCCCTTCCTCAGATGAGAGCGGTGACCACAGCTTAGCTTCTGACCTGAAATGCAGAGGAAGGATAATAAGGCGTACAGGATGCAAATTATTATCCCAAATATACTACTCAATCCCCCCCCAAATAAATAAATAAATAAAATCTGGTAGTCTTCTTTTATTTTTTACCAGGATATCATCTCTTTTCAAATGCACAACCACTCAGACACCCTTTTTGTTCTTAATTTCCTTCCCACAGTAGATCTGCTTGAGCATTTTGTGAGCCGTTTACGACATCAATGCTGCATACGCTCACCATAAAGTGATGATGTAACACAGCATAATGACATAATTGCAACACAGTTCAGTGTACAGACACTTTTCAGGCATAACAAAAGATCGATACACTCTTTACAAAGCTGAGCAAACATAAGATCACTCGTTGAACACCTGGTTTATAGCGAAGCCATCTCATATTACTCACTTTAAGCCCTTGGCTATGCTCTTAAAACTGACACATGTTCATACAGCTTACCTGTCTATGGAGAGCACCATTTCCTCATCACACCCCTTGATTTTGTTCTGTGCCTCCAAATGAGTCATGTTTTCTGTTGGCTCTCCGTCAATGGCTAAGATTATATCCCCCATGCACAGGTTGGCTTGGGCTGCTTTGCTGCCGGGGTTGACCTACAACAGATATCATTTAGGGAAAAAAAAGAACATAAGCAAACCATTAATAACGAACAAAACACACAAAAGAAAGCTTAAGCCTGTGTGTAAGCTGGGATGTAGTACTACATGCCTAAATCTGACCTGAAAGAAGAGCTTTACACACATTGTCCTGTTTACAGTTCAGAGACGCCACTTGCAAAGAGTTTTCAGTCACTGGCCCAGAGGACTGATAATCTATCAAGATAAAGAGCTGAAGTATAGACAAAGACTCCAGGAATTCCTCCTAACTTCTCCATGGGTGGAGTGGACAAACTAACAATGTTTACAACAGAAACAGTACACAGTAGCCATATGCTATGTGTAACCCTGTGCGGTGCTGTGTAAAGGCATTAGCATTTGCTAACCTAGCTGTTGTGGAGTAAAATAAGAAAACAAAAAGTAAAAGCAGATGGCTTAGAGCCGAAGTATATAAATTCCTAGATAAATCCGAACAGTGGCCTGGTTCCAAGTTCATGATTATTTTAACCACTTTACGAGCAGAGGAAACCACAACCCATTATGCATTTGTAACTCTAACAGACTGCTAGCATTGCGTTACTCGTATAAATTAAAGGTAACGTTCATTCTTACATTTTCTTACACATTAATCCTAATATATTAACTAGTGTTAATAATATAATATTTATTTATTTTAAAAAGTGGTATCAAGGCGAAAAGTATCTCAACAAACAGAAGTTGCTAAAACTTTTATTTCAGCTGACCGTTAACCGAAGCTAACGCGTCTCCGTTTGCTCTGAATCAAATCAAGTAACAATATGTTGACGAGGCCAGGTGGAGGAAACCTGAAGGGCATTACTTACCCGGGAAATAGCCAGCGGCTGTTCGAAGTCCTTTCCCCCAACCAGCCGGAATCCCCAGGGACCGGGTCCTTGCATCACCACCCGGAGAGGCATAATGGGAATGTCTTCTACACAGCTGGCTGAAAGTAACTTATATAAAAGGGTCTGCTTCACACCTCCGATACGGTTCCTACCGCATATGACATGAGCCCGACCGCAGCTCACAGCATTACAGCGAGGGGTGGACCCTGAAGTTATAGTTGGACGAATCGATTTTGAAGTTTCCTCGCTGATAACGGAGGGACCACAGATCGTGTATGAAAAGGATGAATAACTACAAGCTCTCAATGGCGCCAAGTGCGGACAGTGTGCTGAGCTTCTGGTCATGTGATACCAAACTTCATATTTATTGGCTGGTGGCATTAAAAAAAAGACAAAAGAAAGACCCGTTTATTTAGACAAGAGAA
The DNA here is from genome assembly GCA_037177515.1 of Pseudomugil tenellus. NCBI lineage: Eukaryota > Metazoa > Chordata > Actinopteri > Atheriniformes > Pseudomugilidae > Pseudomugil > Pseudomugil tenellus. Next base: position 6,421,557 of record JBAMHX010000018.1, on the reverse strand, counting down.
AAATACACAGAAGAGGTCATTTGAGTACTATGCTGGAAGAAGCAAAAACCTAAGGCCTCTATTTAGAACTATTCAAAACACAAGATTAAAAAAAGATTTTTTTTTAAATAGTATTAACAATCCATCAACAAAAAATTAAAAATCAGAGACCAAAGGCCTGTACTATGAAGCTAGATTTTCACTTATCCGATAACTTCAGGAATTACTTTTGTATTTTCTGTCCTACGAAGCTGGCTTACTTTGATCGCTTCGTAGTAAAGGCCTCAAAACAGTAAATGTATCGTTTTATTATTATTATTTAAAAAGTAGTTCTGTAAATGTCCCCATGAGAATTACAGACAAAAATATCACTCAATCACAGTTCAGTATTATCTCTAAAAGATTGCCATCTTCATCAACCTTTTTTTAAGAGTAAAGGTCATACAAGATAAAAAACAAAACAACTAAAGTAAAAACAAAACAAGTTATTTTTAAATTCACATATTTAGTATGTTATATGCCATTTTGTCAAGATTAAGATAACAGTAGTTTCATATTTAATTTCTCCCGAGTTACTCACACAGAAAGAAAGAAAGAAAAAAGAAAAGATAAATAATCACTACAACTGACAAAAAGTACAGATTGTGCCCAAATGCTCTTTTCTTTAGTCCTTTCTTTAAACTTTAAGCTTTATTTTTAGGACTTGCCAAAGAACAAGAAAACTCAACTAAAAATAACTGATGAATTATACTTTTTTTGACCAATTTTGTTCAGAAATACTGAGAAAAACTCTGAAAGCCAAGCAGAGAGGTGCCTCTTCACTTTTTGCCCATCTCATCTGAACTCCTTTTCTTGTAGGGATGTCGGCATGCCACTACGTCACCGGGTTATGCGCGAGCTTACCATTTATGGTTAGAGTTAAATCCCAGGATGTGGAATGTGCCGCTCCCAAAAACCTGAATTCCTGACAGGAGCTTTCTGCTTAAACTAGAGAGAAAGAAAGGGAAAAAGAATTTGACCACACTCACTCAAACACGCCCATTCTTGCGGGAATTGCAGCCATCTTTCCAAACCCCAGTATCAGAATGCAGCTCTTCTAGCAATGGGATCAGCTTTACTGGAAAGTGAAAGTTCTACTGGTTATTGGGCCTCTGCAAAAGCTCATCTGTCAACAATGCCACCTCAATGGGACATAATCTGTCTAAACTAACAGGCTAACAAAGAAAGTTAACAAAGAAAACTCATTTTGCCAATTCAGAAACAAACATGGTGGCCTTTGGCTCAGATAATGTCTGTTTGCTTGGTGAAAGAAACATTTTGTTGTTAAAGTTAATTCACTGATGATAAATAATGTGAACTGCTGTAAAAGGAAAAAAGTGGAGAAAGTCAAGTTTTCTCAATAATTTAAAACAGATAACACACAAGCTGCTTTAAATTGTTTATTAAATATTGCATAATAGTCACATCAGTGTATAGTATTTTTATTTTAATGTCAATTAAATCGCACTGCAAATAGAAGCAAACAAACCAAACCTGTTGCAGGTTGTGCATATCATCAAACTAGTCCATTCTTATTTTTATTATTCATCATGAAGCATTGCAACACACTCTTAGATACTTGTACAGGAAAAGACAAGTTCTTAGTACTTTTATCCCATCATGGAGACAAGGACTAATTGGGAAACAATGGTTACATTAAATAATGTCATGAATACATTTCAGTGACAATCCCCAGAAAAAAACAAAGGCAATGAGGCACAGTTTTGAATGACGTAACATAAGGCATTATGATCCTCACAAATGGCAGCATAATCTTCATATATTTCAAACTTTCTGTGCTGAGAAACGCCCCACTCTGTGTTTTGCCAAAAAAAAAAACCCTTCAGGCGAATAAACCACTATAAGTGACAGTCTCATCTGACACTCCCCTCACTTACAGCCTATTTTCTATTTTACATATTTACAATCCTTCCTGATGCAATGCAGACATTTGTTTTACATATTAGTGTAACTGAAAGACATTGATATATCCATACATTCGAAGATCCCCTGATGATTTATGGAGCAGAATAAACACAGAAACAAAGAGGACAAAATGAATTAGCAATTATTTGCCCGCCATTTAGAGCTCATGACATCCATTTCCTTTCTGTTCTGTTTTGGTAGAAAAAAAAAAGGTTTTCTCAACTAATCAACACATTCATTAGGACTGACAGTGGAACAAACATGTTTAACCAGAGCTGGAGGTGTCTGTGTTTAAACAAAACACATGAACACTGTATTGGTGCTCTGCAGACCGACATACAGCGCAGTGTGTGTTATCAGGCTGACAAAATACTTCCCCTGGTGATGTTGGCAAAATAATCAGAGGTAATTTGAACAGGAGGAAAATCCTGATTAATCAACAAAAGAACCACACAAAACACAGATTGTACTGAATTTGAATGAAATGAATTGTTAAACTTAATTTATGACTTGTCTTCATCAGGTCAACAGTAGTTACTATCTCATACCTCATCAGCTGAAAACATGAGTCAAACACTTCTGAATCTAGTGAGTTACTCATATTTCTGAAATTTACTCTATGCTTCTAACATTTTGTATAATTAGGCAATCATAAGCTCAGCTAAAAGTCACTGATAGTCTGCTACTTGATTAAATTTGTATTAATGGGGATATTGTGATGATAATCTTTGCAGAAAAAGCTTGCTGCATCTGCCAGCCTGATATGAACTAAACTGACTTAGAAAATACTTGTTTTTTGCCCCACAATATGCACCCGCATGCTGCTCTGAGCAGGTCATAACAAGCGCTACATGACTAACGAGCACCGTGCAGAAACTGATGACATTAAGGAATTTGATGAAGGTAAAAAAAAGCAAAGAAAAATAATAGCTATCACCTTTTCTGGGTGCACATCTGTGCCAGACGAACTCTTACATGTGGTGTCTGTTACAGGGTATGCTGGTTCTGGAGATGTGGGAGCTTTTGTACTCGCAGGAAGACGCTTTTGATGCTTTGAAAGCAGAATTCAAAGTAGCTTAATACGACGGTGTAAACTCACGTCTGGGTGCTTTAAGCTAAAGGTGCAAATACGGAGGAGGTTTGAGATCGAGCTCTAGTTTGATTAGTCGGTCTCTCATTGGTTTTACAGTGCATGCTGTACTAACGCTGACCTTACACTCACAGTCATTACATATGAAAATACGTGGCCTTATTTGCAGGGCCTCTTTCTGTAGTCATTTACATGTATATATACAATGTTGTCAATAAGGGCATTTTAAAATCTCACTGTGCATCTAAAACATGTTTAATTAGAAGAAAGTTTGTTGGCTTTTATTTGATCATCTTGGATTAATCTGCTTTTGTTTTGTAAGCTGGGATCTCCCTGAATGACCAAACAGGAAGTAAAGTTGCTACCACGCCTGTCTTATGGTTATGTTGAAGTCGGGTGTTTACCACCAACTACCTTCACACTGTCTAAATATGTTTCATGAAATAAGTTATGAAAGGAGAACTAGTATTTCTAAAAGGAAAAGGATGTGCACAAACACAATTCTGGATAAAATGCAGTCCACAAGAGCACAAACCAATATTTTAATGTACTGTATGTGAATATACTGTGTTGATAACTGCAGAGCAACCTTTGGATAGAAAATGAAGGTAATACTGAAATGGTTTTAAGAACATCTGGATTACACTGAAGCATGGAAGCTGGGATGCTTATCAAAAGCAGGCAACACTGAGTTCATGACTAAAAAGATCAAAAGAAAGCGAAGCAGCTATGTCAGAGCGCTTTTCAAAGAGACCCCTTTTTTTACATAAGGCAGAAAATATTTAAACTCCAGAGGGACTATAAGTAGTCATTTTATCTCTAAGTTGTTGAATAGATTTAAATAATAAAGTTTTCATTTTAAAAGTTAAATCATAAGGGAGACGTTTTTTTCCTAAATTTATTAGACGCATAGTTTCGGTCTCACTTTGTCAATCATGGTTAACACCTCTTGTCCTGAAAGGTAGCTCATGACAAACGGCACCAACTCCACGGCACATTAAATTACATTCCTCTCTTGCAAAGTTCCCTTCAGGAAAGAAGATCCACTCTTTGATCCATATACTGACCTGCTGCCTGCCTCTGGACTGAGATGCTACGTAGACACTCGTGTACTGTTGAAAACATGGCCAAACTAGAAACTGTCGTTTGTGCAACACAAGCTAATGTGAGAGACGTTGTTACAGAGAAATTCCATGTGTGGAGATGGACGAATTCTGTCAAAAAAGTGAGTAATATGTGATCACGGTGCATACCGTCCTGAGGTTTGGGCAGTGAGCTGTCCCCATCTTCGCCTCGTGCAGTTTGACATACCCCAGGCTGAACTGATCACTTTCACAGACAAGTTATATTCGCCTGGCTAAATGACTATTCTAACCAACAGCCATGCGCGGTAGTAATGACATCCCAAGCTTGACAGGCAACCATGTGTTACAGCCGTATTAGACATTTTTACAGTTTTACTTCTTTCACGTAATTCCCAGGGAAAGTCCCAAATTGCTTTGTCCTCTTTGATGTACCTGTATAGGAAAAAGAGAGACAAATATTGAAGAAAAAGTAAAAAGATTCTTTAAGCTAACATGACCTTAATGTAAGACAAAAATAGCTGACAGGGCTTGTGCATGCATGTTGCCATCAATACTCTGCTGTCATTCGGCAGAAACCCTATATGGAGGGATGTGACAGAGTGACGATGGTTCTAAATCTCCAGGAGACCTTAGTATGCACATTGCATACATGCAGATCTTTGCTGTCATTCTACAGAAACCCTATATGGATTAATGTGACACACTGAGTGTGAAGGAATCTCTGAGGAGTCTATCTACCATACCGACAAACCAGCCGTCGTCACACTTCTCCATGACGCTGACGAGATCTCCCTCCTGCAGCTCCAGCTCGTCATCGTTTTGCGGCACATAACTGTATAAAGCCTGGAAACTGGAGAAGCACACAAGATGAACTCAGTAAATACGCAAAAAAAAAAAAAAAGAAGAGATGAAACAAGTGTGAGTTGAATAATAAGTAGTTTGGGGTGATTTTGCACTTTGCATAAAACATTAAAATTTTAAGAAAAAATACAAAACCGCTGCAGAAAACTAAAACAGATCTCACTCACATTCCACAGCTGAGACGGTTTGGCTCTGGGCTGCTGCTGTGGGACTGGGGTTGCTGGGAAATGATGAGAGATTGTTTACTGGGGTGGGGGTGCAGTCTATGGACAGAGTCATTATGGCGGTGGGGCAGGGTGCTGCAGTACCTCACCGAGGTCTCAGCTATATTCAAGATCTCATTACATACTGCCTCCTAGTCACAGAAAGACAGGCAGTGTGCCCACCATGAGTCCCAGATGAGGCCAAGATGATGTTGTTGAGGGGTGAGGTGAGAAGTTAGAGAAGGAAGGGGGGTAAGACAAGAAAATAGGTCCAATGAGTAGCAAGGCAGAAAAAGAAGTGGTCCATTAAAAGCCAAAGGAAAAAGTAGAGATGTTGGTGGAGCCCCGGAGAAGAGGAAGAAAAAGGCAGGATACCAGAGAGGGAGCATGTAGACAGGAAATATGAAATATTAGTCAACTTTTACAAGATATTAGTCAGCATGAGCATGCAACCTTAAAGGGGCGTTAAAAGATACAGCTTGACATTTTAGGTAATTCACTTTCTTGCTTAGTTCTCATATAGACATCTAGCATCATATTTGTATGTTAACAGTGGCGCAAAAGCTCTTTTTCTCACACATATACCTACTTTGTGCATAACATTGCATTGTGGAGAACACAAGCCCCACAAAACTCCATTCCTAAACCATTATGATTAAAACAGTCAGTAGCTGAGAGGCAAAAAATAACACAAACTCTACTGAAAGATGAGAAAGATGATTTTCATAATCATGTTTTTAGTTTAAATTTTACTGAGTTTCATAATCATGCTTATTAAGACTCTTAATATGCATGATTATTAAACTCTTTGTTTCACTGTTTCCTACACAGGTGTCAAGGCTGGCTAAGATAGGCTCTGAGCAGTAGGTTAATGTAGAGTTCACAATGTAGGAACATTTTAAATTAATAACTGCATGTCACATATTGAATTTGTAATTCAAATAATGTATTAAACTTAATTAATACAGATTTTCTTAAATTTACAGTTTGACATTTTGCAAATATTTACCTCTACATAGGTATGTTTTATTACAGTATATTAAACTGTTTAGTTTACAACTTAAAAACATGTTTAAGTGTGCAGTACTTTTTAAAAACCTGTTGAGGAATTTTATTTTCTTAACTAGGCTATACTAAAAAAAAGGGAGTCTATGAAAAGCTAAGCTAAGCTAAGCTATGCTAATCAGCGCTTGCTTCATGCAGAGCCCAAAAAACATGTGAGTGATAATGGTTTGTTGACTGCCAAAAATAGCAAGAAGAAGGGGAAAACTTTTTTTGCACACTCTGCCTGAACTTTAATAAGCAAAAAAGCGAATTCAGATTTTGCCCAAATGTCAATCAACTGTTAAGAGCAGGTCCCTTGCCTGACATCTAACATGTTAGCGCAAGATAAACTTAATGGCAGTTAAAGGTGAAGTGAGTTAAATGGATCTTTGAGGATGATAAGTTTAATTTGTTAAGCAAAGGATGATGTAACTTTAACTCAACACGGCAACGTTCTACAATCTTACCGCAAATGAGTTGACATTGTTGTTATCCTGGATGTCAAAAAGCATCACAGGGCTTCTGGAGCTCCGTCCGTGATGGTCAGCCTCGTTCTTCACAAACTGCAACACAAAAATCAGAACAGCTCAAAATGAATATTTTCAGTTGTAAATGTTACCATCTTTCATAACTATTTAGGTTGCGTTACCATGTCGGAGGAAGTTACAGCCTTACAGCAGCTCTCGTAACTAAGGCAACCATGTAAAACCTATTAATACTTACTATTAAATATGTCACTATCTTTATTTACCTGTCGGTCTTCACTGGCATCTGAGCTATCATACCAACAACCCCATATGCAACCATATGCGGATTGTTATAAAGATAAAGGAATTTGCTTGGGATCTATAATAAATGAAAAGAACGCAACAATAATACCAGCGGTAAAACTTTTAGTGAATGGGGTATGCTTAAAACTTACAACATCATAGCCGTGACATACAACCTGCCGTAAACGTCAGAATCTCTGTGAATGTTTGTGATTGCTGTCATTTGCTCAGTTGCACATTTTTAATGTAAAGTTGAGATTGTTTGATACGGTTTTGGCATGACATCCTGACATTAATTATGACACGTTGATTTTTCGGTTAACTGTAGCAGGCCTTTTTGTCAAATGTACAGAAAATACTAAGCTTTTTGTATTAGTATTTCATTTTACTAAGCTGTCATTTGTGATGTGTTTTGAGTCTGCTTCTTTTCCTTGACCTTAAGCTGTGTCATAAAACCCTTTTTCTATAACCTAACCACTAACCTTTCTCTGATGCTGTCTTGGTAAATCAAGTTGTCAAAACAAAGATATTTCAAATATTGGCTTTAAAATGATACAAGAAACCAAATGATCCTTAAATGACAGCAGTCATAAATAGTCTTGCAGACTCCTTCAAGTACATGAGGGGTGTCATGTCACAGTTTTGAGGCGGTCTTATCAATCTTTTGCACACCTGGTCAAAGTGTCACCATACATCCTCATGCAGTCCTTCACAAGAGGAGATCAAAACACAAACACTGTAAAACCGTTGTGTGTTAGTAGTGCACACAACACCATGCAGACTTGCAGCTGTGACAGTTGAGGCCAGATTGATCTGCTTTTTCAATCCTCCAAGGAGCTAAAACCAACGCCAGGTCCAACCAAAAGTTAGATACACACATGAATGTCCACTTCACTGCTTCAGATGAGCAATTCTAGAAAATCACACAGTGACCAAAAGTCCACGTTCCAAAGTGAGGCTAAAATGCAACACTACACACCATGCAGAAGATACCTCTGCAGGGCTATTCTGCCTGCTGCTCAGGGCTGTTCGGCCCCTGTCCCCCTCATCTCCTTCCCCCTCTGTCAGCTCCTTCTCCCCCCTCAGCCAGCCCTCCAGCACTGGCCCGCTACTAGGGCTCACACTTCGTGACAGATGTTGGGAAGGAGGGGAAAGGAGGAAGTCCTCACCCTGAGGTGGGGTGAACGTGAGGAAAGGAGTGGCCGAGTTGGGTCGAGGTGGGTAAGGAGGGGGCAGAGGGGAAGCAGATGGTGAAGCCATGGGAGAGATGCAGTATGGACTGCCGGTGACGGGAGGCACGGGGCTGGCAGAGAACGGCGGGGGCAGATACTCCCCGCAGCGATAGGATACAGTGGGCAGTGGTGGCAGGGGAGGGGTGGGGGCAGCAGGAGGGCTTCCACCTCCCACCGTAAGGGAGATCCACTCAGAGGAGACAGCATGGACCTCAGGGGACACAGAGCGGCGGGGGGAGCGAGGGAGAGGCAGGGGGGAAGTGGTCAGACGATTACGATACAGCTTTTTAGTGCAATATGATGATGAAGGCAGAGAGAGGAAGAGGAGATAAGAGAAAGGAAACGAAATATGAGACAAATTACCCAAACAAAAAACAACTTTTAAAAAGGAAAACAGGAGCTAAATGTAGGAATTTCTGACTCATTAGTGATGATGGATACGTGTTTAACACTTTGTTTACCAGAGGAGAAGCGTTGGTGCTGCGCTGTGGCGACTGGCTGATAGGAGGGTCGGGATAGTCCACGCCGTTTTTAACACGAGGCCGTCTGTGCACTTCTACGTAAGTCACTGGGAAGATGCCTTGTCGATTAGTGCCTGCGATTTTGCCTTCATACCAGTTCTCATCGACTCTGCGAATCAGTGTGATCCTCTCTCCCTGCACAAGCACAAGACAGGTTCAGAAAGAGCTTGTTGGAAGAAGAGTTACAGATGAAATCCAGCTCTGCACCTTTCTGAAGGACATTTCCACCACCGTGTCCCCTGTGAAGTTGAAGCGGGCCAGGGCCTCTCCATATTCCAGCACCTGTACTGGGGCACTTTTCTTTGGCTGTGCTTTTTCTGTCGGTGGAAGCAGCTGTATAATGAGAACATTTAGAAATGATGAATTTGATGTACCAAGAAAACACATAGAATTGCAGTGAGGTTAAAAACTATTATTATGACTTATTATGTAGTTAGAGATGACATAAGACAGAATTTACAGTATAAAACCAAGCAGGCAGAACCAACCTCGACATAGCTTCTTGGAAAAATACCAACTCTTCCATGATGTTCACCCTCATACCAGTTTTGATCTACTTGTCGCAGGATGTACACGATGTCTCCCTTCTGAAAAGGTAGTTCCCTAAATATATGTGTAAGACAATATCACTATTAGACACTTGGTTAGATTTTGTCTGTAGTCTAAATAAGTCCCCTTACGCACTACTTCATCTGGTCTTAAAGGTTTTCTCCTTTATATGTAGAGATTCTGATTATTTTACTTACTTTAGGGTTTCTGCTCTGAAGTCAAATCGAGCCATGGCCGGAGTTTTCTGTGCAGATATAAAAACAAACTGAGTTAATTCTTAATTCATCCCTACAAGCACAACTAACACTGCACTGCACAGACAAAGCAAAAGGACAAGGAAATACAACTTTCCAGTGCTTACATGTGCTTCATTTTCTACATTATTCACTAATGCCTTTGTCATTTCCTGGACTTTGTTGTAAGCTGTAAATCTGCTGTCTATGTTGCCCTTCCAGTGCCTGTGAACATAGATGTTCTAGCAATGGCAGGAATGATATGCTTGTGACTGACTGGATTACTTTACCTATGGAGTATGCTTTATGACAAGCTACTGTGAGTTGCTTACAAAAATAATGTGTTCTTCTAAAAGAGAAGGTATCCTTTGATAAAAGGGTGGCAACTAATACCAGTGACAGCACAGCTACACTAGTATGTTCTCTGAAACTGAAGCCAGAGTGTAAGTGGTATACATATTCAGTGACAAACTCAGCTCCTGTTTTGCATTCTCCCCCTGCTCTCACCCTCTTTGGACTCAGAGGGGAGAGCCATCTGTGTCCGCAGAAAAGCCTGCTGACAAGTGTGGCACGACTCCCACCCTTGTCCTCAGCCTGACACAAAAACTGACAATGCATCTGCTGTCTCACTTCCTGCTTACAAAAGGATAAGACATGGCCTGTATTGTACCTCTACGCCTGATTTCCTTTTCTCTGCGTTATCTGTGATGTTAAGCAGGTCTCCGAAGCGCTCATTGGTGATGAACTGGTGGTGCGTTGGGACAATGCCTGTGTGCCGCCTCGACGCTGTGTCAGCCTCTTCCTGTTCCCGCTTCAGCCGTCGCTGCTCCTCCAAGATTTTCTGCCAGGAAACCATACTGAACTGTTTGTCCACTGCAGATACACACATCCTCTACTCTTTATTAATTTCTGTTTAGCACATTTGAAAAATGAATAAAAACAGCTTTTGTTACAAAAAATATGGCTATCACATCGATTATTTAAATAATAAAGCCAATATACCTCTTTGTCACCATGACGCCTCCTCAATACTTCATCCTGGCTTTCCCCGTGAGCTGGGGAGGAGTCTGGCACAGAATCAGAGTGGTGATCACGCTGGAAAGACTTTGTTTTTTATTTTTACGGCAAACTTACAAATAAGGAACCAAAAATATTCAAACATTAAGATGAAGATATTGCAGTCGCCTCCTCAGTTCAAATGAACAGAATAAGAACAAAATAACTAATCAAGCATGCTAGAAATGAACACCGGCAATACTGCAAACAAAAATAATGTTAAAGGTTTATAAACATGCATATAGATATGAACAGCATGATCAAACGAATGTTCATGAAAGAACGAGTGCAAAGGAGAGAATATGAAAAAAAAACTATAAAGGGAAAAATATGACTGATGGACCAAACTGCATCTAATTTTTCACTACAGTTTCACTTGACTATGTCATTATACCACAGATGTTTCAATCAGTGTCCCATCTTGGACCCCAAGAAACAGAAATGAATGATTTAAGGGCTTGTGTCTGATGCTCCAAGAACTGTTAGATAAAATAAGTCAAAACAGGAAACAACTTGTTTCTATGGGGATTTGAAGATGGCAGACATCTCACAAAAACCAGAAGGAGTGAATACATGAACACAGTAAGACATCCGTTTGAGAAGCGTATGCAATGCTCTCTTTCCCCCTTAAGCTTAAGATGAATTGTGGGAATGTATTGATATGTAATGTAGGGCAGCCATTTAAATGTAAGTTATTGCCCCAAAATTACATCATGTAAATGTAGTAAAATACACAACATTGCATGTATCTACGTAATGCTTGCAGCCTCTAGAACTCATGTACACAGCTCAAATCTGACATCTGGAGAATATATACATTACCAAAAGCTTCCTGAACCTCATTGCAGTGTTTTGATGGGTTTTGGGGGGCCATGCTTATTCACAATGAAATGGAAGAGCACCAAACAGCATTCTCAGAATGGCATGGTGGATTGCCTGCGCCTTAAAAACATCACACAGACTAGAAATGGAAGACGGCGGCGTTGCTTTGGTGAAAAAGGGACACGAAGTGAAAACAGAGTTGAGATAAATGAGTGACCACAAAGGGAGAGGGTGACAGCGGTGAAGGGATGGAGATAGCCACCTCTGCAGTGAGCTGCCAGCGGCTGCAGTAGGTTCCCGTTGGCGTCCAAGGCTTGCCCGTTACTCAGCTGTTCAGTGTCGCTGCCTTCCCCGTTACTCAGCCTCTCAAGAACCTCCAGGGAGGAGAGGCGCTGAGGGATTAGAGGCCTGAGCTCAGGAGACAGGCTGCTGGGCCTCTGAGTGTTTACAGACACCCTGGTGGCTAACAGCGTCCTTCGAGTTTGGTGGGACTGCAGATTTTTCCTTAACCTGAAGGGAGCGGGGCCCATGAGGAAGAGGTTCCCAGGCAACTTGGTCTTCTTTTCTGAAGGTGGTGGTCTCTCCTGTTGTGTTGTGGCTTGCTGCCTCTCATGCCTGAGGATGGTGGTGAAGCGGGTGTAGGAGGCTGGGCAGGACCCTTTGCATTTGCTGGGTTTAAGGAGAAGCTGGTGGTTCAAGTGGTGTAGGAGATGGTGGTGGTGGTGGATATGGTTGTGTTGTGGAGGGGATGCTGTAAACTGTGCTGATGGAATTTTTGACTCAACAGCATTTTGGTGAGTTAATTCTTGGGAACTCTTACTGAAAATCTGCTCCACTTCAGCCTCTGTGTTAAAGGGAGACTCAGTTCTTGTATTATGTCCATTTTCTGAGGCGGAGGAGACGTTCTCCTCTACAGTCACACTGTCTTGTGAAGGGGACTCCTCCCCGTTGCTTTTGCCATTTGTCTCCACCATTGTGTGGACATCCGTCTGTGAAGCGTCAGCTACCAAAAGGGACTCAGCTGACACTGCAGACGGCATGAAGAGGTGGGCAGGACTGTGGCTGGGGCTGTGGTTGTGGCTGGAGTGCAGGGTAGGCAGGGAAGAAGAGCGGATGGGGGCCGAGCTGGACCTCTGAATGATCATTTCAAACTCACTGACCCGTGACGATACGCTGTCACGTGGAATGTCAGAGCCATCGTCCATCTCCGACTTGTCATCCTCCACCTTTGATTTCTCAAAAAGGGAGGTCAGGCTTCGAACGCTGCCTTGGGGGCTGCAGCCAACTGAGCTGGGGCGCTGGATGTGATGCATGCTTCTGTACAAGCTCGAAAACTCAGAAGTGCTCCTCCTAATTGCAGGGGAAACATTCCTGAGGCCATCGATGCTTTCACTCCCACAGCTGGACTTAGAGTCTGATCTCTGAACGCTTTCGCTTTCCTCGACTCCGACGCAGTCTGCTTCACATGGTCCTCTGTAGAGATCCTCATAACTGTGGGCCTTTGGGTATGTAGAAGCTTTAGTCCTGCTTTCCTGACTGCTACCACTGGGGGGCAACAGCTTGGGCTTGAACTTTGATGGCAGGATTTGGGGTATGCAGGCTTTGGCAGCAGATAGCGGCTTCTTACTTTTACACTGGTCACCTATTGCATTACTGGCAAGAACCGTTCGACTATTTACAGAGGAGCAGGGTGAAATTATATAGCCATTCCCACCTTTATAATCCACTGGTAAGCATGCAGGACAACAGAATAAACAACATATTAGATTACAATGATCACAGGTTTACACAAACACACTAATACAGTCAGGCACATTTCTAAAATATTAAACTAAATCCCATAAAAAGTAGATGAAAGAAGAAGCAAACTTGATGCACTGTGCATCAAGTAATAAATGACTGTCGCACTGAATAAAAGCTTTACAGAAATGGAATCAGGGGAAATAAAATTGTTAATATGACTGCAAACAGCAACACAAGTATTAAACGGCGATATACAATGAAATGTCATGTGATGTCGGAGGTTTTTTAGGAATGCTTCAAACTTGTTTGAACAATTTTGTACAGTAAAAATAAATAGAATAATTCCTGTGATGGTTTGTTTATGTATATAAGAAGTAAAAAAAATTCTCTCAGAGCTTTACCCTCCCACACAAATCTCCTCTACTTTTAGCCATTAGGCAGACGGCTGCAGTGGCTGCTGGCAGCGCAGTTAATACGCTGCCCTCCTACACAGTTGTAAACTAAAAATGTATCCTGAGTCAACCGGCCCAGGAAAATATGTCTGTCAGTATCCTGTAAGAAAAACTCATGTCAGTTCCTGGCGAGAGTCTGCTTGTGATAGCGCTGCAGATGGTACTGGGAAATGACACAACACTTTCACATGCTGTGAGGCGCCTCGGTGGAATGAATGACCGATCTGTCACAATCATATCTGCCAGAAAAACACAGATTGAGAAAGCTGACTCGATATTTTATTCATTGCATATGGCAACTAAAGAGTCCCCATGCTAGCCACTAAAAAGGCTCTGAAGGAAGCTAAGTTTTCTTAAAACACAAAGATTAGAACAGATTTTTTTTTATTACTTGAGCACATGACAGGAACACATGATGAAGTGTTTGGGTTTTCAGGCTGGGCTGTTTCTTCGGGCTTGTCTACACTTCACCTTCTGTGTCATGAACAGTAAATGACTCTAATGATGAAGGTGGCGCCTCAGGCATGAGATCAGTGTACAGTAGTGTGCTAGTCATTTGACTGGAGAGCTTTACTGGTTCTTTCGTCTAAATGGCTACAAACTACAAGTATTTTTTAGAGGTTTTGCAGTTAAACTGCTAATGTAAACCATTTTTTCTTCCAAAGTTCATACGTTGCTGCTATTATAGCTATTACTGTAGAAAAAGTACAAGCTATCTCAGGTGTGTGTCTACCCAAATGAAATTTAATGACATATAGGGGTCACAGTGTCCCTTCCTTTCTTTTTACTTGTATCTCTTCTCCTCTCCCCCCCTGGTGTTGCTCTCTTTTGCCATGTGCACAGACATTCCAGCCCCTGACCTCACAATGACAGCTGACTTCCTCATGCCTGCCCACCCTCTGTGTCCCTCCTGTTTATCTCAACCTCGTCTGGCTGGGTTGTGAAGAGCAGGGCTCTGTTTATCTCGCTTGTACCTCCTCATCCATGCCCTCTCTGGCGTTAGAACACTCTGGAGTCTTGCCCTAAGCCTGCCTGGCGACTGGCAACTCACAACTGGAGCAAGAGGGGGGGAAAATCCCCAAGGTTAGCTTCCATCGACTTAACAAGACAACCTCCCTCCCTCTATGAGTTTTCCAAAGCAGATGGCTTGTATGTGTTTGATGAGAAGATCCATGGCGTCAGTAACAAATCAAAAGCTGCATTGGGGAATGGGGTTGTGTGTCGGGGGGGATGCTGTGAGGCTGGGAGCAAAGAAAATGTGTGAATTTCAACAGATAGGTAAACAAAAACACGTGTCCCTGAAGCTTTCAATGGTCCAATATCACTGTCCACAACCAACTGGTTTGACTCAGCATGAAAGGTCATTACCAGTCGGCTGCAGAGTTTATCACATCCTCATACACTCACATCTACACCTGAGATTTATTTTGAGCTGCTTATGCAGAATAGCTGTTGTCTTACCTTTAGAGGAAGAGGAGCTCCCATGGCGCTTGTTTAGAGCCCGTAGACCTTGTAAGGGAATGTCGCCGCCCTCCAGGACACTCTTGTAAACATGTCTGTCGCATTCTGGAGCCGTAGGCTCACTTGTAGATGATCCTCTGTCCTTCTCCACCTCGCTGTGTCCAGACTTGCTCGAGGAGCTAGACCACAAATGAGAGGAGCGCAGGCAGCTAATTAAATTCAGTCAGATTCATTGGAGGAGCTTTGCTACATGTTTTCATGATAAACAGGCACACAAATTGGGTAACGAGCTGTCATGTGGTTCTTATTTAGCTCATCTTGAGGTCATTCCTGTCTTTTAAGACTTGTGGGAAAGACAATGATGAGAGCCAGAAAAGCTAAAGCTATGAGGAAAAGTGTAGAATTAAGAGACTGATGTTGAGACAAGATGTTGGCTGCAGCAGATATCTTGGCATTCCAGAGCAGCCAACGGTAGACATTTCTATAAATATTCTCTTGAGCATTCCCACATGGTGCATCAGCCCCTGCCCATGCACCTGTACACCTCTCAGCTTTACTCTCTTTCACATGCTGTCATGTGTTACTCACACAGCTCCTCTAGCAAATGCAGTCATTACACAGGATAAGGTTCCAGTAACTTCCAGAGAAAATAGGACCCCACGTAAATCATTTTCATTGAGGTCATGAAAGTGGGGGACATATTTTCCAAAATGTGTTCAACATGTGCCACGTTGCTGAGTCAGGGTTTCACAAACTTACAAAAATGCACAGAAACATTACTGCTCTGGTTTGTTTCACCTGACAAGAGTTCAGAACTGGTAGAAAAATATTTTGGTCTTGAGATCCATTTAAAAAATCTGGTTATCTCTATGTTACATCCAAGAATTCATATAAATGTATATTGCAGGAGTCATGGACCATCAAAATAATCTCATGATTTTACAAGGTTCTAGTAAAATCTAATGCCAATATGATACCAGAGAAAAACCAGTGGCAGCACTTCTTGCAATTTAAGAGCAATGTTTATATACATGGAATGACAAGGTATTCCTTTATAAGCCAGTTGCCAAGTTGTGATGCAGTAAAACTCTTGTTGTCAGGCAAGTTTATTTATATCAGTCTTCTGAAAGCATCAAAATGCTACTTTAACCATATCTTTAAACATTAGAACACAATGGGTCTTTATTGGCCACATATTCTGAAGGTACAACCAAATAACGTCCCTGCAAACCAAAAAAAAACATCCTGCTATAAACACATGTGCCTTCAAGGGAAGTCAGTTTATGAGGAGAGGTTTCCTTTGAAAAACGTCTGTGTGCGAGAGCTTCCACAACCCTTTAATCAAAGATGTTTCCCCTTTTAAAATATCAACCAATCAATGGCTCAAAAAGCGGGCTTCAGAATCCCTTTTAAAATCTACAGCCTTGGTGACATAATGACTGTAGCAGATGGAAAGCAGAAACAAATGGGGAAGTTTATTTTCACTGGACAGTAAGTGTGAGACAGTTACTGCCTTAAATTCTTCACATTTTATTACACATACATAAATAGACCCTGTCAGTCTCATCCAGTAGAAACAAAAAAGACCAAATAATGGGTGGGGTTTGTTTGAATTTTAACTTGCATTGCATTTAATAATCCACTAACTGGTCTTAGAAGTGCACGCTCACATTCAGCAGGAGATAACGGTTTTTAAGTTATGCAGCAGCTGGGTGAGTTCCCTCTATCCCAGTGACATCCAGGTTCCTGTCTTTAAATATATCACCACATAGCAGTCATGTCGTTCCTCTACAACCACCCACCCTCTGAAAAAAATGAAATGCAGACAGAGGACACTCTGTTCTGTTAGCGTTTTTTGCTTTATTAACAGGATCTCCTCAGGAAACAGGAGTCCCCCCCTTGCTAAAGGCGGGCAAGCTCTATAGGGTGGAGAAGTCTCTTACTGACATTTATCCCCACAACAAACCAGAAATAATCATCAACATGCTGGGAGGATGACACTAAATGGTATGGATAAGCAGTCAAGTAAGAAGGAGAAGAGTGGACTTACTACTGCTGCAGGTCGGAGGCTGTTTCCAAGGGGCTGAAGGAGGGGGTACTCTGCAACAAACCAAACAAAGAAGTCATTGATAGATCCACAGGAAGGTCTCCTCCAGCTAGAACAAATGCAGGAGCATTAGCTAATGCTAGTTTCTCTTCTTTTTCTCTCTATCGGGCTGCTGTGGGTTTGTATCTCGAGCGACTGGGCTTCTGAGCTTCTCTGGACTGGGCTTGGCATGAACGGGTAAGCGTGTGTTTTGGCCTGCACGCAAGTGGGAGAAAACAAGCGGCTGTAAAGAGAGTGGAAAGGAGTAAAGGGGGGTGGAGGGAGGTGGGTGGGCGTGAATCGGTCAGGGGGCGCCCATGCAGGGAGGGGGCTGTCACAGACTCAGCCAATGAGCTGCTGTCTCTCAGTGAAGCCATCTCTTTTGTCTGGTATTGAGTCACTCTCATTACCACCGGACCAGACCGGGGGACAATTAACCAGCTGGTGGTGCGAGGAGGCCAAATTACACACATACACACACATTGACTCAGTAACACACACACTCTTGTCAAAACTGGCCCAAATGTTTACTGACACATTAAAGAGGCCAAAACATATTAAGCAGGTGATGATAACAATGTTATTCAGGGGAAAAAACAAAGGCAGGAAGAAATTTAAGATAATTTGTGAGGTTAAAGAGAGTCCGATGATGCTTTAAGGACTCTAAGGGTCAGTGTTGGTTGTTATTGAGTAGCAGAAACAAGCCACTGGGGGGGTGGGGGGTGTCATTCATTCAGCACCCACCAGCATTTTGAATGGTTTAAAGACAACTAATTTTAGCCCACTGTTTCTGTTGCTTTCCTCTTTTCGGACGTCACTGCAGGTAAAAATAACAGACGTGAGACAGGCTCTATGAATAAGAGCACAAGTGTTGTTTGCAAATACGATTGCACAATCCTCAGCCCGCCTGGCCCTGCTGTTAATACCACATCCACTTCCTCACGTCACGGCCAAGCCTCTGCTTCCTACACCAATGACCAGAAAGAGAATATTCTGAGCAGCTCATTTGCCACAACATGCCTTTCACTTAGTTGCCAGGGCAGAATGATCATTAATAACCTTTCAGAATAAGTGCCTATCTTTGTAGGAGCAGAACACCAGGCTGGCAGGTCTATAGTCGCATCTATTTATAAAGTCAAATGTTCCATGGCGACTGGGAGAAGACACTAGTGTCATTGGATAATCTGCTGCTCTTCCTTGCTCCTCCGCATCTTGTATACCCTTTTAAATCTCTTATCAGGGGAAAAGATAGTGTCCTCTGACACCCCTGGGTTATTGGGCTTACACACTGACAGCATCAGTGGAAAGTAAACAGGAAACGATCATGAATGGCTTATCTGGAGTAAAGGAATCTTAATCCCGTTACTTCCAAGATGCCTGATTAGCATCAGTTTATGTGAACTCTTCTCTATCTAAACTTTCAAAATAAACCAATAAATAAATGAAAAATACAAGTGCAATTTCCAACTAATCCAATAATCTCATCACTCTGTCATAGTTACATAAAAATGTATCCTGTTTCTGAAATAAAGAGTACAAGAAGTTTAGGGGATGACAGTGCACAAGAAGAGGTGTGAAGATGTGATAACACGTTTGATGTATGAGGCGCAGACGCACAGAAAGGATGCAACCACAAGCGTTAAAGCTAAGTGAGAGGTTCAAAGCTGTTTATGGACATGAGCGAAGGTCTTCGCGGAGCCCTGATGACAACGTTTCTGCAGAATTTCATGCGCATGTTTCCTAACAGGTGTCTGTGGCCACTCGGAGCTCAGACTCCTGAATGCAGCTTTCATAGTCAAAATAGCGATGATGAGTGGGTCATAGTAACATGAATCCCATTCCTTCCAGGCCCTTATTTGTGTTGATATGTTCTTATGAAAACAAACTGCATCCCCCTAGTGTGAGGGGCCTGTTGCAGTCATGTGTGCCCCTCATCTTTCCTGCGCTAAATGCTTAAAGGTAAAGGTTAAGTGTATAACAGAGGTTAAAAATGAAGGCACAATGAGCTGGCAGGCTTACAGCGTTACCCCCTTTAGAATATGTCAGGTGGTAGGGGGAGGCTCTGTATGTAACTCAGTGCTGAGACAGTGTGGCAGCACCCCCCACGTCAGCATATGCTCGACAGATGGAGTCACTCTGTCGTTGTAAGGGGGGGTCAAAGTGCTCTTCCTGACCATAAATATGAGTGGAATTCCTGCTCCAGCATGCTATCTATATCGATGAGCAATCGTTTGACTGGAACTTTCTTTAGTTTGTGTTTTCTGACTTATCTTGAAACTTCATGTTCATGAAGACGTCTGCAACTGTGATTAGGAAAATTTCACATTAACATGACAAGTAAAGTTTACTCAACATGGTGAGATGAAAAGGAAAGAGAGTGCTTAACTTTAGGGTATTTCAATGGCAGCTGGATAAGACTGATAAAAGTAATGATCAAAAAAGTTTTACTTGTCAATAGCAAAGTGTTTCTCTTTGGCACATTCAAGGTATTAACAAGACGAGGCTCCTCATTTTCAGACTTCCAGACAGATTTCTGCTCTGCTAAAACCAAGTGAGTCCGGATATGTCAATCAAACTCCAATGAGCCACTTTGTCTGGCTGAGCCTTAAGGTCAAATACTGCACATACCAGGTGCAGCTTTAGATGTGACTTTGACATTAAACAGGAGCCAGTCATCAAACCGAGCTCATCTGGCAAGCATCCAGGCTGCCATGAAACAGAATCGACTGCTTCCAGGGCTCCGCATCCTTCACATATACGCTAACCTGGAACAGGAGCCTCAGCTCCAGATTTAAGCAGATGCAGGGACATGATCTCATGCCGTACCGAGTGGTGCCACCTCTTATGATCCAGGGTGCGGCTGGGTTGGCTGAAGAGAATTAACATCTGTCTGTGCCGCGTTGTTTGGTACCAGCTATGGTTCTGGATTTGTCCCGACAATGCATGTTGCTTCATGCATGCACCATGTGGATATCTTTGAAAAGCTAACAGATAGTGTGGCAGACAGACAGCAATTATTGCTTCAAGTAGGTGGGATTATCCTGGAGTCTAATGCTCGTGCGGACTGTAGCCTCTCCAAGTGAGAAGTGACTTCTAGGAGAATCAGTCAGTCAAGACTTCAAGATTATGAAATGTATTCTAGTTGTTTGGATGCAAATCAAAGAGAAGAAGACAAAGAATTTCTCTTGGGTGATCAATTCAAGAGATGGAAGAACAGACACCGCAATGATAAATCCTGCTGAAATACAAATCTGAGGATGATGATCCTTTGTTGTTATCTGAAAGTTAATCCAGAAAAAAACCTGCTTAAACTCAAATGTATCAAATCCTAATAACCAGTAAATCTTTTCAAACATTTAACTGCACAGGGATAAAGCTTTTAGTCTGCCTGCGCCTCAGGCTCACACATACAAAGAAAAAGCTGAGAAGCTTTTTTTATGTTAGCAAAAATAGACTTCTGCTGACTATTTTAAACACCACTGAGGAAAACATCATTTTATCTTTGAGGTGATGATGCACAATGTGAAGAAGCTGCATTATGTGCTTAAAATGTGGCTTCAAATATGGTTACACATAAACACAATCCTGCGCTAAAGACTTGATCCAGTCCTTGATTCTTTCCGTTTTACTGTGGTCTTCACAAGTTGTTCTTGGCTTTCTGGAGATATTTAAAAGCTTTTCTTTGGATATTTGCTGTTTTCTCAAATTTACAGTCCAATTCTTGTATCTGAACTTTTTACATAGTTTTCTTTTTGCCTGGTAAGACATCTCCCCAACCAATAAAAACAGCTCTCATCTCAAGAAATGGATCAGTATGGTGTCTCTGGATCAGAGGCCTCAGCATAGATCCCATTTTACCTGTATCTTAGGCAATTTGTTGCCAGCAGTTTGCAACAAAAACACTGATTTGTTCCCATTTCTTTAGTTGAAAAATGAAAAAAATATATTCATATATATATAGCAGAGTAGGACAGGACAGAATATTCCCAAAGCTGAAAAACACAATTTGACATAGTCCAGAAAAAATGGAAAACTAAACAAGTAGAGGACAAAAGAATTTGAAGCATGCCCGAAAAAGAACAGGATAAAAGTATCTCAAAGGGAAGCTTCTAAGAAATATGAACACAGATTCCGCAAAGAACAAAGATTATGTTCAGCATCATCAGAAATGGTCTCTATGGAAAACTGACTGTCGAAACGCCATTTTTAAAGGAAGGAAACAGGTAGAAAAGGCTGAGGCATGGCACAAATAAAACTGGACTGTTTTTTGTGAAAGTAGGTCTGATGGGGTGATGAATCCTTCCCACAGGCTGTAGAAGCATTGTGGCATCACCAGAACCAACAGAGGCACAAAGAAGAGCTTTGAAAGGTCTTTCAAGAAGCCTGGAGAACTATTCCTGAAAACTTCTTGATTAAATTACAAGAAAGCTGCTTTAAGATGGCTCAGCCATGAGCTGAACAATAACGGCGATTAAACCCATAAACTGACTTTCAAACTTTTTACAGAAATACAGAAACTCTGTTTCTGCCTTTTGCATCATAACTGAACTTGTGCTTTACCTGTTTAGTAAGTTGCAGCTTCTATTTCTAATTTTACTAGTACTATATGGAAACGAGGTTGCTGGAACCAAATGCAGACTATTTTAGATCCTGAAAATGAGTTGGGATGTCAATAAAAACAACTAAAAACTGCAGGCATTTAAAAGTCATCCAGTAGCTGGTCATATGAGCCTCATCGATGGAAAACACAATGAGCACTTTTTGTATGCAAAATCAAATTAAGAAATAATTCAATAAATGAATACAATTGGATGAAGGGAGGGGCAAAGAAACTGAAGTAGTCTTCACAGACAGACATTATTTAAACATGGATGTTATGACATGCAATAACTTGTAATACGCTGTCAGACGGAAGACAGCAACCACTTACCGCTTTGTCAAACTCCATCTCTGAAAAGAATTTATACCAAGGCTCATTCTCTAAATCTACATCTTCTGGACTTAAATCCTGAGTCTAGAGGGCAAGGCGGCAAGAAGAGGAGAAGAAAGACAAAGAGAAGACAGTTCAGACAGCAAAGCATAAACATACCAGTGTAATGAGTCCAAAAAACGTGGCTGTTTCAGGACATTTTTCTCCCAAACAACCACAAATTATTAGCAAACCTTCAGGTGATGTCAGCGAGAAAGATAAATTCAGATAGGAAAGTCATGAAATGAGAGGTTCATGTTCTTTCAAGCCTTTTTAATGTTTATTTGCTTCATTGCAAAGAGTAAGATGAGAGGATTGATATCACAGCCAGTAGCTGATTAACATAGCTTAGCATAAAGACTGGAAATATGGGAAAGACAGAGAGGCTGGATCTTTCCAACAGTAACAAAATCTGCTTACAATAACCTTCTAAGTTCACTTATTAATATGTAATATCTTATTTGTCTTCTTCTCACTGTGAGGTTGCCAGGCAACCAACTGCGACTCCAGGAAGTCCGTGCACCCAGCCAACAAATTGTCTGGTTTGCAACTGCAATTATTTTGCTTTGCTACTTAAGTTTCATGTGAGCTACTGAGCTTTATAGGTTTCCAGTCCCAACACAACAACAACCTAAACAGTTTTACTTCAGAGTGGTATCCATCCTCTCATTTGATTAAAAAACAAGTCAAAAGTCAAAGGAAGAAATTGGCAAGATGAATATTTCTCTCTTCCATGAAGTTCCCATCCACTGAAGCTCAGTAAGAAAGGGGCACATTGTGCACTTTTAAAGAAATCCTTTTTAACTTTTCTTAATACATAATTTGACTCTAATAATAATCTTTGTCTTGCTTTAAATGTGATCATTTCAGGAATGGCTCTCCTGGAAACTAGTTTAAACAGGAGAAACAACTTAAATTTAGCTCATTTGTCTTGAATTAAACCTGATGTGTAATCATTTAGATGTGCGGACACATTGCGGAAGATTCGAGTAAAAACCAGCACAGAGCTAGCATACAGTGAGAATGGCGCTCCTCTGTGACAACTGAGCCTGTAATGAGAAAACAGCTCATTATTCTAAAGCAGTCTAATAACATACTGGAGCAAAATCTAATGAGCACAGTGGTTGGCACTGGGATCAGGCAAGATCTCTAAAAGCAACTAGCTTGATCTAGTAGCTTGACGCAACTGGGAATAAAAACAAGCAATAATTATATAACCCCCCTTCCTTTCCCACCCCCCTCATTCACTCCATCAATATAATGAATCTCTTGTTATTATTACGTAATAGGGAAAACATAATACCTGACATGTAAATGTGAAAAATAGCCCTCAAGAACACAGAGTTAGTCATCATTGTTTGATTCACCACAAGCTGTCTGGTCTAGACATGAAAGTGGGATGGAGAGCAACGTTACACCTCTTCCACAGAAAACACACCAGATCCATTTTTTTTCCCGAGTGTGTGCTGGCAGCGACCTGATCCAGCCCAATAACCTTAAATTGAAAACAGCAAGACAACGGCTATCCTTGTAAGTGATACTGAACAGGCTCGCTTTCCAAGCAGGATCGTCTGTCCCTGCAACAGGACACCCTTTAGGAATGTGGTGGCTACACACACGTCGCCTTCCGAGCTATTAGTGATGCAGCCGCCAGGGAGCTGAGATGCAGAGACGGTGGTGAAGGGAAGATGGAAGGGTGATGATGACGGGTGCAGTGGGGGGGACAGCTCAAACGGCACAAACACACAGACAGAAAGAGAGAGAGAGAGTGGGGGGGTTGGGGGGGCAGACAGGCGGCTGGCGTACCGTTCTCTCCAGCTTCAGCACCGATGATTTCCCCGGTTCATACTCGAAGATGCTCTTGGGCTCGGCGCGGTACTTCCTGGTGTCTACCTTTTTATCCGGGGGCTCCCACTCGTTCCTGTTCAGAGGCGGGGGGTCAGGGAGGGGTGGGGTGTGGGATTGAAGAGAACCAATCCTTATCAAGGTGTCTCCATGGCAACCAGCATTGGCAAAGATGGCCTTTTTTCCCCCCCTTTCATTCAAACATGACGTTGGCAGTCAGCCCCCCACCCCCCTCCCCCTTCTCTATGCATCTGCCTCCTCCTCTAATGATGATGTGACAGAAAATCCAATTCAAGCTCAGAGCCGAGCCATAATTTCATAACGTAAACAAGATTGGACCCAGTGACATAAAACAGAACATTTCCTGAGAGATTTGTTAACTAACTGCGGAGGTTAAAATGACTTCTGAGCTATTAAAACAGAAACTCTCTTCCTTACACACACCCCCACCTCAGAAAATCAAAGTAAAACACTCCTTATTAACAATCAAGCTCGATAAGCATGTCTTAGGAAAGATGATGCAGAGAGGAAGGTCAGTCATCTGCAGTCATCCTCTCTCACCTGTCTGCCTTCATCGCTTTACCTTCAACACTCATTTCTTTAGAGAGGTGATCATCCTCTGTGAGTGTTAACATAGAAGTATTTATATGTATTAACGAAGGGTGGGGGGTGAGACTAATGACACCTAGAGAAAAAGCTAGAAGACACAATATTGGAAGTCTCTGAAAGCAGATAACTTCAGATTCAGGAGTTAGGAAGGAATTTCTGTTGTCATGTTTGTTGGCAATTCTGTGACTGGATGCTTGTCACAAGACACGTTTAGCTTTTTTTCCTCACAGTGACGTTAAAGTCATGCAGTGATCTACTTATCACAACAGCATGACCATATACGGAAACAGTGTCAGTCAAAAAGATGAACTAAGATCAAATTTATCTAATCAGGAATTTATTTATTCTTAGTTACACAATTTTTCACGGCATTTGAAGTTTTCCTGGACATCAATAGCTCCTTTTTTTTTAAATACAAAATCAAAATGAATATTACAAGGGAGGTTTGCAGCAGATGGAAGATACTGACCTTTTGGCAGAAGGTTTGAGGGAAGAGGAGCGTGTTGGCACCGGTATCGACCTGCCTCTTGAGTCGACCTCGTCATTGCTTTTTGAGCATGGGACTGTTCTGACTGATGGAGATCAACACAATAATGTTTGATCAGCTGACATTCTGCTTGATTTTGGTTAAAACGGTGGGTTTTCGCAGATTCAATTTTCCCAAAACTCACCATCTTCCAGGTAACCAAATGGAGTAGGAGTATTGTCTGAAAGAGAGGAAAAAACTATCACACAATGTTCATTCTAAATTTTTATTTCGGTTTCACCTTTGATAACTGATTTAATGTATATTACTAAATAATTCAGAGGTTGTTAAACTCTTGTCCCTTTCCTTACACTGAGCTTCCATTAGAATAATCATTGCAGGCTCAAAAAAATCAAAATGTGTCAAATTAAAGTACTTTACTGGAAGCATTACTGAGCTAAAATGGGACAAACATCAATGAGCATCAAGGCTTTGAGAGAGTAATGGGTTGTAAAGCCAGCAGGCCACAGTCCTGCTTGCAGAATAATCTTTGGATAATTAGCTGAGAGATAAGGTTCAAATGATCAAACAGTAACAAGTGCAAACTGAAACTGATAAATTCACATTCAATATTAGGTAGACACTAATAACAAAAATACCCTAATTCATGGCCATTTCCTTTTTTCTATAAATTTAAAATAAGATTCACAACCAACAACCAAACACTTTGAGACACAAAGCAAAACACCAATGTAGTAAATTCACCAGGATTATTGAACAGTCTGAAATTTTGCAGCTGCAGCAGTTCACAACTACAGTGCAGGACTGCAGCACCATCTAGTGGACACAACAACACACTGCATCTCTACAACATCAGACAGGCCACATCATGCACAGGTTGAAAATAGAATAAGCATCTATAAATG
>JBAMHX010000018.1:6376446-6395477 GCA_037177515.1 Pseudomugil tenellus | reverse complement strand
ACAACACACTGCATCTCTACAACATCAGACAGGCCACATCATGCACAGGTTGAAAATAGAATAAGCATCTATAAATGAGCTAAACACTAAAATAAAACAAGAGTATGGTGCTTTAATTTCTATATTGTTAAAGGGAAGAAGAAAGATCATGAGTGAGTGGGTTCAATGAAATGCAATGAAATAAAATGAGCAGTTTAAAAAAAATTCTTATGAGCTTTATTGATCAACTGGTTGAGTCAGCCATGATTTAGCTAATATTAAAGCAACCAAATACATATTTTCCTTTAGTAATATTAACAGAAAGCAGAGTTTTGTAAATATTTACTAATTCTGTGTGCATAATTAACTTTTAAACTGCAACCCTGAATTGGATGAAGAGGTTAAGAAAATGGATGGATGAAGCCTGTTACCAGTACTACATCTCCCATTTCCTACAAGGACAGAAAATACATATCTGAGTAAAAGCTGATAAAGCTGCTTAGCTCTGGTAAGTGCTTAGATGATTTCAGCTATATATGAAATTACACCATGAGTGTTACTTAGGACAGGTTCCATGACTGTGGGGGTAATGTTGCACAATGCAAAAAGCCTGAATATTAACTTAGCACTATGTATATTACTGAGCTGAAACACAGTCACCACTTACAGATGGAGAAAATTATGATGATCTCAGAACAACATTAGTCAAATCCCAAGTTTCACAATCATGTACTCAAACATTTCCTGCTTAGTGTATCATTAGTCAGGAAATCGAATATTTTATCAAGTGCAAAATAAGTGAAATGTAGATTATTAAAGGCATAATGCATCTTTTTAAATGTCTGTATATTTGCAGAATAGTGCACAGTATAAATGTGCTTGTCTGACAAAATCTACCTGTTGTGGTTGTTTATTGTTGCAAGATTTTGCATTTGGAATCGCATTCCCATTGTTTTCCTCAGTTTTGTTGTAATAAAGAGAGAAATCAACACAAACATAATAAAAAAAGTCCAACATGTTGCAAATGTATATAATAGGACCTGTGGCCATTTTTTCTCTTCCTTCTTTCTTTATGTTGACATATTTTTTCCAGTCATCAAACGCTTTCATTGTAGCCCGTACTTTTTCTTCTTACACCGTACATATCAGCTCACGTGATGTTGGTACTGCGTTGAATCCACGAGGGTTTAATAGTCCTAAGAGATGGAACGGCAGACATAGTCCAGTGCGATAGATATGGGACAAAGACCACACCTCTGTGTCTGAATGATTAGGTTGAGAAATTTCTAAAAAGGCAAGGTTTGTAAGACACAACTGATGGATTTTTACCGACAAACTTCCAGACAGAAAAATAACATCATGCCGAGAAGTGTGCTAAGACATACAGATGTGCTTGGTGGCAGGTGTCATAGGATGAAGACTGTTCTGTGGAGGGTTGCAAACAGTAAAAAACCAACATGTAAGATTTGTGTTTTTACCTCAGTGAATAATGTTAAAAGCTGAATTTTAATAGTACGCTTAGATGATTGTGCTACTCAGAGTAAAGGCCTTTTTTAAGTGGGAAGGCAGCTTCATGAGGCCGAAGTGTCTAAACGTCTATATTTTCCTTCTTGTTTTATTTTTCTTTTATATCAGATATGCTTAAATTTTCCAAACAATATCTGCAAAAAATTAGTAATAATACATAACGATTTGGAGATAACATAAGAAAGTACAGACTTTTAAGTACTTCTGTACTTTGCATGTGATTTTAAAGGACAGATACTACTGGCTAAGAAAGGGCTGTAGGATTTCAGAAGGCTCAAGATGGCTGCAGATTAGTAAAGCTGGCGAGAACAAGGTTACTGCCATCAGATACCTTTGGATTTCATGTGAATGTCAAAGTTCTCAGGGAAAATGTAGGTGGGGCGGTACGGGTTTTCCTCAATAGGCTCTGAACACAGTGATGGAGAGACAGGACAGTGTGACATTTAGAGGCACATGCAGATCTTCCAAAGCAACACTGGTCAAACATGGAAACAAGACAGAAATGAATGAATGAATAACTCACCTGGTAACTTATGTATCTGTTTGAACATTGTCTTATACCACTCTTTGGACTTGTCAGTGTTCTGAAATAGAGAATACGTTTTTTTAAAATCATGGATTTGTAAAATGAGTATAAGTAGTCTTAAACACAACTGCAGCTACTAAAATTGATCTTCCTTTTAAGATAGTCTATTTTGGCACCCAAATGAAGCATCATTACTGATTTCAGCCAAACATACTTTTCATCCGGTATATAGATCTAAAATATCACTTTTCTAAGAGTGTAAGTGTTCAGAAAACGATAAAAAACATTAATGCCAAGGATAAAAACATGAGACTTCAATGTGTGTGTGTGTGGTTTTTTTTTTTAAAAAGCTAGTTGATCTGCTATTTTATCAATAACATATTCTTTATTTGAGCCGATAAACACTGGAAATTTGCAGTGAGTACATTAGTCTTCAATAGACAGCTGGTTTTGTTACTCACCCGTGGAGGCACAATAGGCTCATTGAGAGAACCGGGGATTGGGGAGTGCAGTGATATCCGCAGCCTCTTCCCATCCATATCAGATACAGGACTCGTTGAGTCTCTCCCAGGGTCAGGACTTTTGTCCCTTTCTGGGGTTGGGTCTGCAAGGCACAACAGAAATAAGGATCAGGCCAAACTGAGGCTAATGTATAAGCCTAAATGCAGCTCTACAGATAATGTGGGCTTTAAGCAATCTATCCACATGGGAAATGAAAACATGGATATTTTTTTGTTGTTTTTATTTACATTACAAGGCGGCAAAAGAATATTAGCTATACTGTGTAAAGCTGGTGTGTGTTAGGGTGGGGTTAAAGCTTTCAGTGACATGAATTAATAATGAAAGATTTAAAATCATATACTTTTCTTTTGCTTTACAGGACAAAGTTAAACAGTAGCACAACGCTTCCTGGATGCATTGTACTCAGCGTGTGTGATTGCTAAATATGTATTATGCATCAATAAATTTCTTGCTTTAAGTATGAAATATTCCAGCAATGAATTTGCAAAAGCAAAATAAATAAATACATAAAAAACAAACAGCTGATGCTGTGCAAAAAAGGTACATTATAAACAACGTGTTTCTGTCTTCCTTGGTTTGCCTTTTAAAATAACTTTTAAGGTATAACTGATTTGATAATTCTAGGAAAACTTTACTACTCCAATGGTAAAGTTTTTATCACATATAAAGGATGATATACTAACATATATATTATATTAGTGAGAAAATGTAAATTTGAGTAGGGTCTGCAGAACAATAAATGTCACAGTTAAGTTACCTAAACTCTTGGTTATTATGAGGGCGAGGATTTCTGTTCTGTTCTGTTGCTACAGATTAAATTTCATACAATCTATGTGGGTTTTACATTAACAGCAATTTTTACATCAGTGTAAATTTAAAGCCAAACATAAAGTATATTATACTTTAAATGTCAAGCAAGCAAAGATGAGATAATAATCTAACCAATGCATTGCAAAAGAAACAAATCCAATTAGCATCAAAACCTAAATGCATACCTTCTGAAGGAGAAAGATGCTTTTGCTGCTCTGTTGTGAGAGAAAGACAGACAGACACATGGTGGTGAAATGTGACCAAGCCATGAAGCAGCAGTGTGAAAGCATTTGTTACATGGCGTGCAGCACAGACAGAGACAATGCTGATGGAACACAATCAGCACACAGTATCACAAATCTTGAGTAGTAAAATATCAGACATGCAGGTTAATTTAGTGAAAACATTTGGAATATCGTCCTGGCATGTGTCACACACCGCTTTATGGTGCTCACCTCTGTTGTGCTGCAGGAGGACAATGGTAGGGTTTACTTTGCTGGTTGAGGGATAACCAAAGCTGGGAGTTGATGTGATGCAGTTCTGAGAGTCAGTGAGGGCTGGAGCTTGGTTTTCGTTTATGTTTTCAGGTAAATTGTCCTAAAGGTTATAGGAAAAGGCTTAAAGAGTCAACAAAATAAGTATATGCTTTCGAGGAAATGTAATTAAATCCTAAACTAAAAACCATCCCAAATAAAGTTAAGGAACAAAAGGTCTTAAAAGTAGTAGAAATAAACACACCTGGAAATGAATGTTGTTTTCAGGAGGTAGTTGAGCTGTGCTGTTGCTGCCTCCCTCAGCCACTCCTTTATAGCTGTCCCCATTAATCTGGCTCATCCAGCCACCTGAAAAGAGTCAACAACTTCCGGAGTTTGACAGCTAGTACAGCAAGAATAAAAACACTAAAGCCGAGAATAAAAGGTGCAGTTTTTCTGTGGACTCATAACAGCAAACCACAACAGATGATTGCAACTCAAATAAATCTCCATTTCATTCAGCTGAGGGAGTGCTTTCATGCAAAGAGCTGCTAATATCCCCAGAAAAAAGAGAAAAACCAAGATTCTCCCACAATCTCTGAACTTTGTCAAGAGAACAAAAAGCCTATTCAGTCAGCTGCAAAGATCATTTGTTCCCAAAAGCCTTTTTATTCAAGCTGAGCAACAATTACAGCATCTCCCCAACAGTACTGGCCAGCCTCCAGTTCACTTCCAAAATGCTCTGCGTTGCAAACAAGCCCACAGTCGGGCCTCCTGCTCCAAAGTGCAGCGTGGGCAGGCCATGACAAAGAAGCTTTTTGACACTTACATGGAAATATGAGCAATTGCTCCTTATCATGACTCTAAGAGAGCCTGACAACTGAGCACACACTTCAAAATATACAATATTATATAAACCTGCTAGAAAAAAAATCCAAAAGGCACATGTGGAATTTTTTATAACTAAGTAACATGATGAAATGCCTTTTAAATTACAGTAACATTTACATCCTCTGTCTACATTCTATAGACGTCTCATTTTTCTTCTTTCATGGCTTTGTAATTGTTGCCACCTTCTGAATATTATTTCATCATGTGGAGAGCTCTTATGATTCAGAGGAGGCAGAAACCCCTGACTTACTTGGCGCTGTCATGACGTTTGACTCATCGCTGATGCTGTCTTCATCATCTATGTGGACGAGCGTGGCCCTTAGAGTCACAACCCCTTTCCCTTTGCACACTCTGCTCGGGTCCAAATCTGAAAACAAGAATGAGACGCTTCAATCCTCTGAATTTAAGGTCTCATTTCTGCATGCTGCATTCTCAGAGTGTGCTTATGCTCCAGAACTGAACTTATTGCAAACTCATGGCCCAAATGACTGAAATAGAACTAAAAGATCAAAACCAGGCCATGAAATTAATATCTTGTGCTCTGTAAAACCACCATGGTGTCAAGAGGTAAAAGTGGAGCATCTGACAATCTCAAATAGGTGTAAGCTTCTTATAGATTTCTGAGTAAGTATGCAGAGTCCAAGAGTTGTACATGTTGAAAAATTAATGAGGTGATAGGAAATCTCACCTGCATTAGGAATCAGGTCAGGAGAGCCTTTCATGGTTTTTAGAGGTGTGATCCTGACGCTGCAAACAGCCCGAGGACCTGATACAGTACAGTCAACAAACACAAATAGACCAAAAAAGCCATAATTATATAGTATATGTCATAAATGTACATATTTTTGCCTCTTAATATATTTATTATATTTTTTAAAAGGGATAATTAATTAACATCTCTGTAAATGTGTCATTTAGCTGTAAAGCAAATTTTCATCTTTTGTCCTTTTGGCAAGGTGTAATATGCCAACATTAATAATAAAATCACCCACTTATTAGCATAGTCATGTTTTACAGAAATATGTAATATAGCTGCTGAATTTACGAGTATTTTGAATCTTTGTGTGCAAGTCATATGGTTAATTGAATTATTGGATAAACTCTCACTGGAAGTTGTTCTTGGTCCTTTGCTGCCCTCTACTGGAGAGCTCTGGAAGAGAAAAAAATGTATATAAATGTGAGGAGATTTAGACCCAATCAAAGTAAAAAAAAAAAACTAGCTAATAATAAGAAGTAATAGTTTCTCAGGCAGATGAAAAACTCCAAAGCATTTCAAAGTTTTCTTGACATGTGATTTTGCAGTCCAACTACATTCCGCCAACCCATTTATAGGGCAATTTAGACGTGAATGGAGCAAATCTTCACGGGAAACTGTGTTTAGCTGTGCCAGTCTCCAAACTATATGTGCCTTGTTGTGAAAACCAGATACACATGGAAATGTCTGCTTTGTTCAGCTCCTGTACATCACATTCAAGAAACCTTTACATGTGCGGACACAAGACCAGCTGCATGGTCTTCTTGCAGCATGCAATGTGTTTTACTAAACATATTCAATACTACTGAAACAGCTTGCTGCAGTAAAAATAGTGACACAAGTGGAAAATTAAGGGACCAGCTGGGGAGCATAACAGCTCACAACACCGCGGTCAGATTGGCATAATTCTGTCAGAATAGCACACCACAGGTTCACATTTATCTATCAGTTTAGGACTCTTTATCAAAGCTGCATGCCTTTAAGTTTTATAGAGAAGTTTAGCCTAATTTAAATAAATGCTGGAAAATCAAAACAGTAACTGTGTTGCCTTTACAGGCTAAAAGGAAGGATCAGGGTCTGCATCTGTAGAGCATGCAGAGGCAGCACCAAGGCCACCAGAAAAGTAGCAGCGAAACTTCCCACTCCTCCACTGGGCCTCCCATTGAACTCAGCCAGCATGGCTGATTTAAGAGACATCTCTATTCAAAATCCCAAGAAATAAGCCAGTCAAGTCAGGATGCGAACACACACAAAAGCAGTCACCATGCACACATACCCGCACACAGACACTGCAACTATGCTTTCATTTGTAGATTAGATAAAAGTGTTGAAATGTATGAAGAGGAAAATGTATAAAATTTGTTGTCAAATCTAATCCTCTTTATTCCATTTAGGGTGCTTTCTTGCTTGTTTCAGATGGCGACGAGCTTGTGGGACTGTGTCTGCATGATGTTTACAGATGGCAGTAAATAAACCAACCTGCAGAGCAGACTGATGTTCCAGCTGGAAACCTCCACAAATAGTCCTAAATGGATAGAGGGGGGTGGGAGCAATTCCAAACCAGTCTCAAGCGGACACTGGGCTAAAACCTTATAAACTTCCAGTGTGTGTACTGAGTTTTCCCTTAGTGTGTATTTATTTTTCCTCTTTCTAATAAAAGCTTCCTGGCCCCCCTATGCATCCATAATCTCATTTTCAAACCATTAGCCATCATTCCTTTGAGGATTTCTTAAACTGATCTAATCCCTCTGCATCAACTGTATCCTCAAATGAACCACAATATGGTGAATCTATAAGAGACGACACACAGCAATAGAAGCTCTTATAAATGACAGTTAGGGAGAAGCTGACAGCAAGTTGCATTCAGTTCATTATATATAAACACACAAGAGTGGAGATTATCCCAGCCCTTTTTAGGAAGAGATACATCAGAACAGAGCAGAGCAATGAAGCCATCCATCCAACCCATGAAAAAGAGGAGAGCAGCACTGGAGCTAAGTGATGGCCAACGTTGGTCAAGCCAAGACAAACAGGAAAAAAGAGGACGCTGTATGAGAAGTGTCCTAATTTCCTAGTAACTCGTTATAATCTATGGAGCTCCCAGACACCCTGTGGTTTATTTGTGGACTAAAATTGATTCATCTTGGAGTTAAAATAATCTGTTCAACATCTGTTGAATATTTGTTTGACATTTTATTGATACTTATTTTGAGATATTTATTAACCCCAAGATCACACTTTCCACAAGAATTTTTCAGATGATTAAAAAAACTTTAACAGTTTGTTTTTATTCTCGTATGAACAGAGAGGAAAGAAGATCAGTCACAACCTTTACTTTAAAAAATAAGTCAAAACACAGACAGAAAACATTTTAGGTGTTAATTTGCACACCAACGTTTAATAGAGGACAATTATTTTTTAAATAATCACAAAACAGCCAATGAGGAAAAATGATCCCATATGCGTGCCTCAGTTCCACCACTAAATAACACTCACAAGCAGATAAATAAACAGGCCACTGACTCCTGGGTCGAACAGAAATATCTTTCCAAAATGAACAACTCCCAAAAGGCCATGACCATCTAAAATTCTCGCTGCAGATCCACAGTGATACATTACCTACTTGATGATATGCAGAGAGTCCTTAGTCCACAGAAGGGTCCCTCTAAAGCCCTGTGAGCTGTCTGGCTAGGCTTTGAGGGTCTCATCTGAGCCAGACTATCCCCCCACCCTGACCTTGACCCTTAAATCTAAGGATCTTTTTTGTTTTTTACACCAGGCGCTTTCTGATGGAGCTGTCACCACATGCCACCTGGGAATGTGGCACCCACTCTACAACTGTGCAGACCACCATATAAAAATCCTCCTTCCACTTGATATGCACACGTAGGACCTGCAGATGAGAGCCAGACAGAAAAGCATGGCTGCAGCTTGCTACTAGATGACTTAGCAATCTCTAAGGTTTATAATTTGTTAATGTTATTAGATCTGATACAAAATTTTATCCATCCATCCATCCATCCATCCATCCATGTGGAGCCTATTCCAGAAAATAGCAGGCGAGCTCTTTGCAGAATATTGAACATAGAAACTTAGAAAGATAAGGTGTGTCAGTCCTCCTGTTTTACATCTTACCCTTAAAGAGTCTATCCTAACAAGTTGTGACATGAAGTTTTACAGCCCATGGGCATGGGTTGCATGCTTGTGAGAATTAGGACAAATTAGAAGCTAGGAAAGAATATAGCTGTTTCAGGTAGTCAGTAAAAACTACTACTACAACAAAAGAGAGACAAACGCAGAAAGCACAACCATAGGAAGTATCAGAGTGATTAAGTAGTTGCTTTTACTTGCTTTGGTAAAACATATTAATATACCATACCTGCAACTAGAGCAAGTGAGAAGCAGCTAACTTAGTTGCCACCTAGCAGCCATGAAACTAGCCTAGACACAATGTTAGCTGCTGCCTAGCCACAATGCTAACTGCCTAGCCACAATGCTAACTGCCTAGGCGCAATGGCCGCTAGCAGCTGTGACTGCTAAAATGGGACTTTCATTTTTCGAGACTGCATAAATCAGATTTGAAAAGTTACACAGAGAAGATTAGCAAATATGCTCAAACAAGCTAAAAAGTGGTTTTACATCCAAAAGCATCAAATTTCCTTGGTAATATGTTTTTTTAAAGGATTTAAGCACTTATATTTGAATCAAACATAATTTTTTATAGCCAACATAAAAGTTGGTTAATGTGGTTATTTTTAAAGAAATTAGTAATTATTTTGTCCAAAAGAATGTGTGTTTTAGTAAAGGAAATCCCGCTTTTACATCCTCGATGGCTTCATGTGCACCTACTGTGTTGTCAACTACTTGTTAGGTCAACAAAGCCCACTGCTACTGCAGTCATTTGACATGGTCAGAATGCTAATTAACCACTTTCTCACTGAAATTGCCCCCTTTGCTTCCAGTAGACAAAGATCAGTTCAAACAATCAATGTGAAGAATCAGAGGACGATTGTACGAGTTATTTGTGATCAGTGGGCAAATCAGACCCCACTTTTCCATCAAATCGCATATTTAGGAATTACATTAGATCTGAATGATACACTGACACATGTGAAAGTGGTACATTAAGCTATTGTGATCGTGTGCCAACTTAAATAAACATCTCCCCTCATATTAGTTGACATGTATCAGAAAAAAAAAGTATCAGCTATATAGCTGATACTTAATGCACCAATAAATCAACAAAATGCGAGCATATGTCATCTATTAGTGCAATCCTAGCGCATTTTTCCCTCGGCTGCTAAATTTCGTATGTTTGCTTGTGGCTGGGAGTTTTCTTTATCTGGATCATCTTTTAGATTTTCTCTGTTTGCCTGTTCTGAAAACTAAACAAAGGCAGGATGGCACCAAGTCGAACTATGATGTGTGTCATGCAGGGGGTCTCTGTGAAACATTCAGAGGCTGCCTTGACACTAGGCTAAGTCAACACAAAGGGCTCTCATCACACACTCAGCTGTACTATGGATGGAGAGAATGGACTATTACGTAAAACTGTTTGACTTCTGCTTTGTCAACAAATGGCAGAGAGGGGTGAAGCTATCCAGTGCCGTGCGCAGATCCCACCAAACAGCTCCAAACATGGCTTGAAAAGGCTACTCCAGAGCTGCAGCTTATCCCCTTAATTAAGACCCTCCCAACTCTCTTCCATAAACAGCTTCCATGCTGGACAGCAGCCCTGGATTCTACACATTCCTGAATTGAAGCTATTTGAAGTTCCTTTCAAACAACTGCAGCATAAAAGGAAACACACGTAACTTACACATTACAGTCATTATGACGCTGTGGGGGGGATCGTAATGGATTCATGCTTATCATGGAATTTAGCTTAATCCCAGCCTTTAAATTCTTTGAAGCTGAGTTAAATAACTATCAGAGCCACAAAGACACTGAACTGGATTACAATATTAAGATCTTGGTTTAGGGATGTTTTCTGAACCTTTAATTAGGCTGGAGAGTTTCACTGCATGCCAGTGTGTTAGTGAGCAACCAAAACAGTTGCTGCACGTGATCATGGGCAGGTACTCTGCGCGAGGACCACTTGACTTGTGAGTGTGAAGGTCTTTGGGAGGGCTGCATAAACCAATCTCTATCTCAATACTATTCTGTATATAGCAAGTCTGTTAGGCTTTTAGAGCCAGTGTTATAAGAATGTCAGAGACTTGACAGTTCAGCCAAGATGATCCATCTTCACAGCAAATGCTCCAGGCTGCACGTCAACAGTGAGGAAACTTGGATCGCAGACTTTGCAGAAAGGGTAAACAATGAATGTTTAAGTGGCTCTGCACTTCTTAAAAAGTTTATTTTTTAGTTGCCAAGTGACAAATTAGTTAAATAATTTCAACAAAAGGATAAACTATTTCAGCTGTAGCATTTAATTTGGGAATATGAATAAGAGGGACACATGGTGTTTATTCAATGTCATAACTAAATAATATGGCCAGCTGTGTGCATCAGATTCCTCACAGCTTAGATACGGGACATTAGGTGAGCTGCAATGATAATTCAAATAATTGTCTGAGAGAGTGCTGAAAGCGTTTCCTCATCTCTGCTGGATGTTTTGACTCCAACAAGGGTTGGAAGCTCTGAGTGGGTTCCCTAATATAACTCTGTGAGCACCCGTGTGATAGCACTGCTTGATAATTGAGTCATAGGATATGGCGGCTAAATGTGAATATAAACAGCGATGTGATAATCCAGGAATTTTAAGTGCTATGAAGGTATCCTCGTGTGAAATGAGCGTGCAGCAAGACTCCAGAGAGTCTCCATCATCTGTTTATTTCAGGAATGTGGGTGTAGTCCTATTTGCCCCATCGCACCCAGATACAAACACAACTGGCAGCAGCATCAGCAACAGCCTGCCTTCAAATGTGGCAGCACACATATCACAATTTCACGACTTTCTTATATTTAAACATCTTAAAAAGTGCATAGTATCAGCACAGCCTATGCAGAATATATGTATATATATATATATATGCAGAATATTTCTCCAAAAACATCTCTTTTGATGCTGTTGTTTTCCTTTTTTGAAGACATCCATCAGCTAGAGGAGGAGGGTGGAGGCGGGTTCAGCTTAAATCCATCACCAAAGCATAAATTGTTTTTAACTGCCTTGTTTACATGCATCCACGATAGAGAGAGGTTGTCTTTGTGACATGGACCTTGAAAAGCCAAAACCTAACACTTCACTTCACCATCCACTTCAACCAATGGCAGGCATTGTCTAAAGGAGACAAGTAGGGTGAGAGCACGTTGCCAAGCAACCTGTTGTAACATTAACACAGAGTGAAAACAGAAACCTGATGTCTAGCTGAAACATCCGGCCTGATCCAAAGCCATTGGTTATTCGCAGTAAAGACAAAACTCCTGGCACTGCTTTGGTTGTTGCTCATCTCATACAAGCATCCAGCTTCACCTAACAGGTGGTATGCATACATTCTGGGGGATAAATATGCTTAAACAAAGAGAACAATATCATTAATTTATCTGGCTATTATCCAGCCAAACACACTAATTCTTTATAGTCTGAACATGAGTGCAGTTGGGAAACGCTTCAACTTCTTATTTGTGTCTCAGAAACAGATAATTGACACTTTATTTGCCAAAGCAATTAAATTTCATTAAAAAATCTATGCAGATGTTAATTCAGCTTTAAAGATAAAAATAAAACACGTCACTTGTTAGTTCTAATAGTGTCTGACAACTTTTCAAAGCACACGGAGATCATTGAGGGAAAACCAAAAGCATGTGATCTTAAGGTCAGCAGGTTTGACAAATCTTTGGAATTCAGTTTAAAGATTTATGTTTATGAGGTGGTCCTATTAAATCTAGGGGAGCCGTGTAATATGACTCTGAACAAGCTCCATAAAATATTAACAAGTTAACCAGGTTGAACAGGTTGCATCCTCATTCTGTAGGTGATCATTTCTGTTCATCAAACTTAAAGGACCAAAGTGAAGCAGTTTGAAATTAATTGATCAAGTTTAAACAGGACAAATGCTGCAGGTAAGATAAAACAAACCGATTCTGTTTAAATGTTACTTTCATGGAGACATCTCCAGCCAGTAATCCTACTAACAAATATTTGATTTGGAAAAAAATCTGTCATTCTAATTTAGATGCACAAATAAACTAGTAAAGGTAACTTCAGTAAGACTAGATACACTCACTAGTTCTAATTCAACCCAAATTCAACAGAGCTCATGTTTGATTTGCTTTAATTGCACAACATGTGCATGTGATCACTGGCTTCCCTGTTTTTTAACAAACGCTTCACAGTTGAGCTGCTGAACATCAAATACATGACTGATATAACTATCTGTTGCATGTGGAAAACTATTAACATCTCTAAACAGTTACTGTGCAGCTTCTCTGCTGAGAGGGATCTGCTTCATTCACTGATGGACTGCTACTTAGCCCACACTGCTGAAAGCAGAAGACCTGCAGGACATGTGGGGAGCTAATGCATGTCCTGTACTTTCTGCACAAACATTGCTCTGCTGATCTTATTTAGATGTGTCCATCAAGACCATGTAAGGAAAAGCGCAGATTAGTTTGTGTACAACGATGTGCAAATCAGTCAGACTCAGTTTGATTAATTATTTGTGCGTAGGTAAATTTTTCATCAGGCTCAATAAGTGTCATGTTGCGAAGAGTGCTTGTAGTAAAATCATGAATGAAGGCAGGCAGGAAAATCTGCTTAGTTTCACAGAACTCGCTGAGGGAACAGGGACAAATTATGATAAAAGCTAAAAATTACTTTTCTTTTTTCCCTCTGAGATTTAATTTAATAAATAAAGGGGAGCATTTAATAAATAAAGGGGAGAATTGAACAGCAAGACTTTCCCACTGCACGTTTGTAAGATTAATCAGAGAAGCCCACATTATAGATCAGTTACTTTTGGAACAGTTTAGAAGCACTTCAGCTCAACGCTGGACATACAAGATGCGGTGGCTCTTCATTTCCTCCTATGTGAGTCTACACTTGTGAAGCAGTTATTCTTGTCACATGCTGTTCATTATGAATCCAAACAGACCCGTTTTTCAGACTTACGTATACAGTTAAACATTCACATCCTTGTGTCAACAGAAGCAGAGAACTGCTACTACTGTGCTGTTATACAGCAGCACAGGTGCTCAGTCATGTTCTCAAACACTAAAATAAAACGTTTCCTCCCCACATATCCTGTAAGGTAAACCTTCTAATTAAACACGACAAAACACACAGACACAAACCCTAACAAAGCAATTCTGTCTCATAATGCAATGAAAATAACAGGTTCACATAATGCAATGAAAATAACAGCCCCAAACATCCTCATGCCGCATTATATGCATTCCATTAAAAGCAGAGTCCTGGTGGTACAAGCTCCTGTCTGCACGAGGGACAGCCCGTGTACTGCTTCCTTCATTGTTTCACAATGACAAACGAAGCGTCACTACCTGCCTGTAAACTTAAACATGTTTAGAATATTTGTAAGGTTGTAGAGCCAGAATGAATGACTGAAGCCGGGCTTCAGGCACCAGGGCGGTGCGTTCGGTCGGATTTGTCTCTACTGCAGCAGCTGTCCCAAAGCCAGAGAGAGTAATGTTACTGGGATGCAAAATCTAACAAATCCACACTCACACAAAGCACTTTCATTTGCTAAAATAAGCGCAAATGAGGCAAATATGTACATACGTGCCGCTGGTTCCGCATCTTATGTTTTTTTTTTTAATTTTTTTATGAGCATCCACAACCCAAATTCAGCTGTTTGAAAAGTGACGAAAGAAAAGTGAGAAGACCTTTAAGAAGATTAGACAAAAGGTCCGCAGCATCCATGCAGCAGGAACACTCACCTCTGTGTGTTGGTGATCCAGCGTTGGGCTTGCTGCTGCAGACACACTTCACTGAGCTTCCCACCAGCGTCCTGTCAGCGCTTCACCCGCGATGTGCTGCGTAAACACCGCGGAGCACTGCCGGGGCGAGGGGAGGGCGCGAGGGGGCTGGCACCTCGCATTCAAGTTAAGCCCGATGCTTACGCCCAAACATGGTGAAATGTAGTTAATGATGGTACACTTATAAACATGTTTGTTCACTTCAGTTTTAGTTATTAGCTACTTATGCATGAAATAAATACCAAGCTTTATTTCAAATGAATTAAAACCAAATGATTTACTAATCTCATATTTAATTCCCAATAGAAAATAAATAGCACATCAAATGTTGAAACTGATATGCTTTTTAAAAAGTTGAATTGAATTGAATTTATTTTAAACAATGAAAAAAATATAGCAATATTTTTAAAGTAGTGAGAATACAATGCAGGAAGGAACTGGTTTATCTAACCTTCCACCAAGGAAGCAAATGAACCAGTAGCTGAAACCTCATCACACTAAAAAAAAAAAACAAACAAAACATTAGCTATAGTAGGCAAAGAATAATAAAACTATAGATGGGTTGGAGTTATAGTCTATTCAATAGTAAGTCATTTCTTGAAAGACTTATTATTAAGTGAACAGTGGCTCAACAAATGAGAATATTTATTCCCACTGTAATCTTTTCATTGAAAATATTTGCTTATTTGATTTCAAGACATTTCAGAAAAGTCGGTACATGAATAACCAAAGGAAAACAATAGGTACAAATGAAAAAAGTGAGTTGATTTACAAATAATTAGGTCAGTTGGCAACAGGTCAGTAACATGAGTGGGTTTACAAGAAGCATTTCAGAGACAAACACCCACCCCCGACTTCATTGATACAAATGTGGGCAGAGACTTGCCAATCTTTGGCAAGCGATGCCTGAAAAGTAAACTAAAATTTCATAAAAATGCTAACCAACGTGACAATCCAAACA
The DNA here is from genome assembly GCA_037177515.1 of Pseudomugil tenellus. Lineage (NCBI taxonomy): Eukaryota > Metazoa > Chordata > Actinopteri > Atheriniformes > Pseudomugilidae > Pseudomugil > Pseudomugil tenellus. The sequence continues at coordinate 6,380,097 of JBAMHX010000018.1, read as the reverse complement.
CATCTCACCATCTACAATGTATGATGTGATCAAAATCAGGATTCAGAGAAATAGGAGGAATCTCTGTGCACTAAGGACAAGGTTTAAAGTCAAAACTGGATGGCTTCTTTAGTCTGTTAGGCTGGCATTACAGACACACCCTACTGGAAATCTTGCTTGTTATCTGCAGATTTTTTTTGGATCAAGAGCAGTATTTAATTGTTTTATGTAGTGCTATAGTCATTTACAAAGTTTATACTATCTGCTGTGGAAAAATGAAAAGGAAACAACACAAATCAAGTTCATTCTAAGCGTTGAAATACCATAAGTTGCATACAGTAAAACAACAATCAATGGTAAATACCCCCACTCCCAAAAAAAGTTGGGATGTTGTGTAAAATGCAAATAAACACAAAACACTGCTTTACCCATATCAAAACCACATATTTTATTTCCCCAAAAATACAACATGTGACAAACCTTTAAATAAAAAAAAGATAAATATAAGTTCAGATTAATATAATAATAGTAACACGTCTAAAGTAAACTGGTGATGTAAACAGAGTGATGTTTATCATTGTGTAGCATCTCCTAGTTATTTAGCAACTGTTTGTAAATGTCTGGGAAGCTAGGAATCCTGTTGCTGGAGTTTTAGGAAAGGAATGCTGTCCCATTCTGGTTTGAGGCAGGATTCAAGCTGCTTAACAGGTTCTGGGCCCTTAGTTGTAAAATGTTTCTGTCATGATGGTCAGATGGAGGAAGCTCTGGAATGCAGACAAGCTAGTTCATCTTCTAGACTTCTAGACTCCCGTCGTGTAAAGCAATGCTGTTGTGATGGATGCAGAATGTGGTTGAGCATTGTCTTGCTGAATTATGTAAACCCTTCCCTGAAGAAGACATTGTCCTAATAGATGTTGCTCCAAAAGCTCTATAAAGTAGATAGACCTGATGATAGAAGTGCTCTTTGAGATGACAAACTGGAATATTCTCTGTGAACCACATGGAGATGCATCAACTGAGTGTGTGACAGATTTTTCAACTTCTGTGTGGACAGTACTGTCCTAACAAGAAGAGTAAAATACTCATACATAATAAAAAGAAAGCCTTCAGGTAAATGGAGGAAAGGAAGTATTGAAAACAACACAAAACAACTTTAAACTACAAACATGCAAAGAGGAATTCTGGGAAATGTCCCAGTAAGGGACACTCCTCCACCCGTCTCCGAGGAGGTCCCAGGCACAGACGCTCCTCCACCCGTCTCCGAGGAGGTCCCAGGCAGGGACGCTCCTCCACCTGTCTACAAGGAGGTCCCTGGTCAGGACGCTGCTCAACTGGATCTTGTAACCGGGGAGGTCCCAGCCCGGGACGTTCCTCCGCCACCAGTGGTTCGTGTCGCCAAGGAGCTCCCAGTCTGGGACGCTTCTCCACCCGACTCCGGGGAGGTCCCAGTCCGGGACACTCCTCCACCCAAATCCAGGGAGGTCCCAGGCCAGGGAGGTCCCAGAGGACGGCGCTCCTCATCTGGTTCCCACGTCAGACAGGGTCTGTGGGGTGGCTATTCCTCAGGGCCCTGACTTCCTGCCTCCAGACCGGCCTTCCGAGCCCGGCTTCCTGACTCTGTGGCCTCCAAGCCGGCCTCCCGAGCACGAACTCTGGTCCCTGCGGCTTCCGGGCCAGCCTTCCGACTGGGGGCTTTCATGTCTGCCGCCTCTGGGCCTGAGTGTAAGTATCACTGTCTAGGATCTATTTGAAGTTTGGTTGTAAATAAACCTATTTCAGTGGATTCTACCTGCCTTGCCTTTACATGCGTTTTGGGTCCATACCTCCATCTCCACCCTCCACCCGTGACAAACATGGTATAAACTTTCATTGCTATGCGGATGATACTCAAATTTACTTATCCATGATGAAGAAAGATGAAACCAATTACTTTCTTAGATTACAAAGATGTCTTAGACATAAAGACCTGGATGACTCTGAATCCTCTCATTTTAAAGAGGTCGTTGTCTTTGATTGTCTTTGATTAATCTGGATGGCATTCATTTGGCTTCCGGTGCTACAATGATGAAGCTTGGGGTTGTTCTTGACCAGGATTTGTCCTTTGAGTCACATATATAACACGTTTCTAAAACCACTTTCTCCCATCTACATAATATTGTAAAAATTAGAGACATTCTGTCTCAGAGATGCATTAGTGAGATTCATTGGCTCTCAGTTAAGTTTAGGATTGAATTTAAAATTCTTCTCCTCACATATAAAGCTCCAACATAAAATTGGGAGGAAGAGCCTTTGGCTATCAGGTCCCTCTTATGGAACCAGCTCCCAGTGTGGGTACGGGAGGCAGACACCCTGTCTACCTTTAAAATCAAGCTTAAAATCTTCCTTTTTAATCAATCTTATGGTTAGGGATAGTCTAGCCGTCCATTAGTTATTCAGTAATGGGGACGTCTCCTGCCGGAGATTTTCCCTTCTGGTTAAAAGGGAGTTTTCCTTCTCACTGTCACCTCATGCAGCTCAGGATGGGAGACTGGATAAAAGTCGAGATTCAATGTAATCTTTTGGGTTCCCTTAACTAGGCACTGGTTTTTCTTAATCTTTTGATAATAAACATTGCAGATGGGGAGATTTTCACAATATTATGATCATATTGTTTTCTGAAATTGTACTGCAATTTTGAGTAGTAGTACTTTTGCCTTTTAATCTCAGATTTGTGAAAATGGACAACTTTACATCTGAGAGGCTCTTTTTCTTTGAAGTGCTCCTTTTCTGCCCAGTCAAGTTACTAAACTTTTGCCAATGATCATAATCAGTTTTCAAATGTTTCTCCAGCCTTTTGTTGCCCCAATACTACTTCACTGTTTTAAGATGTGTTTTGCCATGAAATAAAAAATGAGTCGATATTTTTTTCAAGAAATGGCAAAAAGTCTGTTTCAACATCTAATATTTAGTTTATGTTGCGTTAGTAACAAAAATGGGTTAATGAGGTTTGTAAATCATTGGAATCTGTCTTTAATATAAATTTTTTAAAAATCTTTTTTTTTAAAAAACAAACAAACAAAAAAAAAAAAAAAAACAAAAAAACAATGCAACCTTAATATACACCTGATGTCTAAACCCATTTGTTAATTAGGAGTCAAACTAGAAACACATGAATGTCTATTGTGCCATTAAGTAATCACCATATTACACAGGATGTAGCATTTACAACAGAAATAAGCCAGACTAATCAACTTTACGTGTCATTTCATTTGAAGTGATTAGAAGGCTTTTACTTTCAGCTTCACAGCATAAAAAATGCACAGGTTAATCTGTTTTTCTTCATCAGTTGTCCTTGTCATTACTTAAAAAAAAAACTTATTTCATTTATTCAAACATGAATCTCATCTATCTGCAGTTCATCACTTTATGTGAAGTCTTTTGAATCAAATGATTTTATTAGTCTTCATCTATGTTCACAACAGTGAGATAATCTGGGTAAACTACAGGCAAATCAAGGACTTCCTCAAATGATGCAATGTTGGTTGGATTCCACAGAGAGTTTAGAGCACCATCAAGTGTTCAAATAGTAAAACAACTTTAAAATTAAGTGGCTCTAAGTCCGTCCATCCATCCATCCATCCATCCATCCATCCATCCATCCATCCATCCATCCATCCATCCATCCATCCATCC
>JBAMHX010000018.1:6363112-6376346 GCA_037177515.1 Pseudomugil tenellus | reverse complement strand
ATCCATCCATCCATCCATCCATCCATCCATCCATCCATCCATCCATCCATCCATCCATCCATCCATCCATTTTCTAACTGGTAGCAGGAGCATATTCCAGTAGTCAACGGGGTGAGGCAGGGTGGGGCTCGAAGTACCAAACTTAAATAGACACACACATCCATGTATCTAAATTTACATATTTTCATATATAATTAAGAAATTATACTATATTAGATCTGATATACAACAGAATATCTAAAAAGACATCCATATACAACACAATTATAGGAACTATACAACATATTTGATTAAAACTATTAATTATTTTTCATTAGTAAGTATTTATCATTGTCACAAGCCTTGTTATAATGAACAGCTATCATAATATAATTTCTGAATGTTTCACATTTATTACACACAAAAGTTTTTTCAAGAAAAAAAAAGATATAATGATAATTACACACACTCCCTTCCACAGATCTGCTCTCCCCCCAAAAAATATGACAACTGAATATCTGTCAAATACAGAAAAGGAAAAAAAAAGTTTCCGTCTGATCGCTTGCATCTTGTTAAATCCTGTTAGTGGTTAAATGAGGTTCATTACTGACATTTTGCGTCTCTGTTATAAAATAACTTTAAAGCCTAAATTCAGAAAAGGTCGTGGTGTGTGGGTATCACCGCAGGCGGCGGGGCACAGGAGGAGCTGAGTCTGCTTGTCTATGCGAGGGCCTCTGAGGAAGTGCTCGGGTCGGGCAGGATATGTAGCGCTCATGCTGCACTTCTGGCACTCTGCAGGAAGCATATCAACGATGAAAGTTTATCAGTTTTGAAGCATATTCAGTAAAAGGTCCAACTTCTTGTTTCAATAAAAATAGATGCAGTTATGACATACACGTCACATATACACTGTAAAATGTGTGGTATTTAAAGTGTCAGTGTTATTTTTTGAAATGAAAAGTTCTCAAAATTCTTCTAAAGCAAATTATCAGATGTTATATAGATGTTACATTTAAAATCTATTTTTATTATTGCAAACTTTAGATAAGATGGTGTGTTTAAAGTTCATAGTTCTCAAGGGATAAAACAACAGAAGAGTTTTGGTATTTGTACCTCTGAATTATTATATCCACTGACACACTTCACTTCACATTCTGCAAAAAAAAAGCTTTTTCGGTAGCTAAATTAAATATTAGTTTTAATATCTGAAAGTTCTTAATAGGGTTGTTGATCACATGGATTTACTCATGCTTATTATTATCTTGCTCCTTTATGACATTAGTTTGCCATGATTGACAATAAAGAAGGAGAAGGAGAAGTGGTGGACAATGAGATAGAAGGTGGGCAAGATGAGTAATTTTTTTAGAAAACCAAACCAAAAGTTCTGCTGAAGCAAGATGTTTAAGAAACTTTGTTATAAGGACAAAACACAGACACACGTGACTAAGTGTTTAACTTACTCAGAAAGACGAGTGTACTGGGCAAACTGATGGAAATATGGGAGTTAATCTGCATCAGCAGTCTCTCAAATAGCACCACATGACATTTATACACCAGCAGAATTTATAGTCGAGGCATGGAGGGTGAAGAGTCCTGCCCAAGGACAAGCAGGAGTCGAACCTGCAACCTTCCAGTTAACAACTCTAACACCTGACCCATTGTTGTCCCAATATTGGTCAAGTCACAGCAAGTCACAAGTGTAATCAGCAACTGAGAAGCAGTAATAAGGAAGGAAGTGAAATCAAACAGAAAACTCAAGGGGGATAAATTGTACTAAATAAAACAGGAAATGAGATAAACACACCGATGACTCCACCTAAAGTCAAAGATAACCTGAAGAGAACCAACATACTGAGAAAATACAAGATCTCAAACAGAAACCTATAGATATGTTCAAACATAATAAGTTTAGTGTTGCAAAGTGAAACAACCTACATATATAACTTAATCTGTAAGAGCCCAGCGTGACATATATGTTACGTTTACTTTCTCAGAAATATTGCATCATTTTATGGTAAAAACTTTGATGAAAATTCTGTAGCACACAATCTGACTTTTGTCTTCTGCCTTAATGGACACCAAAAACTAAAAGTTTATACAATGAAGATTATGACATCACATAGTTATAAAAGGTAAAAATCTCTAAAAATAGTATCCTTCTTTATATATATGTTTGGTTAAAGTGACAAATAAAGACCTCATATAAAAAACTGACTTTTTTTCTTGTGCTTTTTCATGGGTTGGATCTTTAAGGGTTAAATCAACAACAACAAAAAAAGAATATATGTTACAACTCTACAAAATGTATTTTGCTTGAATAATTTTCAGTTGCATCAAGGATCCATACAACACAATACTATTGGTATTCTATGTTTCACCTTATGTGAATCTGTGTGCATGAATATCTGAGGTTTTCAGTGAAAATGTTGTAAATATTTAAAACTTTCATATGTGAATTCTTCGTGTAGACCTCATTCTATGTTACGAGAATGTAACAAGGACAATTAACCCATTATTCAAGGTTGCAGGAAAGCTCACACCTATCTCAGAAATTAGCAGACGACTGGCAGGGTACACACTGGACACAGGTTGCCAGTTCATGACATGCCACTATTGAATCACTTCCCCCAAAGCCAAAGCTTGGACCAGTACTGTATATAAGAATAGAAGCGCTGCGTGAATGTGGTGTGTAGTGTAAAAGTGTAAAAGCGCTTTGAGTGGTCATCATACCCTTTATAAGTATTGTTCTTTTTTTTCTTACAACTATAAAAGAGACAAAATACTACTTCTCAATAAGATCTCAGTTTCATAAAATTAACAAGAATTAAACCAGAAATGTATTCTACCACGCTATTTGCAACGCCTCTAACTTAAGTGATGGTGGTTTTGATGCAGCTCCTCTATTAACTTGTTGTGGGGATTTCACTATCGTTAATGTAAATGGTGTCAAACGGTACGGAACAGTTTCGCTTGACGTGTTTTTAAACAAGATCATGAAGATCGATTCTTTAGAAAACAAGGAATAATATTTGTAGATATGATCAGTTTGGATCTTTAAAGGAGCTGTGTAGGCTTTATGTTTCTAAGCTGGCGTCATGCAGTGGAGATAGTTTTGTTGCTAAAATAAAAGCAACGCAAAAGAGTCCAAACAGTTAAAATGATCTGCTGTATTTCATTGACTTACAGGAACTGGTTGCGGCTGAATATAATCGAATCACACACCATACACCTCTACAGAAGTTGATATGTTCACACAACATGAACATCCACGCCTTTATCATTCTGGGTTCCTCTCTATCATACAGCTGCAAATTTACTGGTGGGTGAATGTTTCCTCTTTATCATGTATTTGTCTCGCTTCATTATTGCTTAAAGAGTTGTTTCTTTTTAATGTTTCCCTGTTTGCTTTGGCCAAACCAGTACAAATTAGTAGTGGGAGTTATGGGTCTTTAGCCTGACCTTTCTGGGATCCGGGGAGGGATCCTGGGGGGAGGAATGACAGGCAGAGCATCGGAGGGCCGTGGAGGTCGAGGCGGAGGGGGCTGATTTTCCACTGCGTACTTTTAACAGAAATAGGAAACACCAAGATAACAATTAGATGTGGAAACATATGAAGATCAATAATATTATGGTCTCACAATAAATATAAAAAAGTGAATTAACCTGGAACTTTTCTAATAATTATTAAGTATTTCTTCAAGCTAATATAACAAGTCTTAGCAAAACACTTGGGGTTCTAGGATTATTTTTCCCCCAATTCACATAAATAAACAGCTATATAATGAATAAATGCATTTGTTTTAGGTTTAATAACGTTAATTTTAATGTACATTTCAAATAGAGGTTTAAAATAGAGCTCAGAAAGATGTTCTGATCACACCATTAAGCTCTGCGTCTGTCTTTCAAGACCCAGCAGGAATGCTGGAGTCTCTTCGTACCTTATTTTAGGAAATGAAAAAAAACTGAAGTGAGCTTTGAAAATGCAAGTCAAACTGAACATTGCACACACTGTTGACCCTTTTGATGCAATGAGAGATGTTCTGGCTGAAACACCACAAGAGAAAGTTACCGTTTAGATTAGGTTTTTTTTTGTCTTGTCCAGCATTAAAGCAGGCAGAATGACGGTCTGGCTGCTGTGTTTAGATTTAGCCACCATGAATACAGTGTGCCTCTTTCTGAAGCAAAAAGATTTTCTGAAGTAAACTATCTCAACCTGGAGACAGAAGGTGTAAATGTGACTTCTGCAAGTGTGACCTCACCTCGAAATCAGGCTCTGTGCCGCTGCTGGAACTAAAGGTGCTATGAGTGCTTAGTCTGTTGCTTTCAGTGCCTGACAAAAAGAAAGACAGAAAAAAGACAAGTTTATGAACAAAGAATAGAAATGAGTTGTAGTTTTTCAGAGGTCACTGTTTGTGGTGAGTTATGACGAAAGTCTGTGAAGCACTTCACAGACTGTGGGTAAGAATTGCTTCATAAATTCTGACAACATGCATATTATAGTTGTACAACATGTCTGACGGTTGACACAGCAATTACTAAACAGGGAATCAACAGAGTAGCGACTTAGAGTTTCATACTCATGAAGTAAAACTGTAGATTAATCCTTATCTACAATGGAAGTGTTTTAAGAGTTGAAAGGATGACGTTCTGACACATGAAAGCTGAGAGTTGCAGTGTATAAAATTTACTTTAACATACTAAACTTATCAAGTGTCTCAAGCTCAAAAAAAAAGCTGCCAGATTGTATTAAACCAGTAACTGAAAAAACTTTTTAATACAAGGATCAAGAATTCTTATAAAATAATAAAATGGCTTTTCTAATGTTTTGTTAAGTAAAAAATGTAAGAATACCTAAAATAAAATCAGATAAAATCTCTCTTCAACCTCAGGAAATAAGCTAGAGTCTAGTAAAATCTCACACAGTGTCTCTCTTTTTTGCCTGATAAATCAAAATGCAAAGATTTTATCTGAACTGATGCATAAAACCGTAAGAAACACACATGAAGAGCTTTAAATGAATAAATAAAGTATTTTTAGTAAATAAAATAAATACATTATTTTTAAATAAATAAAGTATTTTTCATTCCATTAACCCTGAGCAACCTAATAAAAGACATCTGTCTAAGTGAGTGAGTTAAGTTTTTTGTTCATTTTTGGGTTAATAGAAACACCTCACTTGCAGAAACTCTGGAATTTTCTAGATTTTACTTGGTTAAATGGCTAATTAAGGTGATTGTTACAGTTATATTAACCCTTTCCAGCTTTTTAAATCACGCGGTGAATTTATTGACTACTGATCAGATCCTGTTATCTTTACCTCATCATATTCACTTATTAAGTAAAGAAAAACAACAGCTAGAACATACTTGATGTGCTAGATGTACTGCCTGTTTTCCAGTTGCCTCTTTGGATAGTCTGAACTGGTGGAGGCGGTGGAGCCGTCATCCTGGGCGCTGCCTCATATACAGCACACTCTAATGTCATAGAGGAGCCCCAGTATAAGTTTCTCTGCAGTGGAGCTGTTATTTCGAAATCTAAGAGAGAAGTGGCCACATTTTAAATATACCCTTTTGAAACAAAATATTTGGAATAATCATTAATAATTGAGATTATCATTAAAGTACAGATACTCCAAAGGATAAAACTAAACAATACCAAGTTCCTTTCCAAACTTTTCTCTCTCTTTGTGACGCCTGGTGATGCTTTCCCGCAATTTTTTCAGGTTTTCCTTCAATGACAGCAAAAAACCCAAACAAATAAACAGACGTTTGACTTACTGCTTGATCACTACTTGAAAGTTTTCACATTGATCTACCTGCTGATAGCGTAGGGAGCTTGTCCTCTTATCATTGTCAAACTGCCAAGCCTTAAACTCTTGGACGGCCTCATCCACAGTTATTTCCCCCACTTTAACCCTCTCCTGCAGGGATATGAGCTGTCTCTGTCCAGGGGTCTTCATCCCAGCGTAGGGATCATATGTGGATATGGGGGGTTCAAATGCAGGTCTAGCTATTTGAAATAAAATAAGACAACATATAAATAAATAAAGTAAGAAAACCAGGTGGTGTTTTTTAAAAATAGAAATCATGCATCTGTTTAATATAGAAACTTGATAGGAACTGAATTGGAATATATGCTGTTATATGCGCGAGTACAATAAAGCAGCATGTTAAAGCCTAGTGATAAAAAACTGTAAGATAATAAAAATAACTGAATGCTATATAGTTTATAGATGCCAGTAAATGAATCTGACCTTGGAACCACAGCTCAGGTAGTTTGAAGGAAAATAAAATAAATACTGAGCATAACAGCAGAGCAATCAGGAAACAATAACATTATACTTTCCTTTTCTATATACAATGTTTCCTTTCCTGAAACAAATTTTACTGTTTGTCTCCAAAGAGTCATCAAATAAAGAAGCTTTTTTATTTCTTTGTCTTTATTTATATCAGTTAAAATGCTGCAGAAAGAAAAATTGACTGTTTTATTGATGTTATGACTACTATTTTATTGCATTACTACTGTTTAGTACTATTCAAATCTTCAGATGATGTTTATTCAGAAGCTTCAGGGTAAATTATCACTTTTAAATTCTTTAAACTGTTTCTTTTCAACTTAAATTTTAAAGAAAAGCAGAAATGTAATAATGTACATTTAATTTACGTTCACGTGTTTCATTAAACTAGATCAGTATTTTTAATTCTGGTTCTGAAGTACCACCGTCATGCATGTTTTAAATGTTTTCCTACCCAAAACAGCTGAATGGACCTTCTGAAGGTCTTTATTTGTTTAGCCATTAATTGCGAACATGGGTGGAAAAATCAGAAACATGCAGGGGAGTGGTACTTCAGGGCCATATTTGGGAAACATGTATCTAGATGACTGAATAAGGTGTTTTTTTGTCATTTCATGTTTAAAGTGAAAACTTGCAGTGAACATTAGATGAAGCTGTAAATGCTGATGTAAAATATATGCGATTAGCTCATTGTAGTCCTGTGAATTTTTTCCCCCTTATAAGCCATGTGTCTGGGCACTGAAAACAAAATAAGCCATGGCCATTAAGCAATGCTTCCTGTTGTTATTTGCAGCATCTGATGTCATCAAACGCCTCGGATATGACACAATTAATACCACAAATGGGACATGTGTGCTCAGACTGAATCAAGAGGTAAATAATTTGTTTTCTAGATAATTGTGATTGGTAATTTAAAAATTGTGCACTGTTGAAGTGCACAAGTGTCGCAATTCATCCTACAGTGATAAAGATACGTGGTAGGCTATTAAATCAAGCCAAGCTATACAATTCAGCCATTCTTAACTGAAAGAAAGCACAAAAGCTACAGTATTTACTTAAGCTGGCCTCCTGATTAATAAAAAAATAGTTAGATTAGGTGGCTGTGCTGAAATTAAGAAAATAAAATCAAGAGAAAAAAAAATATAGCTTTTTCTTAATAAACTGTGCTTTACCTGCCGAGTCTCCTGTTTCTGTGGTTTTACTCTGGGATTTACTTTTCTCTGTAAATACTGCCAAAAAAAGGAAATTATTACTATGAAATATTTTTTTAAAGAAACAAATAAAATAAGTAAATACAAACAGAGTGTGTAATACCTCTAGAGATGTAGGTCATACTCTTTTCAGGTTCTGACTCACTCTCAGGTCTGGGAATAGGGGCTGGTGGACGGTTCAGGATTCCTGGGTTATATGTGCTGTTTGCATCCACAGTGTCATAGATGTCTTCTGGGCAAAGATTGTATGGATCCTCCTCCACACTTTTATCAAAGTAACTGGGCTCCTGCCTTTCCTCGTCCTCACTTATAAAGTCAAGGTTATCAGCCATGTCTCTAGTTGCAGCTGGTTTTGCTGGGAAAAACACACAGAAGAATGGGGCAAATATCACAAAACAAATTGTGAAGTATATAAATGTGTTGTAAAAAAGACAGAACTCTATGCATTTTCTAGGAGTATGTAGTTGCTTCTGAGCTATGATACAACAAAAGCTTCCTTTTCTTCTTATATAAATGCGCACCTTGGAAGAACTTCCTGAGCATCGCTTCCTCTGGGTTTTCATCAGCGACAGTCATCACTTCATCTGGAAAAAACAAAAACATGGCACATATTTCACTAAAAGCCTCCATTTTTTATTTTTAGAAAATAGATCTGATATCTGACTGATAAAAAATAGATCTGATTACATGGGTCCTCAGCACACTCTGGGCCGATCCCCAGCATCATCTCGTAGGTGTCCTCTAAGATGCCCTGAGAGGGTGGTGCCATTGCCTCATAAACCTCTCCATCATTCTCTGTATTGACAGCGTCTTCAAAGGGAAACTGGACCATGTCTGCTGTCTCCTGAGTGAGCGAATGTCAAATAGCCAAAAAAAAAAAAAAACAAAAACTGGTGTTTTAATTGTATGCTTTTCTAATAATGATGAACACAAGATTTATTTTTGTACTTACAACAAATTCATCCATAAAACTCCTGAGTGCGAGAAAGCCACTCTTCTCTGCCAGTGTGTTTGGGTATTCTCCATGCTTGTTCATCACACTGTAAGCCTGCAGAGCCCCGGGACAGTTAAGGAGAGTTGTTGTGAGCTTCTTCAAGCCGTACTTAGCAGCAAAGTGGAGCAAAGTGGGAAGCTCCTCATTTCGTTGATCTGAAAACAGACAGAAGTACTAATATATGACTACATCGACTATTAAATGTTTTTTATCCGTTTGTCTTCAGTGACTACAACAAAATGAAAAAAAGGAACAATAAAAAAAGCAGTTCTCTTAAAAAGTAAAAAATGCAAATCTGCTGTCAATAATTTCAGAAGTATCTAAAAGACTGTCAGAAATAGCAGGTAACTAAAAAAACAGGAAATCTTATAAAAGAAACTCACATGCCGACATATCGTCTTGTTCAATCTGTCTGACACCAAACAACTGGAGACCAGTTTCAGGCATCCTGGATTTTAATGAGTCAGTTAGCATAGTGTCCAGTGATTCTGTCACATTTGATGTCAACTTAAATGCCTGTAAATTCATACAAATAAGTTAGAAAAGCTGAAGAATAAAAGACACAAAACAGTCAACAGGAATGCAAAAAGTCTAAACCTGGCAGATGAAGTTCACAGGATCAGCAGCCTTTTCCAGATGACGACTGACTTCTCCCATACTGGTGTAATACGTGATTGGCCTCAAGCTCACAAATGATTGGTCAGTGTACAAAGTAAGCAAAACAGGTCCAGCCGGCATATCTAAACCAAACCCATACAAAATATTTCAAATTTGGATTTTTTTTAGATGCAACATTCATCAGTGATATTTCATGAATAGGTTTAAGATCAAATGACTTCCTGTAGATACTTGCCAGGTGCGGTAACACTAATTGTGTATTCATTCTCCCAAGTGCCCGGCACTCGTTTTGCAGCGACACTTTCAGATGAAAACTCTACCTCTGGTACAAACCCATCATCCACTTTGCTTGTTAAAATGATAAAAAGCTTCTCTTGTTCCTTCAACACAGTAAACACAATGAAATGACATGTTAGCAGCAACAATACAAATCCGTGTTAACAGACCGCTCGTGTCTTCAGAGTCCACGTTGTTATGAAACACGCCAGTCTTACCCCGCACAGAACTCTGTCTGGTTGGACGGTGAGACAAGTGAGAAGCTCGGGTGAGGTGATCTCATTTGTTGAGTTCTGCATGCTCGGAGGCTCCTCGTCATTCAGAACGTTTTCATTTTGTTCTTCAGACACCACTTCGTCTGTTTCATTGCAGGTGGGAATTTCGGTCAAAGTGGTTGGTATGATGCGCAGCTTTGCAGCGGCGGCAGCAACTACACTGTCACGTTTGGCCACTATTTGTTTGCCTTTAAGAGATAAAAACAAAAAAAGTTTAAATGATCATCATTGATAAACTATATTTACTGCCATAGAAACATTATACGACTAAAACTTTAAACTTTAACCTTTAATTCCTTGCTAACAGGTTGGAAACATCGTGCTGAGTATGGAAGGACAGTTAAACTCAACCCATATTCTTTTAGTTTTGTGAATATTCCACAGTTAGCAGAGCTATTTCTTACCTTATTCAGACTTGCAAAAAAATGCAAAAATGCTGAAATTACAGGTTAAACACTGTTCACAGGGAATTTTTTTTAAATCCAAGTTTAGTTGACGTATTTTGGTAACTCGAATTAAATCTATCTCGAGAAAGCTTCTTATTTTTTCTTCTTTTTATGTTTGATGAACATGTTTACAGCTAAATACAAACCTAGCAGATTGTTTCTTAATGAGGTTATCTGAATTTTGACTAGTTGCACCTTTTTAGAGAAACATTTTTGGCTAAAACTTGTAATAAAACATTATAAAGGCTTACTCTACTTTTTAGGGGGCACAATTTGGCACAAATAAGACATATATTGAATGTAGAAAACATGGCATACTGTCAGTAATTGCTTCCAAAATGGTGGAAATGTAAACAGCTGGCTCATCATCAGCATAGAGTTTTCTCCAGCTTGGCCAGCCTCCAAAACTCTCAGCCGATATGTCATCCTCCAGCACTCCGCATAAGAAGGCCACCACTCTGTGTGGAGGATAAAGGAGTCTCTGTAGTGCTCCCTGCAGTTCGTGATCACATAGAATGTCCAGGAATACTTCTGTCAAGAGCAGCACAATGCAGCTGCAGCTTTGAAACTCTTCAAAGTTATATCCGTGGAGCTGATCGGCTGAGCTCACTGCGTACAGCAAGATAGACCTTCTGGGGAATCTTTGAGACGAATTCAAGATCTGCTGCAAATATGTTGCCCATTCCTCTGCCTCAGCAGTGTGCAGAATCAGCAGCTCATATGTTGGGAGGGGTTCTGTATTAGCTGCAAAACAGAATATATTAGATCTGGATTAGTGTGTATAGAGCAGGAATTTAAACAAACTTCAATCATCATTTTCTCTTTAACACTTCTGATCGGGGCCTGAAACTGTGAAATGCATCACAGTACTCAACCAAAATTACACTAAATGACATGACACTGGTGATATTATGTGTTGGTTTCCATGTCGCAGCAGGTTATGTTTGTCGTGGAAATGCTACACAGCATACCAGCTGTGTGGCTGCAGAATGTCAAGGTGACTGTGGTTGGTGAATGAATGTCCGAACTGTTTGATGTTTCAGCACAGAGCCAACAAGGACTTGTGCAAACACTGCAGTGTGTCAACACTGGTCAGAGTAATTTTGTTTGACTCATTACAGTGTTTAATCAGGTCAAGTTCACCTCTGTACACGCTCAGTGGGAGAGAAACCTAACACGAATGTTCACCTTCATCACTGCTCCCGCTAATGGCAGGGCAGTAAGAACCGGCATCTGTGTGTGAAAGGAGCTGTGGAATAACTGACTCAAATTTAGTTGCGTGGGGAATTCTTCATTAACTGACACATGCGTTTATCCACACAGGATGCTAAGATGCTGGTTCCTCTTTTTTTTTTTTTAGGTCAGAGAAAAATTCTCAATTAAAGCTCAAATACCGCTCTACCAAATAGACCAAATAGAAAATTAATTCATAAAAGAAGTGTAAGTATACATATATTGTGCAATACTTGCACAATTTAACTCCCCAAAAAGTAAAAAAAAAGATGCGTCATATTCACCTGATTCAGTTAAGACAGCTTCCTCCATGGTTCAAGTTTCCAAAATATACAGAAATCACCCCAAAAGGAGCATCGTTTGCCCTAATATTTCCTTTTGCTTGCTTAAATTCACTGAAGCGTCTCTGCTCGTCAACTGACACCACACAAGCTTTCACCAGCTACATGAATAGCACTTTGCTCAGTTGTATAAATAGCAACACTTAGTTTCCTGATTTTGGTGGCTCTGTCTGACTTCCTGAAACAGCAGAAGAAGCGAAAAAATGCACTTCGACCATGACTGAACGTCAAACTTGATTTCAATTTCATTTTACTTTTAGACTGGTTGTGCTGCATGGAGTTAATTATTCTGGGAGAAAAAGCTGATTTTGAACATATGGAGAGGCTCTTTATTGTATTGCTTTGTTTTGAACATGCAGACACGGATCATGAAGCATACGGCTTCTACTCGTATGTATAGGCCACATTTTGGGTGCACTTTTGTTCTCTGTTCTCAAAAATTTGGATACACACACAAATGCATCAATTTACCTGTTATTTGTCTCACAACCTTCTTCCTTTTTTTCACTTCCTTCACAAGGTGCAAAGGCTTAGGTGAGTTTCAGCCACTCTGTAAGGCTATAGTTCAAATGCATAAACATGATTATCACAGTGTGATAGTGTAGTCAGCAATTAAAACTGCACAGCAGCGTAGATGCCAAAGTTAATGGTTAACTATTCAAATATAGGTTGATTACAGATACACTGTTTCCACTGTATTACAGTGTATTAATATAAATAAGAATTTGTAACTGAAGCATGTCACGATGAGTAACGTTTTGATGTAATAAAATTATGGAAAAGACACTCAAACATATATTGCATTATCACACACAACATGAATCATGGCACATTTCAAATGACAAATGAATGAGTTGATGTCATAACTGGATCTTTTGTGTTGTCCAGCTGTGAGTGCGTATGCACTGTTATTAGTTCTCATGACCCCCACGTAGTTTCAGTAGGCTCTCCAAAATAGGAAGTTACAAAACTGGATGTTAGTTTTTCACAGCAGCACCTAATATGTACATTAGCCTACATGTTGCTGATGGCTTGTTTATATTTTCTTTTAAATATAATCCTACTGTTTCTGACCACTACCTTTTCTAACGTGTTAGTATTGTTAATAGATACAATTTTCATGGGTCAAAATAATAAATTTGATAAGTTTGAGGAAATTAAATCCCAAACTGATAGGCCCCAGATTGGTGAAAGGTCATACTTTCTGATATTTTGTCTAAAAGACAGTTTATACCGTTACAAATGAATGCACATAATATTTACAACCACTAGGGGGCGGAAAACCCTCACTTACATCAGCACTGACACCACACTGCATCTAACTGTACAGAAGAATAAAGGGGAAAAATACAAATAGATACTTGTACAGTATCTGTCAAAAATATCTGAACACACCTTTCAATTGAATTTATTTGGAAAATATCTCCAGATGTTTGACTGGCAGTGTATGTTTAACATATGTGCATTGAATTTCTGATTATACTTTTTATGCAGACTAGTCTTAGTTTCTTTTCTGCAGTTTATCTGCAAAATATTGCATCACCATTAAATAGAACACCATCTTTC
>JBAMHX010000018.1:6334903-6358517 GCA_037177515.1 Pseudomugil tenellus | reverse complement strand
AATGGGTTTCAAAACTATTCATAACTGGGGGTAAGTGGTTGATATGGATGGATGGATGGATGGATGGATGGATGGATAGATGGATGGATGGATGGATAGATGGATGCTTATATTAACAACTTAAAACTCTTTGAAGGTAGCTAAAATAAATAAAAAATGGCAGGTTAAAATAATAAATCTAACTATTTGATTATGTTAATAATAAGAATGATAAGAAATAATATAACTGCTTAGTGGAATTAAACACGCTTTTACAAAAGCAAACTTAATGGAATAAATCTTAGTTTTCATTAGAATCTGTATAAACAGCCCGGTTGAGTCTTATTACACTGTATTCATGTCCTCTACTCTAATTTGTTCATTTATATTTTTATTTTAAACAACAATTACACATCAAAGGACTAACTAAATAAGAAACACTGTTTTGTAATGATTCAATGCAAAAGCACTTTGGGTGGCTTGGAAAGTGTTATATTAACCTAATTCATATTATTATTATTGTGACACAGCACAGCAGCAATATATAACAACGAGAATGTATTGGTTAACAGGACACTAAGAACCGTTCAAACCAACATATCTGATCATTTCATGTTCATTTAAGTGGATTTTAAAGTGAATTAAATGACACCCACAAATTTTGGTGAATTGGTTCCCATTGTTTTGCTTGTCGAACTGTTTGCCTGAGTTAGTAAAGAAACATTTAGAGGCAGAATTTACCTAAAGGTTCATCATTCTGTTCCTTTGTTGCATCTGACAGAAGCTAATGCAGTATTGTTGAAGGATTAAGGAACATTAGGAATATTTGATGACATTTCTGCTTTTACCGTGTGCAGTGGAGGGTGACGGGAATGATGAGACAGTTGCGGATGTCAGACAGCAAAGGTCATGAACCACGTGAAAGAACAGAACCATAGGGCAGCACTAGACTTACATTAATTAAATGCAAATGGGATGATGACATGAGTGACACAAAGTTTGCTCTGTTACAATCTGTTGCAGCAGCTCAGGTTAAGCAGTCCTGGAATACAGTCTTTTAGAAACTGACATATTTTTCCACATTTTTGCTGTGACCAGCCCATAAATGGATTCTTGTAGATCAGATCTTTTTCAGGCTTTTCCAAAATGCCCACAAACCTAAACTGGGATTAATGTAAAGATGTTCTTAACGCCATCTCAGATGTTCCTAAAGCAGGTCAAGATGAATATGTGAAACAGGCCTCTTAGATGGCTGAATAGCAAAACATAAACTGTATATTTAAAAATATATTTGATTCAACAACAGTGTCAGCACAGTGCAAGGATTATGGGATTATGCAGTACCACATTATGGCACAAGAGGTCAGAGCGCCACTACAAATCCTCCCTCTGTGTTTCAGCCCCAGCTGTTGTATGCAAGACACGCTCTATTCATCGTTATCGTGGAGGCCAGCGCCTGCAAGATTTCTGCTGAAATAAGTTTGCCTAAAACATCATTACAAATCCAATTAATACTGTCATTAAACTAGATGAAAAGGGCGACAACATTGTATGGCGAGAAATTCTTTTAAATTGCAGAAAGCTTGTAGGGAAGCAGGTAGTAATGTAATATCTCATTGATGGTGAAATGTAGATGTTATCAAATAAGGTACTGCTGTGGGCGGCACGGTAACTATTAGGTCGATTTTTTTTTTAAAAGGTAGACTTTATAATATGTTTAGCTGGAACAAATTGGGTTTGTGAGAGTGATGACAAAAATACATCCTTTCTACTGTCATTCAATCTTACGAGTATAGTGAAACCTGATCGCACTGTACATATATCTAATCTTATAAACCCATGATGTGCATGCAGCTACGTTCATGTTTAATAGTTTTCTTCAAGCACACACAGACAACATAGAACCATTCATTCCATGAGAAGATTAGCAAACCAGAGGAAGCGGTTCGAAAATCACCAGCTGACGAAGGAAGAAGTGTTTATGAAAGAAACTTTTTTACCAAGTCCCAAAAACCTGTGCAAGTCTCAAGATGCTCAAACCTTTCATTATATATGCTGTTTTCTGCACAGTGGTACTTCATGTAAATGAGGAGTTTGTAATTAAGATAAAGTATGATAATTATGTAAATAAGAGAGGAAAAAGTGTTGGAATTGACAAAATGCACAAAGGATTTTAAGAGTACATATATTTCAGTCTGTTATACAGAAAGGCACGTTTGTGTAAAGCTATTCTGGGAAATAAAATGAGCAACACTTCCTGTTGGGATAACCTGATAAACTTTTAAAAATAATCTTATCTAAATTAGTAAAAAAAAAAAAAAAAAAAAAAAAGTTTTGTCCATGTCTCATTATGGAGAAAAAGAATCTGACAAGCAACGGAACCAGTTTGAAATAGAGGATATTTGTGTAAAAGCTAATTCTTTTCATTTAAAATTGACTAGCTGACTGCAGCATGTAGCAATTTATCTCTATGTTATATTTTGCATAGCACTAAATTAAAACAATGCCAAAACTGCATTAAAAGGGCATTACTAGCATCTGTAAAACACTATTAGAGCTTCTGGCTTCATAAAACAAATATGTCTGGACCATTAACTGCTGCATTGGACAAAATGAATTCTCAAACGGGAGCAGTAATACCGTGAATGCCATTATAACTAATCTATTGTCTTGTTTGGCCGTCAGAATATGTCCTCTATCTGACACATTTCTATATCGTCCTCCAACATTGATGAGTCTGAGAGGATTAGAGGGTAAATCAATAAACACCAAAGCATCATGAATGAGCTCAAGTATTAGTGAACCGATACCTTCACATCCTTTTAGGCTTATTTGTCTGAAATATCAGTCACAGGTGTGATTTTAAGAGTCTGTTTTAATGCTCTAAAGTTTCATTTTGCATCATGTCGGTCAATCAAGATGTCAGCTTCAGCTTCAGATCAAAGCACAAACGATCCATTTTCAGCCTTCACATGCATACTTGTTAGGTCCCTTAGTGGAACAACTAAACAGTAAATGAAGGTCTTAACATTCGACATTCTTTGCGCTGTGCAACTTTAGCAACTTTATGTTTCCATTTTCAGTCCGAAAGTAGATCTCTAACTTTCAGCAAATGGCACATGACAAGAAGAGGCAAGAGTACCGACCAGACAGACGAGCGTTCCACTCCCCAGCTTTTAACAAGCATAGTAATACATCAGTCAAAAGCAATAATTTTACTATTAATGAAATTCCAATTTGCCTTCAGTGCATTTCACGTTGACATTTTCCACATTGCAACAGTGCTTTGATAAAGTTTTTAAAATGCAAAAACGCATCTAAGAGGCTAAAGACCAGCCCGGGTGTCAGCGTGCCTGGCAGAGGACTATGGTACTTAATTTTTATCACCATGTGCCCGGGGCATTGGAAGCCTGAATGTTAACATTGGCTCCATTTTCATTATCATCATATGATTATGGATTTTACTGCATTTAGCTGATAATACAACTAGGAGCTCACCTTAAAAGAAGTTGCTGGAAGGTTTCATTTCTGCCCAAATGAAATTTTCATTTGACAAACAAGTATAATTAGGCTGCACTTCTTGTTCAGTGTCAGTCTGTTTTCTGATTGAACTTAGACCAATTTGCTGCCACTAAATGAGTTTGAATAATTTCCATTCTGAATGTCTTGGGGACATTAGCTTTAGGAGTGCTAAGTGGCAGCATGCTTTTTGAAGTTGCTGATTATTTGATGCCACCCCTGTCTACCTATACGTTTTTGAGCTTACTTCAAAGTTAACAAGGGGGGGAGAAAAGCTCCACATAGCCTACCTTGGAGTACAATGAGAATTTAAAAGTGTTTTTGGCCAGGTCTGGGAGGCAAAGTGAAAATTACTTTAATAAGTGTGTAATACACTTCGTTAGCTTCAATGCTCTTTGGTTCTTCACTTTATTTCTTTCATGTGGCCGCATTTATTGCACTGAATGAGCAGATTTGTTTCTGCTGAAACTGTACACCTAATAACTAATATTGCCGTATCAGTTTCATTAAACCTGCTAATTACAAATTAATATATTATGAATTAAAAGAATTTACTACCAGTTACCTCTCGTGCAGGCTGTTGGTTATTGGTAGCATTGTTATGTAGCTCACCGTTCATGCAGAACAAGCTTCAAACCACTTGTCTAAAGATCTGACATACGCATTATCATCATTAAATGGTGTGTTTCCTGTAACACAATAACTCGATAACGATATAACGATATAAAGCAGGAGACAAAAATGGTTGTGGATTATTCAGCATTGTAAAACTCTGCAGCAACAAGATGAGAAACACCAGGCCACTGTGGATGGCAGAGAAAAGTGAGGTTATTTGTTTATTTCTCCCTAATGGATTTGGCAGATGACCTAAAATCCGAGTAACAGCTATTTCAGTAGGGGTAATCCAGTCATCCTCAAAATAAATAAACATAAATGTGTAGCACAACTAAATGGGAGAAATGGAGAGAGGGCAAAAGACAGAGCGGATTGTAAATAAAGCTCAGTGTGGGATTGATGAGGAGGAATGGGGATTTTGACAATGTGATTAAGTAATGGTTTCAAAATATGGATGTAAGGGTAAAAAGGGAATAATTTACTGAGCATAAGAGCGCTGCATGTCAGTAAAGGATGGAATTATATTTCATTATCATAAATAAGGAAAAGCAAACTGGAGCTTAGTTACGAGCAGCTGTTGAGGCAAAGACCTAACCCCAGATCATTCAGAGCTCAGTTTTTATGTTTCTATCAGAAAAAGGTTATTTTAAGCAGTTTAATAGAAATTTTAAAATGTGATTTATTCAGTATTTGGTAAAATATCACGCTCACAAAAAGCCAGGAATAAAATTGTTTTGATTACATGATCAAATCTATTTTCACGTTTCTTAGTCTTCTCAGCCTTGCTGAAGAGCTCTGTGACCAGAAACACAACCTTTGCTCACGTCTGCATAGTGTTGAATAGCAGCTTCACACAAAGCGGTGGCAGTTTACAGTGCAGACGAAAGCTGAACTAACCTGACAAAAGGCCCACAAACCACCACAAAGTGGGGATAATGCTGTTGATCCACAAAGGACGGCACAACATCTGTGATATATTTATATAGAAATGTCTATAAACTGTGCAACAAGCTGACTGACAGAGTATCACACTGCGGTTATGTCAGTTTTCATACCAATCACTCAATAAAAATCATAAGAAAGCAAATGCTGTTCTCAAAGTTATGATGTTGTAAACATAACACCAATTAATGGTAAACAATGGTTAAACAAAAAAAAGCTTTAAAATTAATTTATTTTCTACTGTCATAACATCAGCATGGCTTTGAGTATGTTGAGCATCAGCTATAGGTTGTAACGAAAAGACATGAAATGATCATGTTTTTAATGCTGTTTTAATGCTAATTTGTCTTTATGCTAATCTATATGATGATCTTAAATATAAAACTGACTTAATTATAAAGTTAAACATATCAAGGCTGCTACGAAACAAAATTTAGAAGATCTTATTTGTAAAGGTCACAAGCATTTTTTTTAAATGTATAAACTTATATAAGAATTAACAGTGTAAATTTCATGGTTTTTAAGACCATTAAACTGAGAAATATGCTATTGTTATGATATATTCAATGTGAAAAAGCTGTAAAAGAAACTTCTTAGCACTACAATACCTGAGAGCACGATAATGTTAATTGACACAGTGAAATTTTATGCATACATCTGTCTGGTGTAATTCTATGCCAGAAAGTGTTGACTTTACATCTGCCATAATGATTACTAAGAGACCCACTACATCATAGAGTGGGGACACTGATACGGCACTCCTCTACCTGGTGTTGAGATGTTAAGAGTTGTGTGCCAGAATAAAAAAAAAAACAAAAAACACTCTTTTAGGGACATTAAGTATGTCTCAACTAGATCCAGCAGGCACCACTGCTCTTTACAACACAGGGTCTCATCATTTGGAAAGAGCTAAATCATTCTGACGGTGTGACACGTCACATGTAGTAGCTTTGAAACCAAGTTACCATATGAATTAAACACCATGCATTAAAATATTGCTCATTTTTCTTCAATCTGGCGAGAAAAAGGAAGGTAGTGGGGCAGATGTGGGTGCATATTTTCCACTGATTTATTTCCATGCTTGCACTGGCATCTCTCACACAACATAAAATGTTTTCTGCAGAGCTGTAAATCACAATGATCTGATACTTTCTATGCTAACAGTGTAGTTTTATAATAACAGTCTCTTAACTTTAAAATGTATTAATCGATGGGTAGTGGCACAAAAACACTGTGTCACTCTTGCTGTCCAGCTCTGCTGCAAACAAAAAGTTTCAGAAGTCATTAGAACAAGCTAGAGATGATTTGTTGTCTCCCTTGGTAAAGATTTTTAAAGATCAAATCTCTCTTAACCTACTAGACAAAAACAAACAGTGATAAAGCCAAAATCAGATTTTGGTATCTATAGTCTGCAGTCTGAATCCCCATCCGAAAGAAAGCCGCTTAGCCTTAGCAGCTAGCGCACATGTGAGCTGCTTCAGTGACAGTAGGGTTAGGGAAAACATCCAAACTGAAAAAAAGCATCTGCGCTAACTCTTAACTGAGCTTTTATCCGCACAGTCGATAACACACACACACACACAAAAAAAAAAAACAATTAAAATGATTTACAGCAACAATTACTGAACGCCCCAAGATCTGACAGTTTAAGTAGGCTTTTCGTCATTAATAGTAAAGATCGTATTCTTTTGCTGGTGGGAGTTTACTTAGCCTCAATAAATATCGAAATGCTCCTTCTTTTCAGATCTGTGGCTAAATCCCAGGTGAGTGACAGGTGCCAGCTACAGGGCTGTTAGGAGAGAGCGTTTGTTGATATAAGCGTGTTTTTCTCTCTTTGAGCGACTGATCTGCAAAGGTACACATAAAGGCCCTCCTTCAGCAATATACACACAGCACTTCGAAAGGAGTACATAAAAATGCCTCCCTCCTCTCTGCCTCCCTGCAACATTAAACAGTGTGGAGGGTGGGTGCAGGCAGATGGAGACACGGGAGGAGAGATGAGGGGGGCTCAAACAAACGCTGGAGAGTGGCAAGTTTGCATTTGCCCATACCAACAAGCTCCTATCTCATTAACAAACCGCTGAAATAAAAGAGTGCTTTTTTGGCTCACAGCTATAAAAAAAATTATCATAGTGATGATGTTCCTCAGCCGTCAACAGAGCTGTGATAACGTTGTTTGATGATGACTTTCCCATGAATGTTAAGCAGCCGCCGCGGCAGAGGAAAGGAGCTTATCAGCGCCTAATGCCCATCTCTAATTCCTGCCCTTCTTGAACTAGCCATTTTCTAACAGCGTTAACTGTCAAATTTACATCCCGTCTTAATGCCACTAAAGAGTACGGGGGATGAAGAGTAAATGACAGCAGTGTAATGAGGAAGGCAAGGCATTCCTTCTACTTTCTCTCCCTCTCTCTAAGGAGAAGGAGATTTCCACAATATGGGGGCTTTTATCCCCCTCCTGTGCCAAAATGTCATGATGGAGAGGTTACCTGTGAACTTACTGTAAGGTCTTATGAGCCTAATTAGTAATGGGCTATTTTGTGAAAGACGAATAGACTTTTTTTCCTCTAATGCGACTACACCACAAATAATCAGAAAGTAAAACAGTCTTTCTAAAAGGTTAAATTAAAGGTGAAAGGGACAAAATGGTTTTTACAGACAATCCCATCATTTCAATTATAAATGAAGGGCAGTGGGGTCTGTTTATTAAAAAATTATGACTAGCAATTAAGTCATGTGTTTGCCTTTCAAGAAAACTGGAGATTTACTTAATTGTTTCTTTCTGCAAATTCCTCCACATAAAATATAATCATCCCCTTGTTTACTTATTTATTCAGCAACAAAAAAAGCCACTTTTGAGCCATCTTGGCTGATAAATACAGAGATAACCTCATCACATCGCTGTACCTTTGTGTCGGAAACCATAAACTCACCCTCTTTGACATGCTTTGTATTAGACCTTATCGGTTACTGCACATAATGAAACAATACATGAATTTTATGACTATGTTGGTCCAATACATCTGACCATTTATTATCTGGGAAGTGACCAAATTTATTTTCTTGTTTCTAAATGACATTTTGCGCATAATGTCAATTAAAAATGCTGAACCACTACAAGAGACAATCACCTCTGGCAGTCCAATATAGTAATGAGAAAATTGCTTTTGTGTCTTTGTGAAAGCAAATGTTATTTCGAGAGATACATGTACATGTCTGTGTATTTATTTAGGTGTATCTATTCAAGCGTGTGTGCAACCCTTCACACATATAAACCTTACATGGTATACAGTACATACATAATCTACAAAGTAGTCAAAATCCACTATTTGACTAATTTTCTCCTAATTTCTGTGCCATTTATTATCACTAATTAACCAGTGTTGCAGATAATGTACAATGTGAAGGCTTTGTATTTATGCACATCCCTGTTTCTTTAATGCAAATGAGACTACATTAAAAGTTTTCTGGATGTAATTTAAGATGGCATTTATACTTCCTACTCAAGATGGTATCATAACAATTAATTCATCAGGTAAAATTTCCCATTATACCAAGACATTATTTTATGTGAGGTTAAGCAATGAATAGTTATGAGGACACGCGGACTATTTAGCTGCAAAATACAAGCCTGTACCAGTATGTCGAAACTAGACAATCTGTTAAGAAACCAGTTAAATATCTGAGCAGAAGCATGCATGATCTTCTCCTACATTCACTTGGATCAGTGAAGAGGGGGGCGGTTCATGTTTAATATTCAATCTTTCAGTTTCACAAAACAAATTTGGATATAAAAAAAAACAGAGGAAAGGTTTGTGCGTTCCGTTTATGGGGCTATAATCAACCATGCAAGTGAAGCTATGAATATGTAGTCCATTTCATCGGAGGGGTCGGACTCTGGTAGGGCAGGCCAGCTGAGATTACATCTCAGCTCATCTGATTGGACCACATAAAGACTCAAACTGAGCTAATTTCATGCCGATCTGGTTGCCTCCAGTGAAACTATCCAAAAGCCAAGAGGCTATAATGATTTGGAAAGGAACAGACAACAGATAAATGGGGAAATTAAGTTGAAGGGCCTTCTTACCTTTGAGAAGAAATATTTCAATTTAAATGTATCATTTTTATCAGAGTAAGGTCCTCCAGCTTTGCGGCTCTGAGATTACACCAATTAGATCTCAAATATGGTGAACTAACTGTAAATGAGCAAATGTCTTGTGCGCTCCTGTTTGGCATAATTCTGTTCCCAGATATTCAACCACATTTATATCTGATAAATACCAAATCACACTTTTCATAAACAGACATACAGGCCTGAAATTGCTTGAGTGATAAGACTCAGTCTTACATATTGGAGAAAAAAAAATCAGCTACAGATTGAAAATGATTCTTGTTGTCGGACACTTTCTGAATTTGAAGGCAAAATGCAAATAACTTAATGAAAATAATATATGCAAGCTAGTAGTTAAGGACTTGGGCACACCAGCATAAAAGCACCGGTTTGTTACTGTCCTCATCCATGGATTGTACTACACTGTGCATATGTATAACTACTTAGGAAAAAGGTTAGGTTTCCTAATACCATGTATGTTGAACTTGTTGCATCTGTTTTGCTCTAAAAAATGTAAAAGAAATGTCCAGTTTTAAGTGAGCAAAGAATAAAGTGAAGAACTAAAAATCAAAATAATATTTTGCTCATTCAAACCAAAGTTTTGATCTTACTGTTACTACATTTTATCTGTTTTCTGTGTTCTTTAGCAAGAATGATGGTCTGGTTGTTGTGTGGAAGAAACAAACAGGAGTTTCATGAATAATGAACTCCTTTCGGCAGGAGTATTATTAGGAAAGAGAAGAAAAGAAAAATGAAACAAAGATACACCATTTAGTGAGCAACAACATAAGCTGTTCAATCAAAAAAGAAAATACCAGACAACGGCTGGTACATCTGTAAATAAACGGAAAACAACTTCCAGCATTTGCAAGCAAAAACAAAGCTGACAATCATCAAGGGTACTTTTAAAAAGACAATCTGGGAAAGAATTCTGTCTCAGAACAACTAAAATATCAGAAAGACAAAGGAAAAACAAACAGAAGAAAACATTTCCATGTGGTTGTAACACATTTTCTGCTCCTCCAAAGGTAAAACACCAAATCAACTCTAAGGTTCAAATGTTTTGGCTAAAAGATCAGGAAGCATTCAGTAGGCTTCTTCACTGGTTTGCCTCTAACTTGTCCCCCCCGGCATGGAGCATTTAAGCTCTGTCTGTGGGCTCAATAGATTTGACACAAGAGTGCTGATGAATCTCATCAGTTTAATGTGTTTATGCTTGCTAAGCCCTGAAAGCTTATTGCTGTTCAATGAAGTGCTACAAAGTTACCTAATTTCCCCTTGGTCGTCTCTCCGGGTCTGCTGGCAACACAGACTCCCAATAATGTGCTCTGCAACCTGTGGAAGACAGAGGGCACGCTATGTCTCAGTGATTTGTGTTATCATGCAGAGAATGGGCTTTGACAGAAATACAGTGCACAACAGATATTACTATGTATTTCTTTACCCCTTAAATTCAACCCATGACTGTCTCTTTCCTGCACATTGATCCCTTTTTACAGCTTTTTCCCCGTAAGTGCTTTAGTCTTATCTTCGCTGCCCCCACCTCGCCTGTCTTGTATTCTAACCAAGAGGCTGGCTGCCTATATGACAGCTAACACCCAGTATTAATTAAAATGTCATGCCTCCAAATCAATATTGTAAAACAGTTCAAACACAACTCATCGCCACTGCTGTGATAAGTGCTTTTGGGTGACAGGTAAGTCCAAAGAAAGAGATGCAGGAGAATAGTGTGACGGAATTATCCAAGGAGAGCATGTAACATTAAAATTTATGACCCCCCCCCTCAATGTGTTACTTCATCGTTCACAATTGAAAATTATCCACACTGTCATGAAGTGTGCTGCACTAAACTGACAGATCCATAAGTCAGCAGCAACAGGCCAGGAGGCTTGATGCAAGAACTCTTTAGTATTATGTCTGACTGCATTGCGTTAAAACTGACTAATGCACACTCATTTGGAAAGTAGACAGTCAAAAGAAGGGGATATCAGTGCCACAGAAATAGCTGCGGTGCATCTGATTATGCTCACGTTAAATACCCTATTTGGACATAAGTACACGATGCAGGTTAATACCAAGTTTCTTTCAGTAGACTTCAGTAGAGGTATAGGCTTTAGCGATGATACACTTTCCATAAAACTCAATAAATCCACAAACGGCTGTCTTTTTTTAAACAATATTCAAACTATTATGAGTGACATATAGGGTTGTTTCAAAACTTTGAGTAGAACGTGTCCACACATGCTCATTTGAGAGACAACGTTAAATGCGACGCTCAGGATATGGATAGAATGTGACAAATTCTGTTGGAGTAAATATGGTTTAATAAATGAATTAGCTTCATAAATAATGGCTGTAATGACATTTTAGGGGACAATAAGCCTAAGCGTTGTCAGGAAATAGTTGATGTATGAGTTTCATGCCTCAGCGGTTCCTCAAAATGAATAGGCTTGGGAAGATAGCAGGGGTCTGCAACCAGCCTATTTCCTCGAATTATCTACTTGTTGTCAATTTGCACAGTGGAATTACACATGCAAATTGAACTGCCTGCACAAACACCACTTGGAGATGATAAAAACAAATTAACAAAGGCTATAGAAGGAGGATTTATTTCACTGGCTAACCCAGGTCAAGCAATACATGTATTTTACGATTGTGTGTACCCAATTTTGGTGTAATTATATCAGCAAATTATTCTCTGTAATCTTATTATTTTTCCCCCCCAACCTTCTCCTTACACACATAATTAACTTGCCTCATATCCTCACAAAAACCCAGCTCTGCGTCAGAGTAGCACAGTTTAATCTGATTTGCAGTTCATTTTTGTCACCTCTCTGGAGCAGAAACTCAGAAAAAGGTGAAAGGT
This sequence comes from Pseudomugil tenellus, assembly GCA_037177515.1. Taxonomy (NCBI): domain Eukaryota; kingdom Metazoa; phylum Chordata; class Actinopteri; order Atheriniformes; family Pseudomugilidae; genus Pseudomugil; species Pseudomugil tenellus. The sequence continues at coordinate 6,346,485 of JBAMHX010000018.1, read as the reverse complement.
CAACAGTTTAGTGACAATATTTAGAGTAACTGCTTGGTAAAGGAGCAGAAAAATCTACATAGCTGAAGCCACAATGTTAAAATATATATAATCACCTCTTAACATCATCCCTCATACTAGGGAGGAAATTAAGAGTCCCCAGACCTCCACGTTTGCTATTAGATATCTCATTTACTTTGTACACACAGTGCTAATCTCCACTAATGAATTCTGCCACACCAAGCCAGATCGAGATGACTTAAAATTATTACCACTTCCACAGATATGCCTTTCCTCATTTAAGGCTCAATTTGGCTGGCTCGCAAAAACAGTCTGTCACAGTAAGATACTAATAATTAGGGTTTTAAGATGATTAGTTTATCTCTGTGCTCTTACAGTCCTGCCTCTTATCCACCATGGCCAAAACTTAATAAGAGGCTCTAAGTTTTAAACAGCCAACTCCAAATTACCAAGAAATGACAGAAATAATGAACTGGAGCATTTGCCAGGGAGAGAGACACAGGAAGGGAAGAAGAGACGCAGAGACATGGCTGGTGAGAAAGCTGAGAGACATTAATTCAAGTGTGAAATGGAAACAAAGCCCAGTAATCAATAAAAAAATGATTCAGACCTGTAAGACCAAAATTGTTTAGCATTACTAGGCCTTTGTGACTCGCATTTACCTTCAGTCATTGACGTGCTCATAAACTTGTCACACATGTAATTAAAGTCATGATAATGCTGAGTGAGTGATACCAGTTAACGGCTGCATATTTTAGAGGATGAGATTTTTTGCATGTTCGAGGTGACATTCAATACAGCATAAGCCTTATCAGGCAACTTTAATACAAGTTGCAATTTGACCCCCCCACACACACACATGCAAAAACAGTATGAGTTAATCTGTCATGTTAGGCTACCAGACAGTGAAGGAGAAAGTAAAGTCTCTATATTTCCTTTCCTTTTTTAAATACTACTTTTTCCATTTTGACTGAAAAACAGGGCTCAGTATCAAACTTCAATATGTTTTCAACATGAAGCTGACCAGGCTGAAGATAGGCTGCACTGACACATATTTAAAAATCAATGCTTCGCTTCCTTTAATTGCAAAACATCTCATGCATCGTGTTTTTTTATGCAAAATATATAAAATTGGAAAATCATTTTAAAAAATCCCTGACATTTAAATTATATTCACGTTACAGTCTCTGATTGCAAAGGGTTGATTTGCTAAAAAAAAAAAAAAAAAAACATAAGCAGCACACCTCTAAAAAATATTTCACACACCTACTCAGTCAAATTACTTACCTAACAATAACAAAAAATGGTTTAAAATGAATCTTATCTTGGTCATCATTAGGTTAATCTGTCAGCCCTTTCAGTTCAGTTAGTTAGATTTAAGTCATTCACATTTTTAATAGTATTTACAACTATGCAATTTATGTCTGGCTTGTTGAATTCTGCAAACAGTGAAAACTGCAAGATTAATTGGCAATAAAATTGATTAGAAAGCACAGCGCATAATTGCTACAACAGCATTTACAGTGTAGCCTGGCAAATGACCCTTTAACATATAAATATTACTGTTATGTGACTTATTATTTATACTACATTCACATGGTATTCAAAATAAAGTCTGTAATTTATGTATATTATGGGCATTGCAATAAGGTGCAACCATAACAGAGCCTAATGTGAATGACTGTGAAAGAGCAATTTAAGGGTAGATGCCTATGCCAGTGCCAGAGGCTATACAAGATTTGCATGCTAATCATTCTCATAATAATGTAGTGCCCAAAGCATTTTGAACAAATTGCGAACTACTGGCCATAGAAGGAAGCTTATCTCACCCAGAACATGACACAAATATAGGTTAACATTTGAATGATTCCCTGTAATTCACGGACCTGTTAGAAGCTGGCTCACCTCAATTAGAAATGGTCAGCCACAGTTTTCTTCTGACTTTTCTCAAGTCAAGAACACGCTTTTTACCTCTAGAATGAGCTGAACGTGTCTGTTTGTGAGCTTTAATGTGCTCCTTTTCCACTGACTATACCAAATAAATGGCCATAATAACAAAACGCATACAGAAAAACCGGCTTAAACTTTATACATTGAAGTAACAAAAGAGAGAAAGAAAGATGGAAAGAGACAGCCAATGAGAGCGTTTGTTTCACCCCCACGCGCCTCTGTTTAGGGACAGGGAATGCCCGGAATGTACGTCTGATTGGACAAAGTGTTCGCCGCTGCTTGATTTCAGCCAATGAGCACCATCCTAATACATGCGTCAGAGTGTTTACCCGGAAGTACCGAATTGCACTGAACTGTTTCCAATACAGCTGATTGATCTTTGGCCGTTTTCAATATACTCTACAGATAAATACCTACGCAATATTTACGGTAATTACGGACTTGGGATGTATAGCGGACTTCTGCCTAAGGGTGTATCCGAAAACGAGCTCAGTCCTGACGAAGATGAAGATGAGCAAAAAGATGGTGACGACCAGAAGGGCAGTGAAAAAGATTCTACTGAAATTTTAAGCTTTGCCGATAGAAACTCCTGTTCGGTGGTGGAGGTAAAGTCCTGCAACACTGCCAATGATGCCCCGACCAGCAGTGTGCCTGGCATTTCCCAGCAAATGTTGCAGGTAGGTTGTTTTTAGCTAATTAAAGCATTTTTAAAGCATTTGGCTACAAACAAACAGCTACAGGTTAACTTCACTGGTGGTCTCGGTAAAAAGTACACCGAAACTATATCACCGCGTATTTAGTTTCCCCAGACCTACTTGGACTTGAGGTGACATCTAATAATGTAAAGATAAATACAAAGCTTAAAATTCCCGTTTGGCTGTTTACAGCAATGCATTGCTTGATGTACAGTACAGTTAGATAAAGGTTTATAGTTTTCTGAATTCATTTTGTGTTTTAAGAAATTCGAGGAACTCCGGAGGAAGAAAGATGAAATTAAAACAATGAAGATTCCCGAAAAAAGAAAAAGAAAACGACGCAAAAAAGGTAATTGCAGTGACCAACACTGATAATGTCTCCAGGAAGCTCATTTTTACACATGTTGCAAATGATCTATGTTTTATTTATTTCACAGGTGCAGGAAGTGTGAAATCTACAGAGAAAAGGTACAAAGTTGCTGTAGTGTCCTTTCAGAGGTCTTTATGCTGACATGTATGTTCTCATTTATAGTAAAAGACATTTCAAATGATTAATATAGATGCTAATACACATTAACCTTATAGATGTGACACCCACAGTGTGCTAGTTGGTTGTGACACACATGATTATATAGCTAAAGTGTTCAGTTACATACACATAGTATACAAATAAGACTATATTTAAATGTGTTGATAATCATTAAAGCCGTTTGTGCATCAGAAAAGAGAGACTCAGTCCAGCAAATGGAGTCCATGATGTTGGGCTGTACTTTTTCTTTGACTGAACCCAAATGATGTCCAAAGTTAGGTCGCAGCGTTTGACCTCATAACTAAATCCAGATGCGTTTTGCCATTTGCAGCAATAACCTGTTGCCAAGCAATTGTAAATAAAATGTATTTTATCCCTTGTCAGTAATTGAGTGTTTATCATTATTGATAAGAGATAAATTGCACCTGCAGCATCCTTTGTTGCCCATCTGTCTACTGTTAAGCTATTTTTAAAAAAAAATAGTTTAAAACTGAAACATGCCAAAAACTAAGTTTTAGTATTTTCAATTAAATGATTATAAGAAGTGAAAACTTTGAGACAAACTGTCTGAATCACTCGTTTGGGTCCTAAATTTTAGTAAAATACTTTTATATTTGGGATGAAAATAAGATAGATGAATGTAAACAAGTTAATGTGGTCAGTTAAATTAATCTGTTGCATATTAATTGCAAAAAATGCCGCAGTTTAACCCATAGTACATACATAACAACTTATCACGGCAGCAGTTTCCTTCTCAAATAGCCTCTATCCTCAACAGGTTTTTAAAGCTGTACTGCTCCTTAGGAAAAAAACACACCACACCGAACTTCAGAACTGTTGTAGGAATTAAATGCAATTAAAATAACCAGTTGAACTACTAACGGTTTGTCTCACTGCAATGCATTGAGAACATTAACGGATACATTTTGTTGTCAGAGAACATCAAGAAGAGCGAGAGAAGCACTGGGATGAGCTCAAGCAATACTTTGGTGTAAATGATCGATTTCAGCCGCCTGCATGCTCCAAACCCCCTCCGAAGGTAACAAAGACTTCCTTCCAACTTATCTTCTGAGGTTGAATTCTGCGTCTGTCGTAGCTGTTAGTAACACCTCTACATCCTTTGTGTCTAAGCGACACTGTATCGTTTCATTGTTTCATGTGATATGACATCCGGATTAGAAGAACATTTTGTAGTAAGTCAACCTGACAGAGAGAAGAATATTAAGGATTATCCTCAGCCACGTTTAATGATAAGATTAGGATGAATCTCTTTTCTGGTGTGGTTAAGATTAAGGTGAGATGTGGGTTTTCTCCTACAACATGCATTATAGAAATTTAAACGTTGCTCCTCAAAAGATTACATTGTTAAACTTGCAGATCTTCTGTGACTGCAGCTGTAATATTTAAAGTGGTGGTTATATAATGAGTGGATACATGCAACTACTTTAATGGACTTCATAATTAAAAAACTTCAAGCTAAACTTTATTTTGTTGGAAAGCATTTAAGGAAAACATTTTTTGCAAAGGCTTTCAGATTGGCAGGGAAGACAAACAGACTGCTCTCATTTCAATTTGAAATCCCTTTAATGATTATTTTGGAGTATTTTGTGCTTAATTTATCTATGAGCAGCATAAAATTGAGTTTTTGCTGATTTTGCCTCATTTTGAATTGAGCAAGTATGAGGGAATAAGAGAAATTATGCTGAATAAAACAGAACTTGTCACATCAACATAATTAGGGACTCATTCATTCCTCAAATGCAGATCCTTATAATTAATTTTATTTTAATACTTGAAAGACTTTCATACATCATTTGAGGGAGAACTATAAATATATTATTGCTACCACTGGCCTGATGTCATAATTCATCTACTGACAGCTGCTGTTCAGTAACCTAAACCCATTTTTGTCATTTAAAACGATGATTTGTCAGCCTGTGTTGGTTTAAATAATTCCCTATTTAGTTTTATTTCAAACCTTGTGGTGTTGTTTCTGTTACTTGATTCAGAAACACATTAACGTAAAGAAATGAATAATTACAGCCTCTTTTTTTGTGTGTGTCTCCTTGCCCTGATGGAATTTGTTTGGGGGACGTGGGGTTGGAGAAAGTGTGAGAAAATGTCTCCGATGGGCTCATCACAGCAGAACTAGCTTGCCATCAGTGACTGGGGGCTTCTCTGAACCCTCCACCCCTCCCTTCTCTCTCCGCTTAGGCCGGGATGGAAATGTGCAATTAAAGAAGCACATTTATGTTTGGTAATCTTCTGTAGCATTTCTAAGATTTCCTCACTAATATCCAATCGAAAAGGTTTTCATTTGTGCAGCAAAATCTACATATTTGTAGTAATGGCAATGATATTAAAAATAAGGCCCTGGGGACTTTTGAAGTTACTCTTTGATTTTTTTTCCTTCTCTCTCTACTCCTATTTCAAATAATAATAATAAAAAAATTTAAAAATCTGATTTTTTTTTTTTCTTTTTTTTTTTTCCCTTCCCCCTCTACTGCAGTCCGGCCTAGAAAAGAGCATAGAGAGGGCCATAGCTGAAGGGGACATTGCAAAGGCGGAGGAGATGAGCGACAGGCTTGCCACTCGAGAGGTACGTAGAACTGATAAGGGATCTTTGGGGTGCTCCCTCTGTGACAAATCAGGCTAATGGATCCGTGGCCATTTCTGCAGCAAAGACATAGAGGAACAAAAAACACATGCAGACACCCACCATTCAGTCCTGAAGCCCTTTTCCATTGAGTTAATGGAAAGCCCTCCCCTTAGTTTTGAAGTGCTGCAGTGTCTAAAGGACTTTTGGCTCTGCTTTTTAATGAAGAGTACATTGCTTTCAAGCCAACTGTTAAATCATTCTCCAGGTAAGAGTTTCATACCTTTGAAGTGTACATGTCCCTAAATGCACTGCCTGAAGTTTAGTAACTAACCGCCTTGGCAAGCATCAAGGATCAAGTGGTTCGAAACTAATTTAGCATAAAATGTAGCCCACACACACACATATAACTGGTGTGTGACGGCTGCTGTGTTACTTCTCCACTGAGGGAATAGTTACACTTTGAAAATCAAAGTTAAACTTCTTTGTTTTATGATGCATGCTGCTTACAGCATATGAGCGTTTACATTTTATAATGGCAGCAACACAAAGATTGAAAGTTGTGCAGACTCAGGTTTTACTGCCAGGCTTGGATTTCAGTAGAGTTGCGAAATGGAAGGGAAAAAATATTCATCTAAAATGTACTTACTTTTTCCCCTTTCCTTTAATATAATCCTGGCTGTTTTTCAATATAAAAACATGAAAATATGCAACATTCTGTCATGATATTGTAGGTTTACAAGTGCTTATAGCAAGTGCTTCAAAGCGTTTAAGTATGATAACACAATACCCATGGGTTGTTACTGCGTTTGGGAGGATTGTGTTCAAATATGTGACTCTATTTCACTTTATTATGTAGTTTTTAACAAAGTAGGATGCTGTAAAATTTTCATTCCTCTCAGACTGACTCAGTCAGTATATTTTTAGTGACGTTGAGCTACAGTTGTTCCTGTTCTACAAGCATAGTAGGAAAGTAAATTATCGAGCAAGTCTATAGATGTCCCCTTTCAGCTCTCAGTATCACAGAAGCAATTTTGCCCAGTTTGAAATACTAAAAAAAGGACAGCTTTATAGCAATATCCAAGCTATTACCTTAAGTTATCTGTTTTATTAGCTTTTTTTTTTTTTGTTTAACACCTTCATTTTTTACATCTGTTGTTTTGAAAATGTGGTTGCTGCCATTCAGTATGCAAACAAATTGTGATGTCAGCATCAAGAGCCTAGAGCTGTTTATACTGGCCTGTCGGGTGCTTTGGCCAGTCTGTAGGTTTCTTTCTAAACCATAATGAGGAAATAACACCACAACTGTGTGGGATTAGTGCTAGAAGATGTGCAGAAAATATAAAATGCAAATGCAACTGCCCACAGCTGGTGAGATGACTGGTGTTATTGTGATGTTTATTATGGTGTGTGGTGCCGTTTAGAACAGCACTGAAGTCAGCTTTGTTTGGACTGAGGAAACAGTTTATTTAACGTCATATTATGCATTGATTTAATCAATCTATACATTTTTTTTAAAAAAAACTGAAAGCTTTTGTTGTAGCATTTAAAAAATAATTCAGTTGATCTATAATTAATATTATAACAGAAAATTAGGTCAGTAATTTTTACGAAGTATTATGCTGAATAACAAAGCTCAGCCAAGTATGAAAAAGTATGAAAGCTAGAAACATCTGATGCCCTCGAAGTCCTTTCCACCTCATCCCAAAAACAGGACGTGCACTGAATTTCTGTCATAGGTTGTACCCTGCATCTTTTCTTTTGAGGTAAACCTACCATTTGGGAAAGTTTGGGTGTTTCTAGCAAGTCATTTATCTTTGTGGGAAAAGGAAGATGTAACAATTTCAGGATTGTCTGAAATAACCTCCTGTTTTGTTCAGTCAATGACAAAACAATCAGAAAATAGATTTTAAAAAAAACATCTGACTTTTGCAAAGTCAGACATTCAACTAAAGCTAAACAATGCACAGCATTAATGTGACCTTGCTGCAGAATATGTGTTTTAAATGTTATTTCATTACATAATTTGTATTCTAGGGAATATGTTCTAGAGAGAGGGATCTTTTTAATTAAAGCTACTGTCCAATTCAGTCAACTGACACTTCATACATGGTTTGGTAACGCCAATATGTACCATTGGCCTGCAGCTCCAGAGTCGTTTCATATTCCCATCTTAACAGTTAGCAGATTGGTCAAATATGGGAAAGTTGAATGGAAGCTGCTGTGAGTGGCACCTGGGCTGTACTTTCAGAAAGCCTCTTACAGCGCCTGTAGATTGGTTTTAGCCTGAGCTGAGGTTCTCGCCTCCCTGGCACCTGCCTTGTGTCTTGCCAGAATCGTGATGGCATGTGACAGCAGTTTGGCAGTCGCAGCTCATTGTCAAGCAGTGATAACTTCATTTCAAGGAAATGAGAAATTGACTATTTTCAAATCCCTGAAACCGAAATGATGCAGCAGTCGTTTATGCTCACAGAAAGACATTATATACAATGTATAGAAAAGCAGAAAAGGGGGGTGTAAGCCAACAGCAGAACCAAAAAAAGTTTGTAGGTTTCTGCATCAGTTAGAAAGGATTAAAGTGTGTCTTAAATGATGCTTGTAATGCAGATTTCATTTGGAGCAGCGTGTTTGTTTACAGCGATCCTGTTCACATTTGACAGCACAGTGACAAAACATTTAGAGGATCAATAATCTACACTGTGGCCACAATCAATTTCAGGGTTATAACAGAGTGGCTCATTTGGTTTAGAATGGCTTAGATGTTTAATTTGTTTACGGTCATAACAACAAGACATGATCGCGGCAGGCTTTTCACTGGAAGAATGGGAGCAGGTTGCCTTTATGTATAAAATGCAAAAGCATTTCGACAGCTATGAAGAAGTAAAGAGGCCTGTTTGTCCCTCTAGGCATTGTTCTGTAAAGAAAACTGGTACATCTCGGATGACAATGTTTCAACATATTTACATCCTCAATCTAACCGTTTCCCACTTATCTCCCCAAAGCAAAGGAGAATAAAAGGGAGGCAGAAAGCTTGCTGTCAGAATATCCCATTTTATAAGAGAAAAATGTTTAATTCTGTTGTTTTCAGCTCTCGCAAATCAATTAATGATTTCCATTTGCTCTACTTTCTTTTTTCCTTTTCTTTTATTTTCCCAAATCTCAGCATTAAAATAATTAGATTAAAAGCCTGTTTTGAAGCCTTTCCTCTTTCATCCTTCAAACTTCTTAAGCTCTCTGCTTTGATACTGCAATTTAAGGTTTTTTATTCTTATTGCCGCTTTTAAACATTTCCCATGGCTGAAAACCTTTGTTTTAGATTAATTCATGTAGACATCTTTAGTTTTGACGCCTCCAAAGATGTTGCATTGCAATTACATTCTTTTTAAGGTAATAAAGTATTAATACAGTGGTTTGGCAAAACTCCTTAATGTATTTCTATAAACGTTGCAGATAAGGATTTTGTCACATGACATTGTTAGCTGTTCCACTGCATCAGGTTTAGATTTCTTTTAAAAAGGTTTAAAGGAAACAAAGTCATGTTAATATAAAGACTTTGTTACTATGAAGTAGTTCCAGTTTATGCAAATGAAAAATGGCAAGTTCTCCAGGTAAGAATACTAGATCTTTAGCAAGTTTAATTCGGGCTAATGAATTAGTACTTATAACAACGACAGATGGACACACACATTATGAACTGTGCAAAGCCTGAAAGGAGGCTTGATATTATTCACAAGCTCAGATTGATTTTTTTTTTCTTTTATATAAAGTATTAAAGACTATTTTTAAAAAGCATTAGCAAGTAGCAAAACGCAGCAACAAAGAGCAGAAATCACAATAAAGTCATACATTAAATTTAAATTATTAAAAGCAAAAAGAGGTAAACATTATCTTGCAGATTTCGTGCATATGTGCATAAGAAAAGAAATGTTTTGAATCTGGACTAGTTGACCTGAGTCAAGCTGCAGGACAGTTTTCAGGCCGCATCACCTCATCTGAAGAAAGATATTCCACTGATAGCCACCACAGTACTGGTTCTGCTTTTTATCCTGGCCCTGAAGACCAGCTGAGTACTAGTTTAAGCCTTGTCTCCATGGTTTTCCTAAATCTATTTTCTGTTTTAAAAACACAAGAATTAGACATTTCCACCAGTTTTCAACTTTGGGTTGGGTTCTTTTTTTCTGGATTTCTATCTTTTGGTGGTTGAAGATGTTTCATCTCTTATGAAAGTCTTATTCAGCTCTTCAGGCTTCTGCAGATGAGAGATGAAATGTTTCCAGAAACAGAACTGAGGTGACCTCTTTTAAGTACCTATAAGTACCACAACCTGGACTACTACTACTACTATTACTGCTACAAAAATGGTTCAGGTTTCAATGACTTCTAAGTCTTTACTTTTTGCATTTAGGGCTGTTTTACCATTTCTGTTGAGTGCAGCTCATCAGTGTTTTCATTACATGATTATTGTTTCCAGAATGATTCCCAATATAATTAATTCTTTTATACAAAAACAATGAAAAGTCAGTTAAATGAAATAATAATAAAATCAATTGATTTTTTTATATAAATTATCTTTATTGGGCTAAAAAGATGTCCCCCAGATGCAGTGTATAATCAAGACAGTACAAAAAAACACTATGCAATAAATAAATAATAATTCTGCCTTCAATACCATGACTTAATTAGCATCATAGTGTTGTCATGTACATCCTTAGGGCTCATTTATGCTTAACGTTAATGACTCATACAGAGACATTTTTTGAATGTTGCAAATATTGTCAAAATATTGCAATTTTTGGCTTGTAGATGTTTTTTTTAAACACTAAACATTGTGTTTTTTGTCAGCAGCTGTTTGTAGAGATGTACAGTCATATCACGTTAGAGCCCCCCCAACGGAAATATCAGAACTGTTATAGTGGCATTACAGTTTCTAAACAAACTCCTAATAGACATGTGTCAGGTGCTGAACAACATAGAAAATGTAAACCTTTGTTGAATTGTTGCTGGAGTCCCTTCAACCTAGTGGACAACGGACGTGTAAGTGGGCCCACATATAAAATAGTTATATGCAGGACAACAACAATTTTCACACATTCAGTGTTGAAAATTTATACAGCAGTTGGTTGAATGACTGAACATTAGTTCACATCATTACCAGAATAACAACAGTTTCCCTCATAGATGGATCAAGAGCTATCTAGTTACCATGTTACAAGCAAAGTCTTTACTACAAACGAGTTCTGGTCTTTTTACCCATTTAACTGATTGGATTAGATTTAAATACTGTTTTGCTTTGTGATGGTAGGTTAGCCTAAAATCTCCAGGTTCTACTAAATAAATTATTGTAATATTATGAACTCCTCGACGAAAGTAGCAGGTCTGTCTGCAACTTTTCACAAAACTACTGGGAGGATTTTCTTCTAAAATAGGTCTTTGTTTAACTTGCAATCCATTAAAATTTGGACATGATCTAGATCACCACTTGAATTTAGGAAACCTTTTGAAGGATTCTTTATCGTTTCCAGATAAAAGACATATTCAGTATATATGCATATAACTCCACAATAAATGTTTGGGTTGCATTGCCTAAAAATCCAGAAGTTCCCAACAGGTTTCACAAAATATCAAAATTAAATCTGGATCCTGGCAAAAGTCTGGATACCATGATCTAGATACAGGGGTGTCGGAGTCCAGTCCTCGAGGGCCGGTGTCCCTCCAGGTTTTTGTTGTCTCCATGGTCCAACACAGCTGAATGAAATTAATGAAAAGTTTGTCAAGAACCTGTTGGATCCATTTGATTTGCATCAGGTGTGTT
>JBAMHX010000018.1:6309031-6334803 GCA_037177515.1 Pseudomugil tenellus | reverse complement strand
GTGTGTTAGTGCAGGAAACAACAAAACCTGCTGGATACCGGCCCTCCAGGACCTGACTTTGACACATGTGATCTAGAACATGAAAAAATAGGGTATTTTTAGAATTTTCATCACTGCAAAAGAACAAATTAAGATATAAACATGCAACAAACACCACAATAAAGCCAAGACAATGTGTGTTTATAATGAATGTATTTAGAAATCTACTAACATATGCGTTTGTATGTAGGACCAGAACATAGGCTGTAAATCAATGTGGGTGGAAACGAACTGCTTGGCAGAAGTCTGCGCACTCTTAGTTCTTTGTAGTACTGGTAGCTTTATTCATGACCAGTGGCTGGACCTTCACGGTTGGTCCTTTCTGTAGACTTGTCTAAGATTAACCCGATTAATCAAACAATTTAAAAATGGCTTCTTCCTAATAGACTGTACAATAATTAACCACATGAATATGTAATAGCTGAAGCTATTTCTGTGGCTTTTGAACATGTGGATGGTTACATTATCCCTCATTATGTTGGAGCTCATATTTCAATAGAAGCAGCAGCTGAAAGGAAAAAGCCCCACTGTCCTTGAAATCTACCCTTTGGAAAGCCTCGCTTAAATGCTGTGAAACAAAGGTGGTGCGGCATTTTGTCAGAGGAGACATGGTGGCTTAGTTGAAACAAAGAGCTGAACTAAGGAGGTTTCATGATATTTATGTTATTTAACACCTTTTTTCTTCTCACCACCTTCTCCCTGCCGTGCCCCGTGTTTGTAATCGAAAAATTAATGAGCAGAGCTTTTGTGAAAGTGGGCTTTATCAGATTCTGACTTTCCCCGCCCCACATCAGAGCAGGAGTCTGACTCCATTTCCCCTGCACGTCCCCCCAGGCCACCTTGTAGAGTTTAGGGAAACTCTCCTCCTTTTGTTTAATTTTTTTTTTCTTTCAGCATAAGCAATTTATCTCTGAATGAACTTTTATTGTATCTCTGGATGAGTCACATTAAATGTTCACCCATTAATTTTGAAATGGATTTTGAAATGGGTACTAAGCTTTTATCAAATGCCTGGGAATCTCATTTGGATTATTGTATTTCATTAATTACTTGATAGACAAAGCATACTTTTCAATGTAGATTTGTGTGCTGTTTAATTAATTAGCATGTTTTCTCTTTTAATTAAAGCAATTTTTATATTAAAGCCCACAGCAAAACACATATATAATTTGTTTGTAATTAGGCCTTAATTGGTGGTAGTGGAAGCTTAGCACCCTCAGTTTTCTTTTTCATGATTGCCATTTTATTGCCAGTCACTCATTAATTAAACTGTTTTTTCTAATTAGCTTATAAAACTGTTGATGGCATATTATTGTAAGTGTGAGTTCAAAGCTTGCTAATAAGCCTACCCTACTCAGAAGAGGCGAGATAATGGAATGTGCATAAAACGGGTGAACTTTCAGAGATTTTTTTTTTAAATTGTGCGTGTATGCATGTCTACTCCCTGAAGATGACTTGACGTGTGTATCTAGCATCAGATTACTAGAAAAGAAAGACGAGCCTTGCCTGCTCTTCCCTGAAGTGACTTTCTTTTTTACTCACCATGTGATTCTGTTTGTCAAAGTGGAGGTGAGATTACTAAAAGCTCTTAGGCCCTCCAAACGCAAAAAAACTGACAAACTTTCAGGGGACTATTCCAGCATGAAGGAGCCTGTTGCATGACTTGGACTTATGGTTCTTCTTCTTAATATTATGTTAAACCAGAATCAAGCAAGGGAAGCTGATTCTCTTGGAGTTGTACTGCATGTTACTTCTATGTATGATACATGAACAGAATTAAAACATTGACTGGGATTAATATTAAGATTTAATAATATTAAGATTGTCATATTCAGATAATGTGAGCGTTAAGTCGCAGAAAAAGTTCTAACATTTTCTCCATGGTTCTGTGTCTTGCCTGGAAAATGTCGCAATAATAATCAGCTCAAGTTAAGACAAATTAATGCAGATTTGTTGAGTCATTTGTGCTTTGTTTTTTGCAACAATTCAGAAGGAAATAATATATTTCTGCTGCTTTTATTGAAGAGCTGTAGTTGCTACAAACACATTTGAGTTGTTAGCAAACTTAAAGACTTGCATAAAAAGTTGAGAACTTTCTAATTATAATCCTCTACATGTCAAGTTATTTTATTATAATTAAGTCGATGAATGCTTTCCTGATCAACAGAATTGTTTTCACGACTGATTTATCCTTTGATCAACAAAAATCAGTAAAATCAGCTAAATCTGTTTGCAAATGATCATTTTATGAAATGTGATGAGCAATATTCTTATTTATTGGTGTTAAAATTGATTAAAACATCAAACCATGCAGATGAGTAAGTCGCCAGAATGGATCAAACTGTAACTATTTTACTTTTAACAGGGTCTATGCCGTCGGAGGCAACGACTAGGGGTATATCCCAAACACCCCCAATTCTTTCAATAGACAATAAAATAATACATAGACGCACATATTCAGTCACAAAGCTCCACCTGATGTGGAAACTTTGAACCAGCCCAGTATGGCATCAGGACAAGATGCATCCTGAGGTCGTGACCTTTTATTTGCACTTGATTTGAAGTCAGTGAGATGAACAGTTCCAGAGATATAGCCAAAAATCGGATTTTTCGTGCATAAAGCGCCACCTGGTGGGGAAACTATGAATCCCAAAATGGTAAAATTCAATGCAGGTCGTCCCCTTGGAGACCTAAACAGGTATAATGAGTATCAAATTCCAGTTGTGAAATTCTTCTTGAGACATTTCTTTTGACAGTTATAATAATCTGCATTTATTTGGTAAAAAATTTTATTCACTGATTTTTTTTTTTTTTTAACTTGCATGAACACATAAGCTATCAAAGACAAAAGCAGCAAAATAGCTCACTTAACCTTAAAGTGTTTTGCCAGGTTGTTCTATAATAACTCCTATCTATTTCTCCACTTTAGAGAGTTCAACTGGACCAACTGAGCTAACTCTGTACTCCTTCCCTTTTTAATACGATACGGGTGGTATTGATTGACCCTTTGGTCTTTTGACCCTCCCAGTGATCCTACAACACTGAAGCTTTGCAGCCAGAGACACATTTTCTTCTCCCCTCCTGCCTCACTCCCAAGAAATTATGCTGAAATAACACACAAGCTGCCTAATCTGATATTCATTCCTTTCTTATATAGCCCTGCTTTCCAAAGTTGACTAAGGCCACATTATTTAGGCATTAAGGTAGTGTGATAAAGGAATTAGGCTGGTCATTAATCGTTTACACGTCAAATGCAGCAGAGCAGCTCGGGGAGGTGATTTAGCGAGGCAAAGCTATATAGCCCTTGTTAATCCACCTCTCACACGTTTTAATTGGAAGAGGCTTCCTGGATAGGAAATTTATGAATGGGTTTAAGGCCATTTCTTCCTTAAAGCCATCATTTATTTCATATTGTTAATAGGAGCTTTAACACTTTATCCACACGGAGAAGCATTTTTCTCATCTTTCATTTAGCCATGGTCTTTTAACTGCCACACTGTTTTTGTGATCTGCGATGCTACTCGTTTATCAAACGCCTCAGTAACAATGCAGCAGGACAGACGCACAAAGGAAAAAGTGTGGAAATGTTTTTAAATGGACTTGGTCTGTCGTGTGCATAGTTTGCACAGCAACGCTGCTATTTTTCCTCCTGCTTCTCGTTGTGGCTTCATGTTTGGGTCTCCACTTGAATCTCCTTGACGACCTAAACATGAATGAACAGAAAACGGTACTATTGACTTAACCCCCCCTTCATGGCCCTAAGCTGCTGCTGCTGCTGCAGTGCCAGCATTGTGCAGGATGATTTTTTTTTTTTGTGCCTTGAAATCTTCCAAAGGTCAGAGAATTAATCCTCTGAATAAACCTTGTTTTTAGCAGGACTGCAGAGGGGCCACACAAGACAGAGAAATACTGCACAGAATCATACCCATGATGGACACTTAATTGTGCATTAATTTGTGGTGGAGTGGGAAGAAATGCTTTTTAGGTGCCACATAAACAAAGAATGCAAAAGGTTTCCTGTCTCAAGTCTTTATTCCTGCTTTGTTCTCCTGTTCGTATTTTCCCCCAGCCTCTGATGTGAAAGGATTTGGCACTAAGATGCACACAAGGGGGAGAGGGAGGGGTAAAAAAAAAATCCTGAAAAGTGGATCAAAAAAGTAAATGAAAAATAATGTCACATTACTGAAAATATGAGAGGCTAATTTGTGCCGACTTTTTGCTAATTTTGTTCTCGCCACAGAAAGAGGAGCCGTCACCTGCTCGGCGCCACAGCGCTGACAGTGCCAGTGATCCATGAAATAAGCTGCCGCTGGCTTTGTTCAGATAAGAATGAACAAATCTGCACAATGTACTGCTCTCGGAATCTCATTTTCATACTTGCATGCAGGCTAAAAGAAATAAGCTGTTTGCAGGCTTGATTAATCAGACATTTGAGGGCTTTTTTTTTGTCTCTTTGATCTGTTCTGTCGCCTAGGTAACTTGGTTGACATTAATGTTGAGCTTCAGTAAAGACAATTGGAGGCTAGACTAAACTGATAAAAAAGAGGAAAATTAAAGACCTTTAATGCATTGAATATACTAAAGACTGTGTTGTGAATTTAAGAAGGGGGGGATGAGGTCCATAGAGGTGGGTTTTAATTTAGCTTTAGGAATATTTAGAAGACATTTTCAAGAAGACCTTGTGCATTTTCAGATGCATCCCAACAGGAGAGCTGGTTAATATGGATAATCCTCGTGTAAGAAAAAAGAAAAAGCTCTGTTTGCAAATCTCCAAATGAAACCATTTAGCATCATGCAGTTTCAGTTGATTTCCTCCCAGAATCAGCCAGTTATTCTTCTCGCAGATGCAAAGAGCAGGAGCTGTTTGAGGATTTGTCAACAAATTTAATAACCTCACGCTTAATAATCTCAGCGTGCATCGGAAATGCTCAAAAGCATTTAGCACCTACACTGCTCCAACAAGGAGCAGGGAACACCCAGAAGGGCTTTTATCTGCTTGAAAATCTACTGCAAATGTGTGATCAGTCGTCCCTTATAACTATTTTTTTACATGATTTCAGGAATTTAAAACCTATAAAATGGTTTAAAAAAAACTGGGGAACTGTCATAGCATGTACACCTCAGGTTATTCAGACGCTTTCACAAATCTTCCAGTGACTGTATAGATGAATGCCTTGAGGGCCCAGCCGGAGCCCGGCACTTGCAGCCAGCCGAAGCCCTTATCTTAAATCCAAGCAAAGTACCATTAATCTTTTTGAAAGACCTTTATGGCTTTTAATGTATCCCAAATTAGAACATTTTACACCCTTGGTTCCTGAAATATGGTGATAAAAAGCCTTTAGAGTTTAATTTTTCCTGCCTGCTCGCTCTGACCTGCTTAATCCCAGCATGCATTAGAAGATATTTTAGTTTCAGTCTTTCTAATAAAGTTTATCCCACTTAATTATAATTGAAACATTTTTTTCCAGCAGGTCTTTCTCTTTTCTTTTTTTTCTTCTTCAAGTGGTGCAGTGGTGGCACATTTCTTCATTACCTTAAGACTTTCTCTCCCTCTGATTGTACTCTGTATATTACAGGGAATTACCCAAAGGTTTGGTGAAATTGTTCCAAGTTGTTTATCAAAGTTTGCCTTTGCTTGAATAATAAACCTATCTCAGGAGTGAAAGAAGCGGCAGGATTTTTGCCTTTGTTTCCAGAGCTTCTGTGTGACTGGGGTTATTGGGATTATTCTGCTTCACAATACGCACATGTCTTCCCAGGGATTTGAATGTTTGCCACTTGCAGTCACGGTCATTCTCTTCACTTCTGATTTCAGGGAACTGCCTGCGTTACTCCAAACAGAAAAGTGTCTCTTACACAAGTAAAGAGTGGGAGGAAAAAAAATAAGGCAATTTGGCATTTTTAGTTTTGAGGATAAAAGCTGAAATGGTTAATATTGTTTCCCTCAATAGCACATTAAGAAAGAAGAAAAAAAATGACAAAAAGAGCAACCTAAATAGACCTTTTGGTTTTTCCTTTTTATAACAAAACACTTAAAATTTACAGAGATATAAGTTGCACCTACTAGTTTGACCAACTTATAAAACATTGCAAAAAAGAGGTTTATTCTGGATGTTTCTTGAGTGGTTTCTAAGATCAAGCAATGACATATTTAAGATTTGTTGGTGCACATGTTCCCACAGGTTACACCAGAACAAGTTCCTCTATAACCCTTGACACTGTCCCTGCATCCTTGGCTTGACGCCATCTAAGATGAGTTTGATGTTAAGGTTTTGTTTTGAAATAATTCATTTCTTTCTCTTTCCAAAGAACAGCCTAAATCATTGCCTCCTTCTGACTGGAATTTAAATATTAACCATCTTTCAAAATTGAAGAACAAACCAGTTATTAAGGTTTTTGTTAATGCTGTAAGACCTCAACCATTTTGGCTCAAATGCCAATTCAGGTAGCCATCTACAGATTTACGGTTGGTTTGGATGTTTGTGGGGTGTCTACTGGAGAGTCAATGGTTTTGTCCCAACAAACGGGATGGTGAAATGGGATGTTGTGTTCTTACACAAGACACTGAAATTCACATTCGTCCAGATGTGCAAATTATGTGTGAGAAAGAAAGTACTGGATAAATAGTAGAAATATATGTCTGAATGAGAAGTACTTTATAAAAGCTTAGTGGGATTTGAACAATGTTAAAAAGGTACTTAAGTGTGAACTGTTTCCCTTTTCTCTAAAGCAGTATAATGAACAAAGTCCAGCATGATTTAGAAGCTTGATTATTCTAAACCTAAAGGAAAAAGATATAAATAATTAATATTAATAATAATTAATTCTGAATAGTTGTAAAACTATATCTGGCTGGGTAAAAGAAGGTCAATAATTTAATTAAATATCTCTTCAAACCTCATAAATCCCAAAGTGACACATTTCATATTTTGCTTCACTGTATAAAACTTTGCCCTGATTTGATTTCTCGCCCTTTCCTATACTTGAGACTGGATTGAGACCTTGCGTTTACATTGGTCTTATATGTTGTATGCTATTGAGGTATCTTGCACCTAACTGCTAACCACATGCCACATGCTGTCATGTAAGAGTTGCTATGCTATTGGCTAGTGCAAAATCTGCATACTGTTTTTACTGTGTGCTGAGGAAGATTTCTCCTTCTTCCTACAGACAATTCATCTTTTACTCTGTCTTTTAAATAGATGGCTGTGAAAATTGCTCAAGCTGCTGATTGCCGTGACTTTGTGCAGAGCAGGCAGGAAGAGGAAGCTCTAAGGGCAGCGCAGAAGAGGAAGAAGCAAATAGCCTGGGGGTACGACGTCCATCTCTCTCCTCATGTTTGTCCGTCCTCATAACCGCCATGTGTGACGTTCTGGGTTCAAGCACAGTTTAGATGGAGCTACATTTGCAAGAATTAGCAGCACTCTGAATTGTGGCTAATGCAGAGGTTTAAGCTGACAGCTAAAATGCATTTAAAGAGGTTTCAGTGGTTTTATGTTTACTTATTTTTTCTGTGTTTGTGTTGCAGGTTTGAGGCGAAGAAACGATGGGAAACCAAGAGCAACATGGGCTACATGTGACAAACATAGAGAGAGAAACCTTTTTTTAAGTTAATTTAATAAAACAAATGTGTTATTATCCAAAAGAGGGCTGATTTTGTTTCCTTTTTATTATTTTTGTATATTTTGAAGGCTTTCCACCAGAAGCATGCGAGGGGGGAAAAGTCTGGCTGTTGGCTGAGAAAAACTCAATCCAGAGAGTAAAAGAGGGAAGAAAAAATGATAGAGCATTCAAATTAATTCCTAAGGCGCCCATTGGTGTCTGCATTGTGTTATTTTTCATTACATTTCAGTGATTTGAGCGCTCTGGCCCTTTTTTCCCTTCAAATTAAATCTGGTGTACATTACTGGATGATGCGTTTATTTATTGCTGTAAAGTGGGTTAATCATGGAGGCGCTCTTTTCTTCTTCAGAGGAAAAGAAAGACAAGATTAGAGCTCTAATGCAATGTACAGGATAATGTACGATAGGATTTGGGAGCAGAAAATGAAATTTGGCTGCTGTAAACTGTTGTGAGCGGTCGTAAACTGGAAGTTTGAAACAGAGGCTTTGCTGTTGGCCCTCGCCCATGCTGGAAGACATGCTATTGTTTTTCAGGCTGAACAAGAGGCACGCGCTGTTTCTTCAAGCCTACACTCACTGCCCATTGTGTGCTGAGCTTTCCTCAGCATCTGTAAATGTGCCTAAAAACCAGAGATTCCAGTTGGTTTTGCTTTGATCTTTTTAGATCTGTAGCGTCTGCCTCTGCAGTCACTCCACGCCTCTGAAATGCTCATTCACATACCAGGAAGTCGTAATTGCAAAAAAAAGTAAAAGATAATTACTTTTATTCGTAATGCTTGCTATTTTTTCTCCCAAACTATAGAAAATGATTGCTTTGCTTCAAGGTAATGAGAATTAAAATTAATCTAGTTGTTTGCATTGCACATATTTTAGTTTGTCCCCTGGTGTGGCGGGCTGTGCTGCACAGGCTGAATCAGTAATAAAAATATTAACACAACATCAGCGAAAACAAGTTTGCAGGTAATTATGATACAAAACACCTGAGCTAAAGAAAACTAGAGGAGAGTTGAACATGCAATGAATAAATAAAAAAATAGCTTTGTATCATATGTCTGGAAAGCTGCTAGTTGGTGAGAATTGCTGCTAATTAAACTATTAATTATCTCTGTAATGTAGGGGAAGTTAAATTTGTGTTAAGCACATCAAAGTACAACATGGGATTTCTTCACTTTGATGGCTGCTGTGAAAAAAAATAGATTTGTGAGGAAATGGCGGAGATGCTTCATTAAAAGGACAAAAGAAGGCAAAAACTTTTAAGGCACTTGGAAAGTTTCACTTAATTGCTTATGAACAAGTTATTTACAGAGAATTTCTCAGTGCAGGTGGGATATTTTCACAATCAAAAATATTTAGCAACTTCAGAGAGGTAAAAGTTTAATTTAGTTTTTTTTTTAGCTGCTGTTACGTCACATTTATCAGCTCAAAAGAAAAATGGAAAAAAAACATCAATGTTTGTGCCTTTTATATGTAAAACACATGTAGCTACTTTTTATAGCTGGAAGATGTCAGCAGACAGGATCAGAGCTGATCCAAGAGCAGCATAGCTGCGTATCAATACCATCTTACTTTATTAATCTCTTTGAACACAGGATAATGCCGTGAGCAGAGACGATTCTGCTTTTAAGCTGGAAAATCCACTTTTCCTTCTCGTCATGTTGAGCAGCCATTTTCAGTAGTCTGTTACCGGAGGCCTGTCTTAGCCCCTGACCCTGGATGATTTGTTGTGAAACTCGGAGACAAATTCCTTGGGCACAAGTCGAACCACTTCTAGGAAAAGTATTTGTTGTGTTAAGCGGGGTTTAAAAAACCAACAACAACAATCCCATTAAGCGCCTGGATAGCTGCTGTTGTATGAGAGGGAACATGTGTTGGTGGCGAGGACACAGCAGCGCTATCACTTGCTGCTATCACCGGTGAGAAGAGGATTAAGTGAGAGGAGAGATCTACGAGATGCTGCTGATAAAGGCCAGCAGTGTTTAAAACAGCTCACACCTATTGGCAGTGAGGCTGATGGAGTGCTCAACATAAATAACACATAAACACTAATCTTGAGCTCCCTGGTTGAATAATGCATCTGAGAGCATTGTATGAGAAATCTGCTCCTTCATTGTTTTTTATGTAAACAGTTTTTCTTTAAAATGGTGCATCTTTTCCTCCGTTGCAAGTGTATGGTAAAAAAAAATAGTTACAAGCTGTTGCTTTTTGACATTTAAGTTAATCACATTTATGGGAATAATTTTAGATGCTACGTATTTTTGTCTCCTTCTTCCCAAAGTAGGATACTGTGGGAGCGGCAGGCAGAGAGGATGTTGACATATTCCTTGGCAGATTTAATGACCTGTTTAATTCTGTCACGTCTGCAGCCCCTCTCAGATGTTTAGCAGTTTTAATTAGTGTAATCATCACTCTTGAAAAAGGCCACAGGGTTGTTTAATGGGTCATGTTTGTCAAGATGCACCGAATTATAGCACAAAAGACATGTCATTTATTCAGAGCTACAGTCTCCCAGTCATTATGGGTGTCACAATTGATAATTAGAGGAGGTATTGATTCATCTGAAAGCCTAAATGAACCTCTGTGCTGTGAGGAAATTAGTTTGACAGTGTTTGGATGAGGGGTGTTTACGCTGCGCTGTGGCAGTGTGGGAACACGTCGATGCTTTGGTGAAGCAACTTTGCACACTTACAGAAGTCGGGACACATTTGATGTGACATCTGGAGCAGCAACTGAATAATCTGAGACAAAATTTCCAAAGAAACTTAGGTTATGGTTCCAATTTTCAAGCAGCAAAGTACAAACTCTTATGCAATGAACTAGGTCACGGTTACAATCATCATTAATACAAACTGTTAAAAATGCACAAGTTTTATAATTAATACTATATAATGTAGGTTATAACTTCTGAATTCAAAACTGCTTGGAAAGCATCAATTTTATCATTTAGCACAACTAGTATTACAAAAAAATTAAAATAATTTTTAATTAATTTTCTTCTTTTGCTATCATGAAACATTCCAAATCACAAATATGCTGAGCATGCACTCATTTTGTATTCTTCATTCTGCAAAGCACATGTTCCATTTAATCTGAATGAATTATTAACCAACCTAATGAATATTTCAGTTTTTTCTATTGAACCATTTAACAGTCCCTGCAGAAGTAATGACATCTTAAGCAGGTCAAGGACCTGCAAAAAGGGGAGGAAAATACTGTTTAGTTGACCAGTCAGTTTAATGTGTGCAACATAAACATATATTCATGTGTTTGTCTATGAATACACCTTACCTGACCTGTCTTTATTTCCATAAAGAATAACCTTAAATCTGTTTTTTTTTTTTATTATTATTATGAATGGACTTGAGATGATCGACAGCAGACTGAGGAGATTTATTCTTGTAATTACCAGTCCCGGACAGGCCTTCAGTAAGCCTGTTGTGGAGTAATTTACAGCTGGGTAAATAAATAAGAACACCCACCTACGTCACAGGAGGTAATTACATACACAGGCTTTATTAAAAGAAAGAAAGAAAAAACAGTGACATAATTGTTATTGATCGGTTAATACTAATGCATTAATTACAGTGGAAGAAAACAGAAGCAGTTCAGTGAATTAACCCGCAGATGCAATTGACATGTCCAGAAGTGGGTGAAACATGACCTCTTTGGCTATTATAAACTGATTATTTCCAACTGTTCAAACTATTTTTTTATGTACATTTAACTGTTGTGGATACCCTAGTCACCAGTTTGTTGTCAAGCCTGAGCCTGAGCCTTCCTGTTCCCAGAATCTCACAGAAGACTTGAGAAAACTTTTTTTAAGTAAACTGAACTTTGATCATTAGGACACTTGTAAACCATAAATCATTCCTTTAAAACATGACATTTATACATATATTGGTTGTGAAATAACCCAATGTTTGTACTGTAGCAGATTGAACAAAACTATAACCAATGAGTAAAACAAAAGCTCCCCCGCCCCATCTCCTTCCGTAGTGCACAACAAAATCTGTTTTAGGTGATGCTAACAGTTGCAGTGACGGATATAGCTGAAAAAGATAAAATATGTATTTCAAGAAGAAATTCCTACAGATAATTTCAGACTCCAACGTACCTCGTACTCTGTCAATTATCTCTGACTTTACATAAACGTGATGAAGGTTCTTTTAACATTGTGAGTTACATCATAACTCAAACTTAAATCAAGCTGCCATTTTGTTTTCACATCCTCACTTATGTTTACTGTTGTCTCACCCGTGCAGTGCTGTGTGAACACTGATGTTGCCATGTTGGAAGCTTGTCTGACAGTTGTTTGGACAGGCCTAAAGAGAAGCAACATAATTTGTGTCCGGACCCCAAGGAACTCCAAACTCTCCCAACTAATTCCCTCCATTCCGACAACTTAAAACCTTGTCTCTCTGCAAACAATGGTGATGCTTTGTAAAAGTGACTTTAAAACCTCTGCCAAGCATTATTTATCATTTGTATGACAATAGCCCACTTAGCACTGCTTAAATGATTTCTGTGCTCTATCTGCTGCTTGACTGTCTTTGTATTATAACAGCGGATGATCATTAACGGCATATGGTCATGTGGTGCTGTCTTATCTCTTGTTTGGTCCTCAGAGTTTACTTCAGATAAACCTACTCGGCCATGAGAGCAACTTTTTTCTTTTTTTCATAAAGGAGTGCAAGTCACTTTTAGATTTAAGTGTATCAGAGTGCAGACTGTAACTAAAAGTGTAATTTAAAATGTACAATGTCACTGTTAAATAAACCAATAAATAAAGAATGAAAAAATAGTAGATATGGCTGGAAGCAGATAGTAGTGAAGAAAGGAAAATTAATTTCCATTCTACGCTCTGAACTGTAAAAAAAATCATGTCAGATTGATAAATTAATAGAGTTAAATTTGCAGGAAAATGAATTATAAAGTCAGGTTTACACGAGTGGGGTTAATCCTCTGATACAATTTTATGTAATAAGCTGATGCACTAAACTGGATGTTAAAATATCTTGACATGATCAAACATAAAAGATAACATGTTTGTCTAAACTATTGAATATTTATTGTTTTCCCTTAAATTTACAACTACAAACAAGTATTATAGAGAGCATTGTCTGAGTAGTCAACAAAAATTACATTTTAACTATTTTACTGACCTATAGGTTTTATTGTCTTAGGCCTCTCTGGTTTCCTATTGTATAGTTTTTCTCCTTGTGTATTAGATTTTGTTTTCTGCTTTCTCCACCTTCAACCTGTTTCATTATTGTACCTGTGTGTATAGATATATTCTTTAGTTTATTTTGCCAGAACTCATCATGTTTCTCTGTTCTTCCGTTCTTGTTAACAAAGCCTAAAGTCCTTCACCACTTGGCCTCCCACTAATCAATGTAACATCTAAGTCCACATTATCTCCACCAAGGGACAAAAAAACATTAAGGACCTTTACTTTGGTAGTAAAGGGAATGAAAAAGCCCAGTTGATCATACCGACTTGCTAAGACTTTTTAAATATTCCTCAGAGTTGGTTTAAGGTAGTCTGCCGGGCAGAGCTTAAAGTCTAGAATGCCAATGAGACAGTTCCATTCGAGGCCCAAGGTTGGCTCTTGCAGGTTGATAATGCCCTTAGACAACCAAAGCTCACAGTATTCCGATTTGCCTTCTGGGGGGTGATGTCTGATCACTACTGGCAAGTTACTCGCCCACTGGTTGAGATCGAATCCTCCCTTTAAGAGTAGGTGGCATAGGCCATCAATGAGAGCTTTGGCTTCAGCTATAGTGAAGGTGGTATGTAGATAATTGTCTACATAAGATCAGATGTTTCACAACCTAGATCAAGTTGGACTGGTCACCACAGTTGTCCCAAACATGGAACAACTGAGGCTGCATGTTGTGCCAAATGGCACCACCTGCCATTCTTAGATGGTTGGCTCTTTCTCCTTCCGCAGACCTCACCAGATGAACCTTAGCACCTTTGTGTCAGTGGCTGCAGTTGGATCTGATGGAATATTGTCTTTATTTCTGCGCTTACAGCAACAGAGTTCTGATGGACCATGAGTAAAACATCAATAAGGGAAGGCCCTATTGATGGTCCAGGCAACAAGAGGTTATTCAGTGACCACCCTCAGAACTCCAAAGAACAGCCAAATACAACAGTTTTTTCCATTGTGGTAGACCATGTGGTGTGGCATAAACCATGACTCTGGTAACTGGCTTCTTCTGGTGAGACTTTTGAGACAAAGCCTGCTTTCTCTAACTTACAGATCTCAGGACATCAATATTTAGCTTTGAAGTGTTCTTAGTAAGCTTCCATTCTCTGTTGTGAAGCCTAGGGAGTAGGTACTGCTTCTGCAGGAGAATGGAGAACAGTGGCAGTTGTACAACAAAGAAAATGTGTAGTATAGCAAAGGATGCCATCTACTATTACTCGAGCAGTAGCTGTCTGGAACAGAATGAGAGCTTGTTGGTCTTTCTTTAAGCCAATGGCAGCCTTTCTCACTGCAGGCCAAGGCCTCCATCTGCCGGAGGCGCTCCATGGTTTTGCCAAGCTCGCTGGAAAATGAAGCTGTGGCAGTGTGTAGGCACTGTGGGATTCCAGATGAGAGATGGACAGTATCGACTGGCCCCTAAAAAAGCCAGCCTAGTTGAGTGCAGATAGCAATGGGTGCACCTAATGGTCCTGCAAGCAGTGGTTGGACTGAGGTGATCAGGTGAGACATGCCAGACCTAATTAGGAGTAGAGGTTTGGCACGTTTGACCGGTGGCAAAAACAGCTTTCTGAGGTGTTTTGTATTTCTACTGCAGTAAGGAAACTGGATAAGTGTGTACAGTAAGAGCCAATCCCTCTGCAGTCAAGGCATGGGTGGTGATGATACCACCAGGGAGACTGATGCACGATTGAGCTGCTTAATGTTTTGGTGCAAGTCTTAAGGGGCAGAATCTCTGGATGGGATATGAGGCTTAGCTGTTGCACCAGTTGAGGAAGAATGGTGCTCCTCTCTGATCAATCATCAAGCACTGCAAATGTTTTCATCCTCTGGTTGGCATTATGGGGAAGAACTTTGAACACCTTCAACATTAGTCTTTAAGATTGGTTGGGGCGGTCCAGATACAAATTTGTGGAAAGTAGACTGAATTTGTACACCCTGCTTTTGGTTTCCTGGACTGATTGCAAGACAATGAGGTGAGTTTCCCTACATATTTTAGAATAGTGCTTAGGAGTCCACTGGTCCTCAGTGTTATTGCGTCCACATCTCTGACAGTGTTTAACATCCCAGTGAGTTGGTCAGTGTTCAGCTCCTTTGTAAGAATTTAGATAGTTGTGACTGTCACAAAATGGACAAAAGGGTTTAGGCCTGGGTTTGGCCTTTGCCTGTGTAGGCTCAGCTTAGTTATCTCTTCCCTTTTTAGCTACATTGAAGTGCACAGTTGTTGGATACTCTTTGTATTGTGTGGTTCACTGATTCTTCCTAGTAGTTCAGGAGGTATCGGTCTGAGACAACGCTGCTGCACGACTAGATGAGAGACCCCAAAGCATTGGGATCACTCATCCTGAGAGTAGGTGCTTTAAGAACGCCACCTAGCTCATTCTGGGCCAACTGTTGTGTGAGTCTATACCTATCTTGTAGAGCCTGCAATGCACTTGTATATGGTGCCAGATCATGCAAGCAAGCAAGCTGCATAGCACTTGTGAGCTTGATGTGGTCAATTAACACTTGATACTTATATTAATCCCTGAGGTGAATGTCACTCCCCAGTACATTGTCAAGTGCAATATTGAGCATAGCAAAGTCACTATCCCAACCACTCAAACAATGGTAGAGAAGGTTGAGGGATTCAAAGGGCCATTGGAAGGAGTAGCTCAGCTTCAAGAAATGGTGTGTAACTAGAGTAGGAAGTGGAGAGAACCAGTGCAATCGATTGCCCATTGTGACTCGGAATGAGTCATGGAGTTCCTTGGCTGGCATGCTGAGTAGTGTTGAGTGGCTCCATAGCAAGTTGAGGGTACGTGTATCCAGATAGGTACACTTTTGAACTCAGAGACTCCACTAAATTTGGAGATTAAAAATTAATGAAGGTGGCATCCCTCGGCTGCTAGCCTGTTGTGACTTAAAAGATGAAGCCACATGAAGTGTTGTATCAGATAGAGGTGTTTAGGTGATGACATGCAACGAAGGGTGTGATTGAGTGACTGTGAGAGCAGGTAACAGTGGCAGGCGGAGCTGGGTGCGCTCGTGGCTGAAGATCAACTTGGCAATCCTCCAAGTTAGCAAGTAGGTGTTGCTCCCTCTGGCCCTCTGCAGTAACTGATGCTGCATTCTCCATGAGCAGAACTATGGTTATGAAACAGACTATGAACTATTATTCCAGTTAGAGAATCAAGGCACTTGGAATGAGATCTGTTTATCTGTGTATGTGTGTGGCCTGAAAAGAAAGGCAATGAAAATGTTTGACTAAATGCCCAGCACATTATTCAGCAGTTAAATCAATAAACATTTCAAACAAGCTACCATATAAACACATGATTTAAGGTTGACCAGTAATATCCTTAACTTATGTGCAAACGTCTACATAAACGTCAAACAAAAGAAAAACAGCACAGATGCAATGTCAGTAGTGAAACACTAAAGTTTACAACATTAATATAAGCAGGAGGAAAGCACGCTTAACACCATTACCTCAAATGTAAACCACCGCAAATAATTCAACAATTAGCTTTTAACCAAACACAGCCACATCCCATGAAACAATTTTACCACTTCAAATAAAACACTCATAAATAAGCCTTTACATGTATTCAACTTGTAGTACTAGCAGAGTAAAGGCAGAGCGAACACAGGCCATAAGCTAACTTAGACTCAAATAACCTATTTCCAACTCAAACTAGAATAATGCTCAAAGTATTCATAGCTGGGAAGTGGACGGCACTTACATTTCCTCATGAATGCACACATAAATAGGAAAACACAGAGAAAGTCCACACAGCTTCACATTGCTCGCTTGCTAACTGGTCTACTGCTTGATGATATGGCTGAGCAAATCCTGACTTGTTCAGACAGCATTTATCCTTTTGCCAGGAGATGGTGCTGTGGGGTGTTGTGGGGTGGCTTGTAGAGCTTTCTCAGTCAAGTTAGAAATAATCACTCTCTCACAACAACTTGCATCTATTGGCTAAATTACCTGTGGAAAGAAAAAAAAGCAGCCTCAGCATTATTCCACAAAACTTTGTTCTTTAGTTTCTATCTGCGGAAAGGATTATCCTCATTATTGGTTTATTATTTCAGTCTTAGTTTCACTCCACCTTAACTGAGCTAAGCTAAAGGACCAACAGTAGTGCACACCTCAGATATGGACTTCAAGTGGCAACAACATATTGATGTGCATGTGCAAAGCCATGATGTAGAGTTCATTAAAGCTATCCTACTTAAGTTTCTGACTTTAGAGCTCTGTGCTTCTAACTAGTTTTCATGGCACACTGACATTCATCATTTATATTCCTTGAGCCTGCAGCATCCTGGAGCTGAGAATTCACATTTCACTTCTCCAGTCTGGACATTCACATGACAACTTCATTTTGAGTTATAGCACCACGTCCTACATCTGTAACTGGCCGCTTTGATTGCACATGATGGCAAAGAAACCCATATAATCACAGAAAGTGAAAAGAAAGAAACATAAGCTTCTACTCACTGAAGAGAGTTCAGGAAAAACGCAGAATGCGAGAGGGATCCTAAGCTTTTGTAGGAGGTGCCAAATCTGCCAAATCTGGTGCTGACAGTTTAAAGAATTAGCAAAACTTATGTCCAACTCTAAGCAGGAAAGCAAAAGCCTAAGTCATTCCCAACAATCAATGCAAAATTATGTTAGTCTATCCTCTTGCTAAAAGCATGGTGTACTGACATTACAAGTGTTTAAAGAATATTTTTAATAATATGGCATTTTCATGGGAAACGTCCAAATGAATTTCAACAATGATCTGATATGACAGGAAGTATCATGTTCTCCAACAGGCAGGTACTAAATTCCTCCACGGTGTGTCTTTTAACCCATCATTCCTGTATTTCTCTCCATTCAGTGATAACTACCATAATGAGATTTGCCACTAAGCAAGAAAAGAATGAAAAGGACCCCGACCATCTGTATAGCTCACCGTGGTAAAAGGCTGAATGCTATCAAGTCAGAATTCAATCGTTGAATTATACCCTCTTTGTGTGAGTAGGGCCAGTGAGTACCTCACACCATATTCATTTCAAAAAAGACCTCAATTTAATTAGTTCTCATATGTTGAAAAATTCATGGATTTGTCTGCAATTCCTGCATCCATTGTTGGGAGTGACTTGAGCGGTGGTGTTAGGCTTTCAGGCGGTTTGGAAGAAAAAACTGCCCCCAACAAAAAAGAAACAACTGTTTATGTAAATAGACATTGCATGTTTACTTGGTGGAAGAAAGCGAAGGCCCTGAACAGAGTGCTAAGCTTAGCATGGCTCTGCCAAAGGGGACCTCTCACCATCAACTTCAGTCTTATTAAACTGATTACCAACTCCAGCTAATTAATCAGAGACAGTGCCCTTTCTTGTTATGCAGGGAGGGAGCTCTGTGTGTCTCGCAGAGTTCCTCTCTCACCGCCTCCCCCTCCCATCTGCTCGCCTCTGTTCCCCCCTTTCTCCCTTTTCTTTTCCCTGCTTTGATTGAAGTAGGGGAATGGTAATTTTCATGCATCATCTGGGCCGGCAGGATGGGAGGACAAGTAGTAATTACGTTAAACAAACAAGACCAAGATTGCTTGAGAAGCTACCTCTTTATTTAAGCTTGTGGAATCAGAAAACAGGCTGAGAGCAAAATGGTTTCAAAACACATTTTACAGCCCATTTTGATCATTGCTTTTGATACAGTTTTCATCTTAGATAAAAAGTCAACCAAAAAATTTAAGACATAATTGACATTTAGTTGTTTGGTTCAGGTGTTGCACCGTAAGACATCAGGTGTTTCTAAATACATATGTCCTGCAGAAAAATATGGAAAGATGATTAAACCATATTTCTGGTATGGTGTCTTTTTTCCCCTAAACAAAATAAAGGTTCAAATATCTGAATAAAAAGAAAGTATGCAACTTCTTTGTTTGCAAACGTTACACAAAGTTATATAAAATAACTAATGCATTCAAATAAAAAGTAAAGG
Source organism: Pseudomugil tenellus (assembly GCA_037177515.1). Classification (NCBI taxonomy): domain Eukaryota; kingdom Metazoa; phylum Chordata; class Actinopteri; order Atheriniformes; family Pseudomugilidae; genus Pseudomugil; species Pseudomugil tenellus. The sequence goes on along the minus strand of JBAMHX010000018.1, from coordinate 6,315,965 downwards.
ATTTTGCAGATGTTGTTTGAGCTAATAGTCATTTTTGATTAATTAATTTTAAATAGAATTTTTAAATTGGATTTTGTTCATTCTTTGTATGAAAAAGATAAAAAAGGAGGTTGTTTTTTTTAAATCAATGATTAAAATGTAGATTTCTTCCAATTAGTTTATTGAAAAAAGTTCTTATTGACTATTGGCTGTATATACAAGCCTCTTATTCACAGCTTTGCAACAATATCTGTTACAGATCCATTTAAAGTTAAAAAAAGAAAAGAAATGCCTGCCATTACAAGCAGAAGAAGAATGGCTTTATTTTGCTTGAGAGCCCACACTGTCAAACGAATGCATAGTGGCTTTGTTTTTGTTAGCTAGTTGTAAATAGTGCAACTCAAACAAACCTTAATTGGACATTCATTAAGTCAGACCATGCATGTAGACACAGCCAAGGTGTTTAGCCCCTGCTTTGCACTAAGCCTTTCTCCCTGAGCGCTATTCGTTTCCAGCTAAACCTTCCAGAGTTCATGTCTCCTCTTGCTTCTTAGCTCTTTCCTCAATATTTCGATGCTTTAAAAATGGGACATCTTCATCATTCCTACAAGAAATTTGGAGGTTTATCAGCTGAGATGTATTTTCAGTAATTCATGTGTGTTTTCTAACTGCCTTCAGTTTTATTCACTTTAGTCCAGCAGGGATAGTTTATGACACATGCCATCAGTAATGGTGTGCTTAAACCATTTTGTAAAAGTTTGCACTAAAATAATAGATACAAGATATACCATATACCATATTGTTTTTGCCTAAAGAAGGGCTTTGTGTGGGAATGGAGTCTGAAGAGCTCAGATCCCCATTCTACCAAGTCGCACTTCCTGCTGTTCTGACTGATTGTGCCGTCTTTGTCTTAGCCTGATGTGCTCGCCTCCTCCTCTGGAGAGACTAATGCAAGGCTCTTTTTTTCTCCTCCAATCTCACCAAATGCCAAGTGTAACTGGTGCCCTATTGCTCTTAATTAATGCGTGATTAAAGAGTGAAATATGGGATTCTACCAGCGATTTGTTTTTTTTTTTTTCAAGGAGTAAGAAATTAATCCCCTTTGGATCTTGCAGAATCATTTAAGGATTCTCCTTGTTCTGTTTATCAAATAAACCAAGTAATTAGAGACTTTAGATAAGTAGGCTAAATTGATGCCCGCCCTATGTCTTCCCAAGCTAGTGTTCGCTGATAGAAACAGCTGTGTTGCTCTGGTAATGTGCGGCATTATACTTGTCCAATAACAATGCCCTTTGTGTTTGGTAGTCTTGTAATTACACTGGGGAGCCTCCTTGACCTTGGTAAGTACATCTATCTTACTTGTGGATCAGTGTATTTCATTTCTTAACCTACAAAGATACATCACAGGGGAGTTTACTGACATCCCTGTGAATGTAATTCAGACTACAGCCTATATTACTGGCAATGCACAATAGTGTCGTACCAATAGTGCAGCTATCCAGGCTGATGATACAAGTGCAGCCTCTGGCTATTTAACAGCGTAATCCCCAGCTAACTTATTGTAGCCCTACTGTATCTGAAGAACCAGGAGAGGGATTTTTTATTACTCTCACCTGGCTACCCAGGGGAGGTATCTTATCTCACCACTTGGTTTTATGCAGTTTAGTTTTGAAAGGTCTTCAAATATTGGAGATTTGAATTTATGCCTGTCCACATGGACACACGAGGTGACTTCACTTTGCTCGTATGCTGTACTCCCCCTCCCTGCCACCCAATCCCTCCTGTATGGCATGGAGCTGAACATTTCTGGTGTTGCATCAGTGTTTCCAACACTGCACCTGCAGCAAGTGTCCGGTCTAAGACCTCAAAGAGACACTTTGAAGCCGAGCAAGGCCCAGCTATTTTAAATGACTTCATCTTGTCCAGATGAAAAGGAAAACATTTGGTTTTACAAACAGAGATTAGGTACGTGCCTTAAATTTTCCTGTTTTTTGTCACAGTTTGGGTTTTATTTGGAGTTCTTGCTGTTAGTAATGTTCCTTGGAGCCGGGAGAATCTGAGAGCACATACTGAAAGTCTTCCCTTGCAATTTCAGCGTGTGTTGTCTTTTGGCATAACTGAAATAATAACAAAGACGTTACGTACGGTTGTGTAGCAGCATAAACATACAGACGTATTCCTGTACCCTGCTGTTGCAGTTTAAATGTGATGTGATGGAAACTGCAATTAGTTTCAGTCCACCATGAGGTGGAGTCAGGTAGGACTACACATATTTTTCAAATATACACATTAGCTGGACTTTGTGCAGACTCACAGAATCAGAGACACATGCATGTACAGTATTTTCCCCACCACATAATCTTGTATCATCTTTGAACTTTAGCTAAGGCTATGTTACTGGCTAGACAGAAACTGACGGGTCAATTCAACAGACTGATCGATGAAGCTGGACTTGTGGTCAGCCAGGTATTTTACATTATATGGTGTTCAGCTGGGTTTTGAATAAAATACTACTATTAAATGATGCAAAATTTCTCCACAAACTGTATGCATAAAATATCAAAATATAAGTTTGATTTTATAGGGTTAAGAAGCGGAATTAATGGCGTTATTCTGATATTTTGCACAAATGAACAAAAGTCCTGTTTACATTTGATTTTGTACTTATGTCCATGTATTAGACACAAACAAAGCTGAGGCCAAGCTTTATGACAGAACGCATTATAACTACAGAAAGGAAACAAAAACACCAGAAATAATCTATTGAAAATTCATAGATTAAAAGGTACAATATACAATATCTTTTCTCAGTTAATTCTAAGCTCCAGAGTCTAGCTTATTTCACTGTACCGCCTTGTAAGGCTGCACCCATTTATTTCCAACTTCAGTAATTTTACGGATGAAGTTATCTGGAATCTGTAAACTCAGTAAATGCATAGAGTACGTTAAAGATGTGGACAGTCAGTGTTGTTTACCTGTTGTGTTCACTTTTTGTTTGTTTGTTCCTCCTGCTCTCTTCCTCCTCTGACTTCTTATGGCCCCCCCTTTTCTGGGCACATGATTTTTCTGTGTTCTTCCTACTTATATGGCCGGCCTAACACTGAGCCTTCTTCTAATTAGATCAGGAATTATGGTATGGATTAGGTGATGAAGGGCTATGCCAGTTCTTCTGACCGTGGTGGCTATTTCAAGTCACCATGTGCTTAATGCCATCCTGCCCCTCCCCATTTCCATTTTTACTTTGCATTATAATGTAGCTGCAGGAAGAGTGACAAACACTGTTAATCTCTTGTTTTCTGGCAGGCCATTACAAAGGGGTACAGCAGGATTTTTCTCCAGTGCTGTAAACACTCAAAATTCAGCATTGTCCATTACCTTTTAAACACAGCTGATAACAAGCATCATTAATTAAACCATGGGAGTAAGTGGGGTTACATAAATTGAAATTAATAATCAGTCGCAAACAGAAAAAGAAAGCACGTTTCTGAATTGTTTCCTCACAAACTCCCAAATGTAGCCACGTAGATTAAGAAGGTTTGGCTCCCGCTTTGCTCGTGATGCCACCACCAATCCGAGGGATAGGATAGGTTTAGTCATGGAGTGCTCCTTTAATTTGTTTGCCACATTCTCACTTTTTCTAAGAAAAAAAAGAAAAACTGATCAAGTAGGCATTTAATTACTTTAAGAAAATAAATCACTTCCAATTGCTATTGTACTGCTGCCAACTCTTTTGCACATAAGCTGCAAAGAACATGAACATTTTCACTACTTGGATTTGAAATACTTAGCGTGGAGTCAATAATAAACAATGTCACGATGCTGATTCTACGTTCAAGTTAGGAGGGAAATGGGCACAATACAGCTTGCATTGCAAGAAATTACAGGTAATTTCACTTGATGTACAGCTACATCCCACAGGCTACTTGCATCAAAACAGCTGGATTCCTATGCAATCACAACGCATCAGTAAGTGGTATAGTGAGATTCAAATCAAGACTAGCATGATGTGTTAAGTGCTGACATTACATGAAACACCAACAAGCTCTCTAAGGACTTCAGTATGCCTGAATGAAGATGCAGCAGCTTGTAGCTCGGTTGTCAGGGAGAATCAAGTACTGACATGCCCGTCGACATCTGACAGAAGGCGCACATGAACCCTTCTGTTTATATATTTTATCATTTTAATAAATGAAATGTAATGAATATAATTCACAATATGCCTGTAATCATTGTCAAAGACTCCAATGACTGACTGGCAGAGCCGCAAACCACTAAAACCCCTTTTATGTAGAAATAACAGCCCAGTTTTACCTTTGGGAAAACACTACTCAACTGATGAGGACTGATAATCAAAATCTGACAGAAATCTCCAAAAGTCCCAAAAGGTGAAAAGGTATCCCTCATGTGCCAAACTGAGCGATGGGTTGGACAAACATCTGCCAAAAGCCCACAGTTGAAATCCATATGGCTGAGACTTAATTGGCACGTGCAGGCCCAGGCTTGATGTGAGCATGGATACATAACAGCCTGTGTGGGTGGGCAAAGGTGGCTGAAAGGTTTAAGGTCGAGCCCAGGTGCTCTTCTTGTACACTGTCATGCAGGTGTCCCGTATCTCATTTAATGGAGAGAGAAACTTTTTATTTTATTTTGCTCCCTGTGAATGGCATGTTAAATGCCTCATTAATGACCTCAGCTTAGACTATAGCCCATGTCCTTATGGAGAGAAGTACTGCAAACCAGTAATCAGGAAGACGCGACTTGAGTTTCGTAACTAAAAGATATAGCTTTTTATTGTCAGTGTTTAATTTTTGTCAGTAACCTTACATAAGAGTAAGGAGGGATCTTTGGTGAGTTTGGCAGCTTGATGAAGTCTCAGTTTTTTTTTAAAAAAAATCAGCAACCCCTCCCCCCCACACCCCCCCCACCCTTACTCTCTTAGGTTCTTCCCACATTGGAGAGGCTTGATTCATTAGGACAGCAGGTCTCTTGAGGGAAATCTCAAGGGTCTTCTAACCGTATGAGTGACTGGGACGGAACAGAAAAACACTCAGACAGCAGGAGGAAAACCTCCTTGGACTGAACTGGAGCGACAACTGCACTGACATCATTTGCATGTGTTCCCCCCACCTCCACCCCATCATCTTTTCCCATTCATTCAAAACAAATGAGAGCTCCGCGTCAACAAATTGCCATAAGCGTTCCCTCCCCCCCCCCCCCCCCCACACACACACCACCAGCCATGGGAATTTCCATTAAAGGCGTTTGAGGCAGAATCGGCGTACAAATAAATGATGAGCTCCTGGGAAATCACGGCAACAAGCAGATACATGTTAAAACTCAGGAGAGGCTTCTCATTGGAGCTGGAGAGGGCTTCCCAAAATCCAGATGTGGTGGTGGCACAGACGGGGGGCTCAGGCCTCCTCAGCAGTAATGAAGCAATTAGACAGACAATTATGAACACCTGTGACGCTGATTGGCACCATGCGGCTCAGTCTGCTTCCACGGTGCTAAAGACGCCTGAATGTTGCTAAAGTTAACCTCAAACAAGGCCGGTAATGATGACGAGGGCTAAAAACACACTGCACACACACACACACACACGTTTAGATATACACACTCACAGGAGGTTCGCATTAGTAGGAAAGGTCTCATCCCACACAGCCGCTTACGTCATGTATTATTGAAACCAGCTCTTGTATAAACACGACTCCAATATATTGGGGTCTCAATTTTTGTGATTCATTAAGGTTAATGCAGTTTTAATTAGTACTTGATTTGAAGCCTATTAGAGGCAATTTATAAGTTCTTTTTCTGGGACCTGCAAAATGACGTTGCGTGGGATTAATATGATAAAAGACACAAGTTGAAAATGTGGTCCCTGCTGGTTTACAGCACAGACTCAGGGATTCCTCTTTTCTCTCTAACAGCTTGTTTATTTGCACAACTGCTTTCAAGCACATTAAAGGAATCTAATGAATGGAGAGCTTTGCCTTCGCAGATTGCTTCATCCATTGGTTGGACAAATGAAAACGTGGTTGAATTAAAGCTTGATTAAAAGGATGCTCAGAAAAACAGTGCAAACAGCTCTCTGTAATGATACAACACATAACAGGAATTGTGACATAATTCACCAATAAGAGCAGCTTTTACATACCATGCACCTCAGCTTCCACCATGGCAGTGTGGCACACAGGATAAAGCTGGTTTAATGGCTTTTATTAGCAGGCAGGATGGAAATTAGTAGGCAGGGTGGGGGTCACAGGAAAGGGGGGAGGGTGTGTATTTTTAATCTTTGCTCAAGGAATGGTGGTCTACATGTTTGTAGAGCAGAGAGGAACCTTGTTTTATCCCATTTTTCATTCAGTTTGGAGTGAATAACTGATTTTAAAAGAAAAAAAAGTCCAACACCATCCACAATACCTGTCACCTTCCTGTTCAGACAATTAAAAGTTATAATAAATAATAATAATTGATAATATAAATCTTTTTTTTAATTATTTTCCTCTTTAGTGAAGAAAACTCTGAAGATTCAGAACCTGTCTGCTAATAAATGAATAAATAAATACCGTCCTTTAACAAAAAATATAAACTCTACATAAACAGTTTACAAACACTGATAACAGATGAGATATAAAATACGGGGCTTTTTTTTTATCAATTTGTATGAAATATCAACTTCTTTACTAACTTTAGTCACTAACAACAGTTTTATGCCTTGATATCCATGTCTGAACAATAATAGTTTTGCAAATCAAATAGCGATAACACATTTACAATCAATTTACAGCAACAAAATATTCAAAAATAATTTGCATATATGTAAATTGTAGGACAAAGTTATGTAGTTTGTCATATGACTACAAATACAATATGATATATCTCTATCTATCTATCTATCTATCTATCTATCTATCTATCTATCTATCTATCTATCTATCTATCTATCTATCTATCT
>JBAMHX010000018.1:6282980-6298639 GCA_037177515.1 Pseudomugil tenellus | reverse complement strand
ATGTTTATGTGTGTGTGTGTGTGTGTATATTTAGAGAGAGAAAGAGTGAGAGAGAGATGCAAGCTTCTCCTGCAAACATCTACAAAGTGGAAATGTGGCGATAAGAAGCTGAAGCATTTATTATTTTTTCTGGATCTATTGATTGTGTTTTGATTCTTTGCTTGAAAGAAGAAATGTTTAGCTTCAGAGCACTTCAGTGGGTGGGACAAAACTGCACCAGTAAAGTCTCCAACCGGCAAAAACACAGTGCTCAAGGAGGATAATTGTGTGCATCTTGGTCCAGCCGCAACACAGAGTCCAGTCCTGCTCCCCTCCATCTTTCTCCCACTCAGGCTCAGCTGGTTTCACTTAAAGAACATGGAAAGAGAGGGTCACGGGGTCATACCATGACCTCATCAAATTAGCCCCAACCGAGTGAGGTGTTTAGCGCGAGTTAAAACAAGTAATCTGAAGGGCATTAAATGCAAATGCGACGGCCATATGCCCACTTCAAACACGATGGCTCCCATGCGCCCGCATCCCTCATCTTGCCGTCTCACACACATACACACAGCTGAACCATTCACGGGTCTCACATAGTGGGGGGCTGTTAAGATGACAATGAGTTTCTGTCATGCCGACCAGGTGCAAAACATTTCAACTGATGGCCAAGTTCGGAGCTGTTTGATATGTGTAGGAAGAACACTTGCAACAAAATGTCTGAGTGACTCTTTGAAAACAGATATCTCCTCCATGTTAAAATGATCTGCATCAGAATCACTTTTCATCCTAACCTTAAACTTGAAAATATGGAAATAAAGGAGTAGAAGCTTACAAAGGTTATCCTGGAGTTTGTGGAAGAGGGGTGTGGGGGTGGGAGAGTAACTGGCAGGGTAATACTTCTGCTGCGCTTCATAAACGCTACGCCATGTGCCCCTGTTAGTGAGAGTAAGGGCCTGGTCAGGCTGTGGAGATTATGGGTGAAGACTGATTTTGCCCCCTCGGGCGGTGGCCAGGCTGGGAACATGTGGCAGCTCATATGTGCTAATAAGCACCTGTGGAGAAGGAGGAGAAGGAAGCAGAAAACCCCTGCAGGGTTCGACAGCCGTGCCACCTGCACAGACCTCCACTGTGCCTCTGACTCAGTGAGGGAAACCTGACAAACATAACTAGCACTCAGACAGCGCTGCAAAGCTGAAAAGTAAAGATTTCTTAAGTTTTTCCTGTTGTTATTGTGGGTTTTTCTGTTGACTATCATTCAAGGAAATAGACATTTAAGCAGTGCTGTATTTTCTTTTAGGTTTGTAAAAATGTTGCTGCAGCAACATCACTTTATTTGCAGCACAATATAGAAATGCGGAAGAAAACACACTGATTAAAATAAAACATCACTGATTAATTTAGAGATCTAAAAACCCTATTTAATGTATAAATATCTTAGTGATGCCAAATAACTTCAGAGATGTGTTAAGTGGCACTTCTAGACCTGCAGAAACTTGCATAAACATCTCGCTTGTTCCAAGTCAATAGTGTGTGTGCGCATGAGTGTGTGCGTAGTGCAGATTTGCAGCCTTCATTGCATTCAAAACGCTGCACAGCTGCTTACGAGGAATGTGAGAGCAAAAAGAAGACATTGTGGGAGAGCGCTCTCCTGTCAGTCAAAAGAAGTCTTATTAAATTTGTTTAAGCTGTGAAAGCATTTAGAAGAAAAAAGAAACAACGTTTTCATGTGTTCCTGCTGACCACCAGATTTCCTCAATTCCAATCAGACACTTTTTTTAATCAGGTAATTTTCCTATAATTTTTATTTTCAACTTTGCACTCATATCTGCATGAATAGATCGTTTCATTGAGCTGGCAGCTTCTAAATAGATATCACTGAGCGGGAAAGTTATGTCTCTGAAGTTCCTTTAAGAAGGACAACAAATGAGTTCTTCACATGCTCTGTCAGCAATGTATCTTAGCAGCACATGTTTGTATGTGTGAGAAACAGGCAAATACCTACATGTCGACTTAAAGAATCGGCCGTCGTCGTCTCCGGTTTATGAGTCTTGCTTCCTCACTCTCCCATGTGCACGCTCTGTAAACCACATTAAAACCTGCCACTATTTAGAAAATATGCATCTCTGTAATCTTTAGAAATCTGCTTTGAGCCATGAGTGATGTACTTATGCATTTTTCAACGGCCAAATGTAGAGAGTTAATCAGCCTCCGGTGATTCATGGGATTTCATATTTTGCACATCTGGAGTCCATATAAACAGGAATATTTAAGACAATACTTTACTACTCTCTGCATACTTCATTGACAATCGGACTGTATCCCTACAAATATACTCTTTATGACCCTATGTTAAAAAAAGAAAAAGGTTGTTAAGTCAGTATGTGTCTTGCTGAGGTAGCACTCATCAACACGGGGCAAAGATTTTACATTAACTTCACAGAAACACACTAGGAGTGACTCTCAGTTCTTCGGGCAATTTTAGAGTCTCAATGCTGCAAATGGGAAGTGTTTATATTAATTTTTATTAAATATTTGAAACACATTTAGACTTTTATCCAAGAACTATAACCTCCTTTATCAAAACGATTCTTCAAATAGCTGCTCCAATTCTTCTCATTTACAAAGTTTGTTGAAATGCAGTTAATAAAAATTTCCAATTTGAATTTTAATTGAACAATAGTGCATTTGAAAGTGAAGCTGATATTCATTTTCTACGCAGTTAAGGATGTTTGAGGAAATTAGCTTGTGTCAGCACAAGAGTTATCAAGCACATTATAAGATACTGCGCATTTCAGTGAATGTTTCCCAGCTCTTAACTTTCACAGTTCAACGCTGAAAAATTACTAACACACGCATGCACATCATTAATGAAATGAATTCACATCATCAGCAAATTACACAGTTTAGTTCTTGGGCGTGATTCTTCTACAGAGCCATAAACTTCACAATCTATCTAATAATTCATAGTCTGCCATAGCCTGCATTTTTTTTTTTATTTTCTCGTTTTGCGGCTGATTTTGTCAAACATAAACTATTCCTTCTGCTTGATACAAAACAGAGGCAAAGCTTTAGCATTCAGCACCTGCAGAGATACAAATGCAATTAACTGCATGAACGGATTTTACCTTTTAACAAAACATTAAGTTTGCAAAGTGCTCGGAAACTTTCTTCCCTGAGATTTTGAGGAAAATTACACAAAGAAATAAACATTACAGAGTCTCTCAGATAAATAAATGTTGAGCATGAAGGAAAGCACTGTTCTGAAATATTACATTTACCAAAAATATTACGCAGCCACCATGTTTGTGCCACGATTTTGCACTTCAATTTGGCTAAACACATTCTTAAGTTTCAAAACCTCAAATTATGTCATTTTTAAACGATAAAGTATTACGCAGTAATCTCACGCTAATTGAGAAGTTTACATTCTGAACAGCCACTAATAAGAGCCCTTTACGTCCCCTCTGACACACTGCTTACTAACATTTCTCCACATCTTCTAGTCCAACAACAAAGGCCCATCTTGCCTGTTTACATGATGCTGTTATATTTCTGTGAGAACCGCATGCTGATACTGTGGATTGTATTTGCAGTTGGTTTTAAAAGAAAATAAGTCCTGCACATCGCAAATCCTTTCCAAGAGACCCTGCAGGCTTTTGCCCCTTGAAGGAGCAGAAGTCTTTGATAACCAAGGACATGTTTTAAACTGGTGACCTACCCGCACCCCCTCCTTCCTATACTTTGAATAAATAGCTTCAAACGTGAGGGATCCTGATCAGCTCTTTGAGTAAAGGAAGCATTGCAAGAGCATGAGATCAAGCCCTGGATTATTCTTCCCCAAACTGAAAAGCAGCCCTCTCCGGCTCTTGGTCTGGGTATAATACCCATTGGTTGCCACAAGGAACACTATTCGGATTAAGTGGTGCCCCTTTCATATAAGCAACATGTGACAAAGGGGGAGATTGGGCAACTAACCTGCTGTTTAGATAAATAAAGGTACTCTATCAGCTCTAATAATTGCTAACCCCCTCTCTTCTTGTCCTATTGTCCACTGACAAGTGCTGCTTGGCCTCCTTCTAATTGCTGACAGATTTGATTTTTCAGCGACAGCAGGAGCTCTGTTTGTGGCCTTTACATGAAGTAATTACTCACCCTGTCTCCCCACTGCCACCTATTCTGCCCCGTCCTTTTCCTAAATCCTCCTTTTCCACTGCCTCTTCTGAAGCTACATTTCCCCCTTTTATGTGAAGGGATTTTGCTTACATTTAAAGACGTTTTCAAAAAGTTATTGTAATTATCCAGCACTGCTGAGCAGCACATATAACACACATAAAAGATATTTCTTTATTCTTTTAAAAGGAAAAAAGGACATTTTAAGTGAAACTTTCATGAAAGAGGATAAAGAGCAGTAAATGTGATTATTTAAACATAAAACACTACTTTGAGGTTTTTATAAGTCGTGAAAACCTACTAAAATAATCCGACTGCATATTATAGACATCCCCACTGCATTTGTTAAAAAATTCTGCATGAGTAAAAAAAAAAAACAACAACATAAAAAACAAAGAAAAAAGTTTCAACTCTTCAACAGAAATAGTGTAAAAAAACTAACAGGGTGCTAATGCTTGCAGCCGATTGTCATTAAAGATAATATGACTTAGCAAAATAACAGCATTCGGGATGATGATTTAGCTTCTCAAAAGGCAAATAGTTTGTAGTGAAGTGTTAAGATTATTCTGTCTTCCCTCTGTAATTAGAAAACTACACATTATTTCCTACACACAACAAATTTAACTTTGCAAATTTAAGCAGGAATCCATTTAAAGTGTAAACTATATGTAATGTGTGGGGACTTCAATTATGTGTTTCCTAGTAGCAACTTTGATTAAGTTTAAACGTGATGCCGTAACCTTTAGCTTTAGCCTGAGCAACACTTTTGTTCCAAGCAGCAAGCGCTGTTGCTGAGGTCTCCTAACAAGTGTCTCCTTCCCTCCTCTCCTCTGGCCTGCAGGCTGCATGTAATGAGCGCTGCTACCCCATGGGAGAGCTAGAGGGCTCACTCCAAAAGCAGTGGAGCCCAGGAGAGCCTGTACAATCGCCCTCGCAACATTTAAAAGCTAATTATCCCAGGAACAAAAGTGCACTTCATTTTCACTTAACACAATTAGTCATAAACTGCGTTTCTGAGTTCTAAATCTACACAGGCTCCTATTCTCTACCAATTATTCATACTTTCATGTTTGTATCACATTCAGAGTTTCAAAGCAAACATATTTTCAGTGCTGGTGTCTGTGTTAATCATCCCACCCACACATTTCATGGATTAATCATTCACATTGCATGAAATATGAACCAGAGTGCAGCTCTGCCAACTATATGCATACACATTATCCAGAATATTTCTATTGGGGAGTTTGACAGGGTTAGGTAGATACATGGAGAGAGAGAATCAATGATTTCTAATCCACTCAACAAGCAGCTGTGATAATTATGCATTTCATAAATGATTAGCAAAATACAGGAATTTATAATCCCTTTTTGCATTGATGTTCTTTAAGCAGTGCTTAGGTACAGCAGGGCACATGATGAGCATCAAATTGGTCTTTCTGTTGGAAAATAACACATTTGTGGCAAAAGCCATGTTTGAATGTGACCTTTTTTTGCAAGCATTAGAGCAGTTTTAGACACATTCATAATTGAAAATGGATAAGTATTTGCACACCGATGAAAGCGGTGAGGATGCACGGCGTCGCTATCAGAATCAATAACACATTTAAGTGATTACCATATGCGGATAGAGTTTGTTTCACAGATTTTCAAGACTGAAACCAAACCAATTTGTTAAAGCCCATTGCTATTGACGGAAAGATGTTTTCTTTAGCTACATTACATTTCTTATTACCGGGATGCTTGTGTTTGAAGATAAGAGCGATAACCTCTCCTGTAGGCAGCCTTCGCACCTTCACTGGCTTGAATGAAAAAGCTTTACACACTTCATAGCTTTACCAGCTATAATGACGTCAAGAATTCACAGTACAGTACAAAACGTATACATCACAAAAGGTCAGGAGCCTCAAACTGCCAATCAGAGATGTCTGCTCTGCTTAATGTCATCTGAGTAACCTTTTGTGTTGATATGACACAAAAATTAGACTTCAGCATTTCTCCATCAGCGACCTCGACCTTTGTTGTCACATTGACTATGTAACAATTATCAATATGCCATCAAGTCACAGTAGGGTGAGGAATAATATAAAATTAAATATATACTATTTCCTATCAGTTAGTTAGAAAATAGTATTAACTACTACAAAAGTTAAAAAAGGTGGTGGGGGGATGTGTTAAGGTCTTTTAAACATCTGGATGGCACCATCAGAAGATATACTGTGTGCGGATTACAAAGTGTCAGTGGTGTGTCCTGGAGAAGCCAAACAGCAAGAGGGATGATGACGGAGCAGCAGAGTCTGACCTGAACAAGGAGGAACTCCAGGGAACACTGACCAGATACCGTCACCAGACACTCGTGATTCTAAGCAGCACATGCTGTGTGAAGATTCCCCGTTTCTGCTGCAAGAAAGCACAAATAACAAACTCAGTGAACATCACTATTTCCTTTCGGACTCTGTCTCTCAGATGTGTAAGGTCACAGCATTCATAATTGCTGCTTTAGAAACACTAGAACAGCCACTGGTGGCAGATGGTAGATTATTGCAGCTATCAGCTAATCTGACAAGTCATTCATAGTATAATCTATAAAATGTGTCATACAAACTCATACTTTCTTGGCCTTTGAAACACTGAAGACAAAGGTTATCTATTTTGGCCTTTATTTCTCCTAAATGTGAAAATATTGTCTTTTTATCCATGACCTTCTTGACATTATCCTGTCAAGGAAAAAAATTAGGGCCATAAACCAACTTTTTTTCCATCAGCTTTTAAAGCATTGCAATTATGTATCTCCAACTTTTTAGACACCATGTTTATCCAGCTGGCTGCTTACTGGACTAGTAAACACAATCCATTCGCTTGTGAAAATGGCTGTCAGCAGATTCAAATTTGCTGCTAACAAAAACACATTTTAATAAAAATACAATTTGCTAAACAGAAATGAGGCGGCTGAGGTTTTGTTTCAGCACATTTAGCAAAGCTAACACTGCATTTCTATCTGCACTGTCTCTTATCACTCATCTGTTTCAATCACTGTTCAAGCAGAAGACGTCCCAATGGCTCATTCATTTTGAGCAAAATTGTGTTTAAATTTTATTCACCTGCATAAAAAAAAAATCAGGCTGAACTGCTGATGATGTTTGACTCATCAGTGTGAGAAACATGGATTCATCCCAAACTGGAAAGGTTATACATGAATTATCTCTTTAGCAGGACATCTAAAATTATGGGGTTTTTTTGTTTGGGGGAGGGGGTGATATTTCATCTTTTATTTTAACAAATTCCTAAACAACTTGTAAAATTTTTTATATAGTTTTATTACTTTAATTTAAAGCGACATTACACTCTATGCCTGACTCATGATACAATGACATTCATTATGCACTTTCCTGCAGCTGTCAGTGCTCTGCAGCGTCCAAAGGCTGAGAAACTGTATTCAACAATTTTGTATTCTGACCTGGAGAATCACATTACAGCTGCCTTTTGGTTTACAGGATTGCATGGTATGCTAAAAAGTTGATATAAACACATCCACCGTTTGAAACGCCAAAGACAACGTAATCATTGGTCGTGAATAAAAGAAAGAGAGAAAGTGACAGAGCAAGAGATATAACAAGAGTGAACATTGGACTTTACGCGACTCGAGAGACTTCAGAAAAGAGACAACTTTTGAGTGCAAGAAATTGCAAACAATGTGTACGAATTACTGGCATTTATTGGAAAAGATTACTTCAAACCACAGTTGTCAATGGATGGTGGGCATCAGTGACCAAAATTAATTGAGGCATAAAGATTTATTTAATCTGCGAGTAAATCTAGTAGCATCACAACAAGTAACAACTTAAAAATTGTGTACATGTGTACAGTCTTGTTCTATGTGCCTTTAAAGATATTATTTATCCCAATCAGTGCTCTAGCATCTATCAAACAAACTACAGTACAGCGCCATTAAAACTCAGAGGGTTCCTATTTCACACAAGGAAAGTAAGTTGTCGGAGCCGCCGTAGTACAAATGGAGGCACAAATATAGCAGCTGAATTGTATATAGGCCCACGGCAAGTAGACATTATTAGCTCATTTTGAGAGAATTAACACATAACAGTTATTTTAGCAAATTGATTAGACACAAATAAAAACACAGTTTTTATTTATATGTTAAATTGGTCTGTGCTGAGCTTTGTTTTTGTTGCAGCACCTTTAATATATAGTATTTGATCTAATGGAAATATGCAATATCAGTCAAAGGTTTGGGCATATTTAATAATTGGACTGGATTTAACACCCGTACCAATCCAGATGTTTTTTACTTCTATTTTACATAAGTTTTTAAAATCAAGAGACAGAAGTCCTGGAGTCACATTTTGGTGGGGGGGGGGGGGTCTTTGTCTGTGTGTGTCAGTAATCATGATGGGTCTTTGGTAAATTGTTGTGTTATGTATTATGTTATGTAACAGCTTGTTTAATTTTAAATTATTTTATCATATAAAGCACTTTGCGTTGCCTTGGCAGAAAAAGCGGTTTATAAATAAAGTTTGATTTAATTTAATAAGACACGTAAAGTGTGTTCAAACTTTTTACTGGTCTTTTTAGTTGACATGAATAAAATAGTTACATTTATGTAGTTTACATGGACCCTCATTGCTTCATTCATTAGAAGATCTACTAACTTCAAGCACAGACGAGCGTAAAACCATGCAGATGCAGCAGATTCAGATCAGAAAATGATGCATTAATCTTGCCCTAATTTAAGTAGACTGTACAGTAAACTATAGAAATTTTGCAGAAGCAGCTGTTGGGTTAGTGTTTTCTTACTCTCAGCTTCCAGCTTGTTGAAATATCTGGAGTCAGAAAGTTTTGATATTCTTCAGATGATATTAGATCAGCAGGTGGAATTGTCCTGAAATGAGATAGTATTTTTCACACATTTATTCAAAATAGAATTACTTACACTTTCATTATATTTATTTAACAAGGATATGTGTATTTTGACTTGGGTAAAGATTGTAATTAGTTTTGGGAAATCTAATATATGAGTATTATTATAAGTGTTTATCCTGAAGAGTTTCAAAATCAGTATTTAATTCAGATAAAACATGTAGACATTCATTCTGGTTAGTTAACAAAAACATTTGACCCGGTAATGGAATGACGTACCATATTTAAATACTTGAGAGGATTCAGACTTACCTCTGTAGCATTCAAAATTGACATAATAAATAAAGAGTTTCCACTATCCGAACAGCATGAGATTGCTAAATACATTTCACTGCATTGTGTAGAAATGACCCAATTATCTCCCACATATATCCACAACAGCTACAACCTAATTAAAAATCTGCTCTTTGCTTTTCCTTTGAAACTGTATTTACTCAAGTTATATTTAATCGGTTTGCAGGTCTGTCTATGTTGCATTATGCGTGTACATATGTGTTGAAAAAAAATGTTATTTGCAACCTAATATAGGGAAATTGCTATACAACTATGCAGACTGAGTGTGTGGGATGCTTATCCTTGTAGAAACTGGTAATAAGATGATTGCATTCTGCTGCAAGCGCTGTAGACTGGTAAACGTAATGATACAACCCACTCATTTTTCTGGAGAGCTCAAGTAATACTCCACTATATATGTGTTTTTTTTAATGCACTTTCTGTTTAGTGTGTATTTTTTATGTACAGTGAGTCTATCGCTGTTACACTGAGGGTATTGGCTATGCAAATCAGAGTTCATTATATATTCTGCCTTCTTGGAAAAAGGAAGGTAATTTGCAAAGACTTTTTATTCATTACTTAAAATTACGTTAAACCACTCCACTGTAAAATGCTGTTGCTTTTTTATTTTGGCTATGAAAAACTGTCTGGCAGTCGGGTTTAGCAAAATACATTTGTCTATGTTTTCATGTTTTCAGCAGGGAAAAACATGCTTTAAAGGGAATGGAAATGTGAAACATACTTACCCTGCGTTTTCAAGAGCCAAAAAAGCATAACATAATGCACCATGTGCTACAAAACAGCCAATTTCTTTCAGACATTTGCAAGTCCCTCTTCATGGATTACACAAACATATAAGGAGTTTGCAATGGCCTAACCTCTGTTCTGCCATTCGCAATTCATTCAGAGCTGACAGGTTCCCTTTTCTCTGCAAACATGCTCTTGTCATTAGCATGCCTCTGAACTTTGCCTCACTATGTCTTCTCTGCACAGTTCTGATGAATTATTTCATCCTGTACAGAGCTGACTGCAGGGCATACACATGTAGGTGCTTCCTCTGGTCTGGGTAGAGGCTGTTCATACTGGTGCAGGGTGGACACCTGTTCCCCCTTCTCTGTTGATCATGACCTCAGAGTCAGCTGCTGACATTAAATTGTGTATGTTGGAACGCACTGATTCTAAGGTCGACGGGGTTATAGTGTAGCTGCTATCCAGTTTTGCTTTTCTTTTAAGAAAACTGCAAACGATACTACTACTTCACATACTGTCCCACAATATACACATCTGTATAATATGACATCATGAATGATAAAAAAAAAATAGCTACACAGATTGAATTCACTTGTGTCAAAACATTAGTAAAAATTCCAGTGTCCACAATTCCTTTCAGATCACTCCCAAGGTTTATTGGAATCTAAGATAGATCAATATCTATCTGAGAAAAAAACATTCACCTAAATCCATCCAGTAGTTTTGCATATATTTGCTAGCAAACAGCCAAATCCAAGTAAATACATAACTTCCTCAGCTGGTGTGATTAAGGGAAAGACTCGTTTGAAATGTCTCCAATTTCCCATTTAGTTTACTTATATGCACCATATAAGCATGACTTTATCATTTGATCACAAAAGATGAGATATGCAAAAATAACCAAGAGCTACAGATCAGTTCTCATGCATTCTTCACATATGCCTTCAAAAACAGAAGTTTCAAGACATTTTCCATAATGTCTTTACAAAAGCTGGCTTTTTCAGCCAGAAGGTAAAAAACAATTAAGTCCTTCCATAAGGAACTGCTGTCTTTCTTTTATCCCCAGATTTCATCTGAGTTTCCACTATGCGACAAGAGAGTTACTGGTACGGCTTCTAATCTTAGATACTAAATCTTGTACAAATCAGACACAAAAACACTTCAAATGAAATGTCCAGAGGTCAGAAACCAGGAAATAAGAAGTTAACATGGCCGCTTTCCCAGGAATCATTCTGGTTATTCTGGGACCAAATGGGACAGAACATTTCCCTTGATTCCACTATTCAACTTTACTTACAAAATTATGTTTTGTAAAACCAAAAACATATGTAAATATTTGAAAATTATAAGTTTCAAAAATCTAAATTCCTTGTACAGATGCTCACGGCTTGTTTTCTGTTTGGCACAAAAATGGAGACAAAAGTCAGTAAACAATATGCACGACCAGAACAAGCCAGTAATATGTGGATGCTGTTTTGAGTTTTAGCTTCACTGACCCTTTTTGAGGTTATGAGGTAGAAATCAAGAACTTTAGGGAGTCACCAGGCTGACATGTTGCCCCAGCTTAGCGGCCCCTTTTAGCTCTGCTCGTCATGCAGCAGTCGCACATCTGCACCTATATATCAAAGCCATGCACAAAAACATTCCTGAGAGCAAAGCAGAGGTGATTTGTGTGCCTTTCTCCTTTTTGATTAAAATTCATCTGTGATCTAACCGTTCTCTCAGCTAAAACCTATACCTTTTAAATCAGTCATCCGTCCAGAGCTTAGACCTGCACCACATTAGGACCTGCGCTGACATCACAACTGTTTCCACTCTCCCCGCCGTGCCTCATGCCTTTTCATGTACTTTCTCTTGTCCTCAACAGATGGACAACCTCGCAGCCAGAGATTTTAAGTGTTTAATAAATGTAATACAACCTATATAGTGTTGAAGAAAGGAGTCTAAACCACAACCATGTGCATGGAGTGGATGGCGGCCGTTAGGGGCCATGGCTAATGTGGTTCAGCATGTGGCCCCGGCTTTACAGGAAGGTTCACTCACTCATGTGCTGGACAGTTTATGACCTTCAACTCAGTTTCTTCTGAACGTAGACAACGTCTTTATGTTCCAACTCGCTAGTTTATGACAACATATTTTGTTTTTAATGCTCTAATGTATTTTGCACAAATGGAGACTAATAAAATAATACAGGAGATACTGGAATGTAGTCTTTCAAGTTTTTATCTCGCAGAAGACAAGCCCTGTGGTGTTATATTTCTACAGAAGTAATATATGAACATGTTTGACTTATTGTCAAATTAAGGAAGAGTGTCATGACCCATGTTGTTTGTCTGCATGCCTCTGCTCATTATTTCATTCACCTTAACCTGACACTGTTAACCACAACAGATCATAAAATATTCCTGAAAAGGAATGTGTGTAGTGATAGGACTGGATAAATCATCAAAACTCGGAACCCAGCCAGCAGGTGCGTGGTGTGAATCCAGTGACTGAAGCTTTATCAGATCTCATCTTCACTTGACTCAAAATAAAAAATAAAAAAAATCAGTAGACTCCCAGTGATCTCTAAAGTTTTGTTTGCTGTCAGAATTCAACCTTCCAAGGTACTATGCACATAAAGAGTCTTTTTGGCCAATCAAATATTAAAGATGCATTTTTTTAAAAGTTCATTCTGGTAAAGATGATGTGAAAAACAATTTTGGTACAAATTTTTTTCTTGAAAAAAAGTTGTAAATGACTCTGATGGATTAAAAAAAACTATTTTTGTTACATCAATAAAATTAGTATATAACAACAGATGGGATGACATAAGTCCAATGCAATGCCTTCCATATTCCATTATCTGATGATTTTCCTGTTGAAACTGCGTCTGTTAACCAATTACTTAACTTTAAACAGAAACAAAGATGTCCGGCTGATTTGCAGATGTATTCAAAATGGCTTTACAATGTCTAGAGTATTTCTCTTTAGTGTAATGCAGAAGTGTGTCCAAGTTTAAATTAAATCTAAAAGCATGTTACATAGGTAAATTCATTTACGTTAGCTAAAAAGGAAGTTTGTGACACTAAATGGGATATATGGCTCACGTTTTGGCACATCAACACATCACATCAACATGTTACAGAATGACATTGTAGTTAAATATCTACCTAATGTAACGGTTAATGTAAAACATGAGAGTAGAGATCCACGAATGTATTAAATCCTATCAGACATATTTTTGTACAGCCTAATATTTCACTAAGCCTTAGCATTTCATTCAGAGATGTACTCTAGATAAGAGCTATAATCTCAGTTTGATGGACAGCCCAGCCTGAGCCTCAGGCCAGTGGTGTGTACATACTGCTGGGGTTGCGGCAGAACGATAAAACCAACATAGGCAGGTGTGTTTGGTTAAGATGCACTTGTCAAGTGGGGTGACAAGCATGTCTGTGTTCATTCAAGTGAACCTCTTATCTGCACCTCCATGTCCCACTCATGAGACAAAAGCACTTCCCCATGTTTGTATGATTTACCTCTCTCAAGCAAGTGCATGCACACAGTGTCGGCACATATATAACACGAAAGCAAATGTGCTGGCTAAAATAATTTATAGCCTGTAATTACTGCTTACCTGTAAGTGTACCACAACTCAAAGTCAACGTGATTTTCTTTTTTCTGTCTCTTGTAATTTTTGTACCCTGGTAAAGTTTTTTTTTTTTTTAATAATTATGATTTATGTCATTGGAATATATTACCAGAGTTTCCTTAGCAAATCATCAACAAAAAAATATAAGAAAAACAATATTAGAGGGGAAAAAAGAAAAAAAAATTAACTAATTAACTAACTAAATTAACTAATTAACTAACTTCCTGACGCTGGGGTCGTCAGGAAGTGACGTCAGAGGTAGGAAGTAAAGCTCCTTGCTGTCCGACAGCAAGGCTTAGCAATGGACTGCTGCAACAACAACGACAAATAAAAGTAGCTGACGTGTTTAACGTCAGAAACTATCGCATGTTTGTGGAGGCTGTTCATGTTGAGCTGAAGCGCTGAATATTATTTACTGCCCGTGAAAATGACACCGAGGTAAGCTGCCGAGTGTGAGTGCGGTGTTCTGTGTGCTCAGTAGCTAGCCGCACAATGCTAACGTTTTCAGTAAATTTAACTAAATATACCGATACAAAACTAAATGTAAACATTATATTTAATGGGAGGATCATAGGTGATGGAGAATAGGTGTTTATCGACATTATGTGGTCATTGTTATCAAATTCACTGACGGTTTATTTGAGCAAATCTACAAAGATGTTCTTTTAAAGGGGAATTCCACCTTTAAATGCTGCAGCTCTAAATTATACAGCAGAGGTACACTACATATGTGCTATCTAAAGGAATTTATAAGTAACTCGTGATAGTTTTTGCTGAATATAGATTTTTATATATATATATGTTAATCCAAACACGTGCAGGGCATCGGGGTTAACGTCATTCTGGGTGACTCACTAATTTGTCACCGAGTGAGCTCACCAATTACTATGTTGATGCACTAATTTATTTTACTTTATATATAAAAAAGTCACAGGTGAAACAGATAACTCTATATTTAGTCCACATTACCTGTTTTAACTTAGAAATCACATGTTGATCCAAGCAATTGTTATTAAATTTGGGTAATTAACTGCCTTAATGTCAGTTCTATCTGTGCTCATGAGTCATGTTTTTTTTGTTCTGGGAAACAAGAACTAAGATGTTCTTCTCATTCTTTCTTTGTATTTGCAGATGACTCACCAGTGGCTTGGACATCTGTGATTTGAAAGAAGATGAGGCATGCTCAGTGTATCAGCCTTGTCATTGCTTGTAACCATAGCAACTGCAGGCACATAAACCAGACTGGCAAGGATATCCAACTATATTAAATCATGATAACTGCTTTTTGCACATAGCACTGACTAAAGCAAATAACTACGTAAGTGATAGTCAAATTTGTCTTGAATGGATTTCCATTAATATCAACCATGTCGCTGGGCGAGCAGTCTCAGAAGTGGTTTCCAACCCATGTCCAAGCCACTGTTCTTCAAGCAACCGGTTTACAGCCCAAAGGCAAAAATGGCACCAACGATGCCTACACCATCATACAGCTGGGCAAGGAAAAATACTCCACATCAGTGGCAGAGAAGACGGTTAACCCTGTATGGAAAGAAGAAGCATCATTTGAATTACCTGGTTTACTTCTGGAGGGCAATCCTGAAGTTTATGAGCTCTGCCTAATTGTGATGCATCGATCCTTGGTTGGGATGGACAAGTTCCTTGGTCAGAGGTCCATCAACCTAAATGAAATCTTTGATAACAAGGAAAGAAAGAAAACTGAGTAAGTGTCGGATCACATGGTGTAACTGGGAGGTATTAGAAGCCACAAATCTTAAGTTTACCTGCCTGACAGCATGACATAGGTTTAATTGTTCAGGATAAGGACTTATATTTAAACCAAAGTTTTTAAGAATAAAAATAGAATAAACCTGAGTTATGCACATAAACCTGTAAATATTGGTGACAAAAATATATGTAGTTG
>JBAMHX010000018.1:6268842-6279841 GCA_037177515.1 Pseudomugil tenellus | reverse complement strand
TTCTTTCTTTCTGTCTTTCTTTCTTTCTGACTTTCTTTCTTTCTGACTTTCTTTCTTTCTGTCTTTCTTTCTTTCTGACTTTCTTTCTTTCTGACTTTCTTTCTTTCTGTCTTTCTTTCTTTCTGTCTTTCTGTCTTTCTTTCTTTCTGTCTTTCTGTCTTCCTTTCTTTCTTTCTGTCTTTCTTTCTTTCTGTCTTTCTGTCTTTCTAAGGATTTCTGAGTGGTACAATCAAATGATGGGTATCTCAAAAAATGTCAAGGATGAAATACCTCGTCGTTACAGATTAAAATGACAAAGTAGTCAGTATCGTTAATTACAGTTAGTTATAAGTACCTTTTTAATTTAACATTTTTCACATTGTTGGCACTAATAAGAAAGGGTGTTTGTAATTCATCATTAAAAGCCAGTAGAATAAAACCTTTAGTTTACAACAATTATTTAGATATTTACTGTAAATATGTGTGGAAACCCAATTCCTTCCAGTTGTGTTATAGGCAAAGCCATTTAATTTCTCCTTTTATTTAATCAGATAAAAATCAACTTCTGATTAGAAATATCTTTTTCAAGAGTGATCTGGCCAAGAGATTATAACCACAATTTTATAATATAACACAAAACAAAGCTCAGCTGTCAAAATGCAACAATTAAAATGAAAGTTTCTATAAATGAGACAGTTTGGTTGAATACTGCAAAAATGTCGAGAATCTTATGACAAGACTTTTCTTTACCACTGCTTCTAACTTGCAGCAAAGCTTCAGAGTTTTAGGTTCACGTTGAAACTGGACAGTGTGTTAATGGCTAGTTGCAAATGTGTGGCGTTGGTAAAGTGACACAGTATTAAATAGTAGTGCTTTTTAAACTCTGTTTTAGGCATGTATAGCCATCTGACAGAATAAGCTTTTAGGAAAATAAGCTTTCCCAGGAATTAATTTGTATCATACATTAATGTTTTGCTGTTTAAACAAACAAAATAAAAAAACGTAACTTTGGTGTAAATGTATGATTCAGATTCCAACAGCTAAATCTAGTTGTGCTACTTAGACTTGAAGCCTAGTATGCCGTGCATTTTCTCTTGGGTGACATATTGACACACATTTTAAAAAGGTGGATGTGATTAGGGCTGTCACGATAACAAATTTTGCTGTGCAATTAATTGTCTCAGAAATTATTGCGATAAACGATAATATTGCACTAAGAGATTAATGTTGTCATTTTTAAGAATAAACATTAATTTCTAAAGAACATTTAGCTTAATGTTCAGACTAGTCTTCAAACATTTGCAGTTCAGTCAGCAGTTACACAGTGTGTGCTCATATAAGGGGTTATGCTTTAACTTGACCACATATTTAAGGTGGTAAAGTAAAACTGAATGAATGTTTCGTCTCCTTCAGTGCGTCATCTTGCAGGCAACGTTGTAGACAAAGGCATTGCTGCCTCTGAATTGCCCTCATGCACTATGATACACTGTAGTGACACCTATTGAAATCCAGTTAAAGAAAGAGAAAAAAAATACATTTATTTCGATCAGAAAACTTGTTGCGCTTATTTTTTCTTATCACGCAATTAATTGACTTATTGCTTATTGCGACAGGCCTAGCTGTGATGTGCCTAATCTTTCTTTTTGTGTGTGTGTGTGTGTCCAAAAATGCTGACTGTTAAAAATGGCAAAATATTCCAACAGATTTTGTTTGGAGGGTGAGACTCATCAAGCTTCAAAACAAAATTAAATGTCATTATTAAAAATATTTTCTTTGCTTTATCATGAAAAAAATCTTTAGCCTTCAAGTTTTTCAGACAGCTACTCTCTTTCACTGTCACACTGAAATACTATGAAATGATTTTAAAACAATGTGTGTCTCTTTCTTCATTTGATGGAAACTGTTTAAAGTTTCAAAGATATTAATTTAGCTGCTTCTGTTGCAAAATGTAAAGAAATATATACAATTAACGCAAACCGATCTAAGTCAAATCAATCTAAAATGCAGAGACACCAATTTGGAAATTACTATGGTAATTTTTTTTGTAATAGAATAATTTTCTGTACAATGTCTTGATGAATTCAGATGTCGTAGAATCACAGTTTAATCACCGTTCATGCCATTTAAAAACTCCCACATGATGAGTTTTTCTGTTTTATCACAGCTGTAAGTTGACAAGCTTTATTTATTTTTTTCCCATTTTTATTTCAGGAAGTACAGGTGGCCCTCACAGGCGTTCCCAGAGCGAGGTGCCAGGATACCAGGACGGCGAAGCACACAGTGACCCTTTCACTGATATCACTGACACCCTGCCACAGAAGTATGCCACGCTCCCACGCAACCGCAACCCATTTGAGGGGGAGCACGGGCAGCTGTGGGACCGAGCGGAGAGGAGGGAGAAAAAAGAGAAGGTCAGCCTCCTGGAACGAGTGACGGGAAAGAAGGAAGGCCGCAAGACCAGCAACGGGGGGCGTTCAGGGAGTTCTGGAGACCTGCGCTCCCCCAATCCATTTAGCGGAGACTCTCAAGCAGACACTAACCCATTTAGCTCCAACTACAAAACCAGGTAGCTCTACTTTTGTTAATAGGAAAGCACAGCTCATCACTCATCTTACATTATTCTATAAAAAGGTTCATTGTTTGTATCTATAGATGTTTATAAATCTTAAAATCCCTCCACATTAGTCGGTACTTCTCCTTAAGTGCATATATTTTAACTTGACAGTGGAATAAACACTGGTTTTCCCCTCTTCATCTTATGTGTGTGAGTAAGAAATATTTCTATCCTTGCTTTATGTGTCATACAGATCTGTTTCTTCCATGAGTTATGGTTTAGTCTCCATCCTTGTGGTTAAAACTTTTTACAGAAGTGATTCTTCATTTATTTTTTAAGCGAATCTGTCAGGTGTCTTTTTATCATATGCTCCCAAAGCGGGAACATGTCACCTCTGTTGGACAGCCACGGCTTCACAGCACTCAAAAGTTTCAAACGCTGCATCGACTGAAATTTGATGGCATTGTTATGTCAAGTATTGTCGTACAAACATTTCCACTGAGCCGGTAACAATTACTTCCTGTGTTCCATAAAGAGTTGGTGAGCACTGTGGCTAAGTTCTGGTTTATCGGAGAGGAAGGTGTCATTAGTGGCTCTTTAGAGTGCCTGGGCTTGATAACAAAGCCCTCTGAGCTACAGTAATGAGATCCACTGCTGAGATAGACTACCCAATTAATCACTTATCTCTATAAGCACTGCTCCATCATCTTTAATGCTCCCTCTGTCATACACCAGCTGTGTGGTCATTGATAGCATGTGCAAAATTTTGTTTCAGGCATGTTATTTATTGACGCTCCACAGCTTGTTTTTCTTTTCTTTGCCAATACTTCTGTTGCCGTGACGGGTGGTGACTACCACTAAGCCTCTAAATGAGTGAAATGTAGAGAAATATACTCAAAGTCTTTATGTGATTGTTAACTTTCCATCTGATTGTTCCACAGTGATAAAAAGCAGACAGGAAATGACAAGTTTCCCTTCGGCCAGAAGAAAGACATCTATGGGAAGAAAAATGTAAGACGTAAATACTTTTTTATGTGATTTTTCTTTTCATGTTTTTAGTCTTACCTGGAGAAAAAAACTTAAATGTTATACTGACCTTGGTAATTGCAAAAGTCTCCGTCTTAATGTGGACTTTTGTGCAGATTTTTTAATTGAGAACTCTTAAGTTTCGTTCGTGGCAGCTGGTGACATTGATCCGCGAGGCCTCTGAAAATGTAAATGTGCCATTCAGCTAATTAACAGCTGCACACATCGGTCATCATGTCTGATCTGATCATAATTTGAAGTGGTGTTAAATTTCAGGCTGTAAGGTCATTTGGGATGGCGCATAGCAGCGATTATTTTTGTTGAAGAAAAGTCATGAAAATATATTTTTTAAATCTCACATCTTTTGCTTTTTACAGTCAAGCAACTCTTGAGTTTTTGTTTAGTTGAAAATTTTTCTAATTTGAGATAAAGGGGGGATAAAACACAAGAAAATTAGAGTATTACACAGCAAAAGCAGCGTGTACCAGTGAGCAGGGGTGGGGGGGAAGGCGGGGCAGTGGCTAAAGTGATGCCAAAATGAGAAGGAGAATGCTGATAATGGCTTTCCTCACCTTTCTTTGAGGGTGTTGAGGGCTGTCGGTATCCACACATGTGCCCCCGTTCATGCCGCTGTGTCTCGCAAAAATGGCAGCTCCCATTTCCTCTGCTTCAAGGCCCTAATTAACCACACGCTGGGGGGAGGGAGGGCAGCGAGAGATTTCAAAGGACTGAGCTTTTAGATTCTCAAAGCTGAGCTCATTAGAAACTGTAATGACACAACTGGAGAATGCCAAGTGTGTGCCTTATCTTCTCCTCACTACTGATCGCAGAAAAATGGTCATCATTACTTTGCCAGTTCATGGTCATTTCCAAGCCTTTGTCAGCAGCCACTAAAGCTCCTGATTATTACGCTGCGTGCGTGCATGCGAGTAAGAGAGAGAGTGAGTGTTACACATCGTTGTATGTAAAAGCAACATATGCTTCCTTATGGCTGTCTGTTCTCGTATTCCATCTCAGGTGGCTTAAGTGAAGTATCTCTCAGTGAGATGTGTTTGTGTGTGTGGAGTCTGGTACTGAGCTCTGTTCATGAAACCCTCTGTACGTTGGACATTTAATCTCTGAGGCAAATATTTCATTTTGGTGTGTGTCGCTCCCACAGTAGCCTCTATGCTGTTAAAAGCGATAAGATACCTGGTAAGCAGTCCTGCTCCAGTTCTCTCTGCATTGTCTTTTTGCAGCAGTAGAGACTTGAATGGCGCATGGGAGTGGAAACTGATAAGTGTGGTATTTTAAACAGGGTGAAGGCTTTGCCGCTCTATCTGTTTGGGGGAGGATGCCCAGCACTGAAGCGATAAAGTGGTCCCTCATTAAAAACGATTACAGCGTCTCTCGTACCCGCGCAATATGATCTGCACATACCGTACCACACGCCTCTGTCCAGAGCAGACAGGGCTTCGGTTGCATCCTTATTTTGATATTTATTAACCTGACCTTCAATTGTAAGAACATGCAGCCTGACATTTGCTTTTTATTAAAAAATGACACAGGGTAGACGGCGCTTTTATGTGTTTAAGTTAAAACTAAAGAAAGAAAAATAGTGTTGGCAGTATTACAGAATAACTTCTGCTAAATGATTTATTGGCATGTCAGTGGTTAAATCCACATCTTAGCAACACAAAACAAAAGAAACAAGACGGTTCATGTCAGGTTGAGCTCACAATCCTGATGAGTTTATTATTTCCTGTCTGTAATTCTTGACTGATTCCTTTTTAAACATTTCAGTCAGTTTTTACTAAACAGGTCTATGGATGGTTTTATGCACTTTTTTTTCAAACTACCTACCTTTTAATCAGCAGCCTTTTGATGTTAATGTGTGTCTTATATTTTGCTATGTTCCTGTATTATACATATGTTGTCTTTATTATTTCTTTACATTTATCTGTTTAATGTCATCCTGCCTGTCTAGAGAGCAAAGATGGCTTTAATCCTGCATATTTACATGAACATGTACATTAATGTGCTCAGATAAATAAATTCAATCGATAGCTGGTTAGTAATGAAATATCCAAACATCCTTGTTTTCCATTTTCAGGAAGTGACCCAGGAAAACGTGGCTGCCTACAGCAACTTGACCTTTGAGGAAGTTGTGCAGGAGCTTATAAAGCAGAAAGAAGTGGTGAAAAAGAAGGATGCTCACATCCGGGAGCTGGAAGACTACATTGATAACCTGCTTGTTCGCGTCATGGAGGAAACTCCAAGTATTCTACGGACACCTTATGAACCAAAAAAGAGAGCGGGTAAACTTTCTAAAAAGTAGAAAAGAAGTTGCTGTTGAAGACACAACATTAGCTTATGTGTCCTGTGACAATGGGGTTAAAATAAAGATCAAACTCTAACTTTAGTGGGTATAGCTTTTATTTTATGCTTTTTTTTTCTTTGATATTCCGTTAATTGTAGGTCATGCGAGTTTATTCCGATCATTGTTTTGCATTGATTTCTGTTTTGTTTTCTAATTACTATTACTGCACATTTTGAGGTACTCAAACAGTTGCTTCAAATCCAATCAAATATGCTTTTGGCAGAGAATATAAAATGATATCATATTGCACTTGAGAACTGCGCACAGTTTCCATGAGAGAAAATGCTGCCAAATTAGTGTTTACCAGCTGCTATAGTCACAGCTTTTGTGCTATTTGCTGAAATATGGTCAAGTTGTCTGATACGGTAGCGTTTTGGTTTCAGTGTTTACAATCGAGTCTGACACCTGCCACCTAAACTAGCAGAGATAGCTAGTTAGACATCAGAGACTGAATAAATAGATGTTTTCAGCCCAAATGACTCATGGATATTCTTAGGATGACTGGAAAAGATTTTCCCAGAGAATTTCCTTTTTTTTTTTCTCACTCTTTGTTTTAAGAGCGAATGCGCGTTACAATTACCTGTTACTGATTTTACAGTCTTAGTTTTATTTGTAATGAACATCTTTTGGTTTTTCTTGGACCCAGGGTCCAACAGTTGTTCACTGGAGGTGATAACTTCACTAACTAGAAGTGCAATATAATCATTACTTTAAGGTGTTTCTTTATATTCTGCTGGTCACGTTCTTGTTTACATTTTAATCACATCTTTGAGTTAAACTCGTCTAGTTCTTTATTACAGCCTAGACTGGTTGACCAAACTTTATATCCTTTAATTGCAGCTGTTGCATATGATTGTACGGATGGTACTTAGCTAAGCATGCACAGTCTTTATTTATAAACGTTTCATAACTTGTATGAATATTGTTCGGTTGTTGTTCGGTACTTCAAAACACTACTGTATTATTTTCCCTCAACACTTCTTTTACTGCATTAATGCTTTACAGTTAGTTCAAATCTACAGAAACATGTTGCCAATCTGAATAACTCCAGTCCTGAGAGGGTGTTTTGCTCAATTAATCATAGTTTCAAAGCAGCCCCCTTAAACCTGGCGGTTATCGGAAAAATGGACTGAATTTAGTGTCTAACAAAGGGTTACATCTTCTGCTTCCATTGTAAGTTTCTGTCTGTAGTGACTGATTGAATGATGCTTAAAGGTTTAAACGCCTAATGGTTGCTGCTGGTGCTTCTGGTCTTTATGGGTTGTTCAGTTCTCATGCATTTGTAATGCATATACTGTGCCTCGGTAATTTCTTTTTTCAAAAACATTCCACAGACTTACACTCAACTAATGTAAGTGTAGTAAAATCTCCTTTTTAACTAGTTTTTATTAAGTACATAAAGATCAGTTTGACATTCTCGTGCAACTGTGTAATCGTCTCATTCTCACTCCAGTCTGAGATGCTAAATGTTATCACAAAATCTGCTGTTTGTGCTGAATGATTCTTATTAACTTAGTTTGTAATGAACAAATGTTTAAATAACTGCAATAGGAGCAACTACTGGAACCCAGTGCTTGTACCAAAACAATGAAAAGTCTAATGAAGTGTTAAAATATTCATATATAAACTTATTTATCTATACATGTTCATCTGCATAATGCTCTACAGTAGCATAGGGATCATTTAGGTTTACGTTTTTGCTTTACATCGAGCAGTTTTGTCAACAGTATTAAACATGCTTTGTATTTAAATTAAAACGGTCATTTATCTGTTTCTCTATCAGGCCATGATCCATATTATCTTGTTTGCTGATACTTCTATGTTTAGCTTTACTTTACAGTGGTAGAAATGTTTGACCTTTACACTGTTGATGCCAAATCACAAGTAAGACAGAATATCAACACGTATCTGTGGAATGTCAACCATTATGAACACATTAAACATGGATTAAAACATATTTTCTTGAATATGGCCCAGCAAAAGACCTAATGATCATATTTTCTGCTGCTGTTGAAACAAATTTTGTGTTTGGATGCTTTTTTTAAGTGAGGCTTTGGATAATATCTCATTTTACTGAATGTATTCTCCCTGACTTCAGCCTAAAATATGTGATATGTGCTTCACTATCAAGGCCATCGGTTCTCACTTGCCTTTAAAGTATTTGGTTTATCCAAAGAGGAAATTTCATCTATGACTTTTATTTTCTCTGTCTCAACTTCTTCCTCTCCCTGTTAAATCACATAAACGTAGATCTTTTGTTATGGACAAGCTACTGTTGAAATTTTTGTAACTGCTGATGCCAAAAATGTTTAAATCACATTATGAAATAGCTTCGCACTGATTGCCTTCCGACACAAGTTGAAGCGTAGATTTAGTTTCATGTTTGAGGCTTGAACGTCTGCTTTTACTGGTCTGGGTTATTAATTAGCCACATGCTAGCTACAAGCTTTTCTTAACTCTTGTTACTTCCATTGTACATAATGTATATTCTCTTTATAGTTTACATACTTTGATGCTGTAAATGTACTTTCTGGGGGTTTAATCTGTTCTGCTGGAAGTCTAATAACTGCAGGTACATTTCAGGGCTCGTTTCTGGTAAAACAGAGTTAGAATTTGAGTTTGAGTTGCTTTGTCAGATGCTTGCTTTTCTTGCCTCCTTGTGCACATCATAATGGGCATTAAGGTAAACTTCACATTGAATATGAAACAGATGATTCATCCTGTTTTACATGATGTACCCGTGAGTCCCTTTGCTAGGCTGAAATGTCAATATAAGAAAAGATAAAGTCTGACAACATTTAATGCAGAATAAATTTGGACCCTGTGGATATTTAGTTTCATTGACAAATTTGAGTTGGTGAGTAGTTCAAATTAATTCATTTGTCTGTCATTTTGTCTTGTAGCTTGATTAATGCTGCTTAATGCTTTAACATAATTTGGTGCTTTGGTAAATGTCACACTAAAACACAAATCTATATGAAAAGCGTTCATTCACGAGCATAACAGTTAGATTAAAAAAAAAGCTTCTTTTTTTTCAATTTTGCATATCTGCCATTGTGTAAATGTCAGTACTTGAATATGCAATACACCCAAAAAAGCATGGGGACAATTTTTGCTGCAAAGTTGAGGTTGTACACCAATTGTATTTTGTATAGATTTTGCTGCACATGCATCAAAGTTTGGAGTGTTGTAGGTAAATATCGGCCCTGTTCCAACAAACAGAGCAAATACATGGAGCTTTTTATTTCCCTCCTTCCTTCAGAAAGCATCCATTGAACCTTTTTGATGAAGAAAGCTCAAGTCAGATCTCCCAATCATCCTCTGGCAGTCTTTTACCGATTATATGATGCTGCTTGCCATAGGCCACATAGAGTTTCCAGACACTAAGACTTAAGCTCCAGCTAAATCCTCTGACGGTACTTGTAATGTGGCACACAATTTAGAAAGAAATGATGACTGTGTTTATAAAAGATTTTGCCGTTTGAATGGTGGCTGGTGCATGAGAGCCAACAAAAAAAGAAATACAAGGAATTTAGTTTAGTGCCCCAAAAACTCGGGGACCTGAAATGGCATTTTCAGACTGACACATTGTTGTATTTGTCAAGGTGTACCAGGTTTCACAGATCCTTCCTGCACATGACTTCCTATGTAACATGTTTCATGTTTTGATGCTTCTTGTCATTTCTGCATGTAGTTTACATGTTTATATTTTGTAACTCAAAAACAAGCCACTTTTTAATGGCTTTTCCTGATGTAGAAGCTTTTAATCCTCTAGATTGGGTTCATTTAAAAAAATCAAACCTCATCAGACACTCTAGTTATTTGTTGAACTCAGCAATGTATAGTGTATGTAGATGACCTTTTTTATTTGTTTAATATTTCCACAGTACCCAATATGCAATACTTTGGTACCTGGATGTTTGGGGATAAGAATGTATGTTTTTTTTCTTGAACAGACTGGGCTGTAGGAGAGATCTGTCATATGATAACGGTGTAATGCTGTTACACTAAATGTTATGTAAAGTGCCGTCAGAAGCACTGGTTTGTAAGAAGTAGATGATATACTTGTTCATATTCAGGCACTCTCCATGTGATGCAGTTTGTACTGAATTTTTTTTAACTTTTCAACAACATTAGAAGTAAATTTCTATGTTTCACTGGATGTAGCTTGAAAGACACGGACAAGATTGTATTGTCATTTTCAATAAAGTAATTGTAAATTAATATGATGCTTTGTCTTTTTGAGAAAAATGTAACTATCAATTAAATAAAGACTTTGTAACAGAGACTAAGATCTTAAAGCCATATTCACATACAGCTAAAACATTCAAAGGATTGCAAAATCAAGTTTGTTGTCTTCAATACTTTTTTTTTCGCAAAATCGCCTACACACAGTTTTTGATTAAAGACCTCAGGATTATAGGACAGTCCAGCTTTAGCCATGCCTTTACAGATTGTGGATAAGTGTTGAAAAATGGATGGATGTCCCTGTGATGGTACCATTACACACGTTTGCCAAGGACACTGATACAGCTCTGTACCATCACAGACTAAACTGTATCCTTTTCCTCTGAAAGATGTCATCATTGCTGATCATTTTGATTGCAGTATATTTTTCAGTCTGTGATTATTCATCCCGTATCCCTCATTGCCAGAAAGTTGCCTCCTTACAAGGGTAATCTAAGATTTTCTTAAGTGTTACATTGAGAAACAAAGTAGTTTCTTAAAATCCTTATATTTATGACTGTTTTTATACGATACAATTGCAGCTTTAAAAGACATAAAAATTCTAATTTTTATATACAATTATCCTCAAATGTATTCACACCTTTCCCTTAAAGAAAAGACGAAATTTACTATAGTCACACAAATAAGTGGAGACTGGAAAATATAGGGATATAAATAAAGTTTTGCCATAATTCAATTATATTAGACATTTATGTTTTGTGTTATTGAGTTTAAAAAGGTAACTAAAAAAGAAAGAGGAGAATGAGGGGGAGGAGAGGGGGGGGGGGTAAGGTAATGCAGAACTATGTAGAAGGGGAAAGGGGGAGAACGAGAAAAGGGGAAAGACTAAGGAC
>JBAMHX010000018.1:6244664-6255763 GCA_037177515.1 Pseudomugil tenellus | reverse complement strand
TATATATATATATAGTACAGTATATTGCAATAGCAGTGCTGTATAGAAATTAACAGGAGCTTATAGGATAAAAATTTTGAAGACATACAAAACAACACTTTTTAAAGTTTTGCATGAAAAACAGAGATACACATCTCGCAATGAGAATCAGATATTAAATACAAAATTTCGCCTGAATGATTTTATTTGTTTCCCTTAGTTGCTCCTCTAAATACATAGTTGCAAAAAAAAATCCACAAACACCTGATAACCTCAGAAGACTCCATGAGCCCACCCCATATGTGAAGGAAATGTGAAAGAGCACTGCAGACCCCTATTTTTCATCTACTACACACTGCCTCTTGTGGTGGTCTACAAACTAAGATTGAGATTGTGACTTGGCAGCAAGATCCCTTCTTTGCCCTGAGGCTTACACATTTGTACACTCATTTATTTATTGGTTTATTTGAATAGCTTTGCTATTGTGAACTTTGGATACGTTTTTATTTTCATTTTGTCTCGCTACAGTTCAGTCCACAGTGATATTTCTTCCATCTGGCAAAAGCCATCAATGTGACAGCTTTCCTGTTTTATGGTTTGGAGTTGAAATTATCTTTACAATATGTTATGCAGAGGAATCTCCCTTGTAATAGCTTGGTCAGGGAGGCCGTGCATTAAACTAGTGCGAAAACTTGACATTCTTCTGGAACCTCGTTGTAAATTTGTTGGGCTTTAATCGACTGCAGATGTATCCTTTTTCCTTATCAGGACGTTATTGCTTTCTAAATAATTGCTCAACAGGTTAGTCTGAACATATTTGTGATCCCTGCCTGTTTGACCTGCACCCATTTTCTTTAATTGAAGCAAACACATTAGACATATTTGCTATATTATGTGTGTTTTGATGTTCCAGTTTTGTTGATATAGATTTATTATGTGTGAGCGGCTGAGGTCACTGGCCTATTAGAGATTTATGAAATGCCCACGAGGAACCATTTTTCAAACTCAATAAATCATGCCAACAATTTTAATATAGTATAAGGTGCTTTAAGCCTGTTCAAATACATCTATGTGACATGCAGTCTTTCTGTCAGGGAGGATGCCAGGTCATCTGCATGTAAGGAGTCGCCATATTTGTCGGAGTCACTATGATATTCATTTTTGGCTTGACTTTTAACGTGTTTATGTTGTTGAATCTCTGTTGTAGAGAGGTCCCAATAATACAGCCAATACAGCCCAAAAAGGCCCCAAAGACTTGTTATTTGAAATGTAACAGGAGAAGTGATTTATTGTAAAGAGGAGGATTGTCCAACACCCTTCTGACAATTTTCCTGTAGGACACTGAGCTGAGGAGTCTTATAATTCCTCACCGAAAAACAAAAAGAAATGCTCTTTAAGTGAAGATGTTTGAACATGTGTTACAACAAGGCTCAGGTTATCGTTTTGAGGTGATGGGGGCTGCAGATGAGAGGTGTAAAGGATGTGGATCGGCTTTTTTATCACTTGCACAGGCTTATAATGTAGGTTTCTTTCATTGGGACCGGTAGGCGTAAGTGTTGTGTTCTGGTGGGCAGAGACGGTTAATGTCCCAGATCTACTGTATGAATAAAGTCATATTGTGAAGTGTGTGGGCTGATATGCTTGGCAGTCAACCCTGACAAGTAGATTAGCTCTTACTGGGCCACCTCTGAATGGCATGCACACGACTCAAGCGTTTCCAGTCACAGTGCTACATATCAAACATCTAACGCCCGGCAACACAGATGAAAGCACATCAATACGTAATTTTTTTTCTAAATAAAAAAACCTGCTGCATGCTATGTGGCTTCTCCACAGCTGCACTGGTTAACAGGAGTCAAAATTTGGCATGTCTAAAAAGTGGGATAATGATTATAAATGTGACAGGCTGAAAACTAATTACAATTGTCTCACTGTGTTTTCCGATAATGCCTCTAACATTTCTATAAAACTCATTTAAATCTTTCACAAGTCCAAAATTCAGTTTTGCTCTCAAGCCATTTGGCACATTTTCCTTCAGTTTACATTTAGAGAGGATTAGCCGAAGAGCTGAAAATAATAATGCCAGATGTCTGCGACGGCACAGGGAGACTGCCTCCCCGGTGGGCATTTCATTTTATTGAGTTTTTATCAATCTTAAGTGAAAAAAATACTCCAGGATCATTGTGATGCACTGCCTCATGTTGTGAAGTCATGTCACATTTTACAATAACAGTTTTTAAAAAAAAAAGAAAGGAAGAAAGAAACTATCAAACACGCCCTTTGCTCATATGAGTGTATGAGGAGGAGTTCAAACAGTCAGCTACAGCTTGTTTATAGCCAAGTTAAACAGACAGCACGCAGCTTAACTGGGCAGACTGGTGGAACAAACAGCGTTATAAATAAGCCAAATTCAATGACAGGTTTAAACGCTAAACCACATCTATACGCTTAATAAAAGCCATGGTAAATGTCACTGTCTTTAAAATGTGTCTGAAAAATTAGCTGTCACTCACACTGACTCGTTAAAGTTACTGAGAAGTTGAGTAAATATTCAGAATCTTGAGATTTTTAGAATTTCTTATCTTCATTCTAGTTTTGTGAAACAGTCAGCAAATGATAAGGAAGTTATTTAAAACGGTATTAATAAATAGAGCAAGTAGCCGGCATCGTTCACCGTGACCGGTCGTTCATATTTCACTGTCTTCTTTTAAGACTGTGGCGGTGTTTGTTGGATTTGTTTTTTAGCTTTAATGAGCTCCTCTGGAATGCAGTGTCTCCCACATGTCTAGCGAAGGGCGGGGCCATCTTATTGCTGCCACATGTTGGGCTCCTAGTGACTCTTCCAGGCTTGTGTGGTCAGCCAGTTCAAAGAGCTCAGGCTCATTTGTTATACAACTTTATGTAACAACAAGCTGATGCTTCAGTGTGTCTGAGGAGGCAACAAAGGAACGCCGCCATTCTTTCTTTGTCTTAACAGGCTCTGCTCAGAGAGGCTTTCAGATCATCTGTTTCTCTAATTAGCATGCATGCTGGACAATATCGGCTATTGTACCAAGACGTGGTACAGAAATCCTTCATTTGAGCCCCTTTCTGTGTTTGAACTCTGACAGTAATGTTTGCTGGATGGTTGCGGTGAATGGTAGTAGTTGATCACTGTCACTGGCAGAGCGGTGCGCCGTGCCACATATGGCAACAATCTGACATGGTAGTCCAGTCATGAGGTTATGAGTGACTAGGTGTGAGCTCCTTGAATGAGGCAGTCTCTATCAATTCTCCTGTTAGCTTTTTCTACGTAGCTGCAGATGCGCCGCTGGTGGCTGACAGGAAATCTCAGCAGCAGCATGGACATGGGCCTCGCTAGAGTTCCCTCATAAATTTGTTATGCATTTAAAAATAATATTTCCTCTTGTTAAGTGAAATGGAAGAAAGATGATAGGAAGTTAGGCTTTATGTCAACTGAGATTCTTGGTACATTCTAACACCCAGTGTTGCGCTAAACTGGCTAGCTTCTACTTTTACCTTAATCAGACTCGTGTTCATTTGTGGACCAAATTACCAGGGGTCTTGACCACCCGGTACCACACACTTATTGCAAATAACCTGTTTTTCCTTTTTTTACACATCAATTCCCCTGAGACGTTTTTTAGCTGCACTAGACTGCCTAGTCTTCAGGGACCAGGTCCACTGCATGTGCTGGCTAGTAGGCCATTTGCAATAATCTCCTTTTTACCGTTTAGAGGCTAATTATGTAACATTACACCTGCCTCCCTGAGCCTTGGCTCTGGCATAGTGCAGAATGAGTTGCTCCCCCCCCACCACTACTCATAGGGGTGGTTAGAGTTTCTTAATGAGATTAGCCCAAAGCTGAAATCTGCTTTGTATCCCTCACTATATGGCGAGATAGTGGATCAGCAGAATCAAAGCTAAGAGGGGGAATCATTGGAAGATACAGGCAGCCGACCTCGTTTCTGTCTCCCCACCAACCCCCCTGCGTGTGACTTGGACGGGATTCGCCGCTATCACACATGACATTGTGTGCAAGCTTTGCATAGGAAATATCTTTGTCTCACTCTGATGTTTGCTTGCTTCAGTGTTTTCGTGCTTTTCCTTTATCTTGCTGTCCAGTTTATATTTGCTGTTGGATCAAACTTCTCAATTGTATTTTTTTCAGGAATGAGGACAGATGGGATGGATATTGAACAAAAAATAAAAGAAGAGCATTTTCCACCAGTCTGGGATATAAACTAGTTGCGGTTGCAGTGCTACTGTCTTATTTTTTTTTTTTTTACTTCTAAGGCCAAACCTGACTCAGTAGCACAATAATGTGCAAGACAGAGCTATAAAACGTCCGGGCTGCACCACCCACGACAGCCCATCTACAATGGGAGCCTTTCTTCTTCTAATTTATTGGGACCTTAATGTGACTTTCAAGTTGGACAAAAAGATGAAAAACCAACAGTGAAACAAACACATGCTCTCCATGCTCTATGCAATGTATACACGCTTACAAATAACTTCATCTGAGAATTCCCAGAGTAAAAGCAAATTCTCTCTGAACACTGCGAGCGATAACATGTAAATATTTTGCCCACTTGCTCAGAATATGATTTTGATTAAGAGAGTAAAGGTTAAGGTTAGAGAAGGGGCGAGGATTAGTTGTATGGACTGCTTCTAGGGTTACCATAACAGCCTGACTGCTGGGACTAGTAATAACAACAGAAGTAATAATAATCACAGACTAATTGATTGAACCCCGTGGCTTCCTTGCAAGAGTCATATTTGTAAAGCTTAATGCCTCCTCTGCAGTCAAAGTAAAGCATCAGTTGCCAATGCTGCCTTGTCATTTATTTATTCAGCTCCCAATTTTTTTCTACGAAACAAAATAAAATGCAATAGAATATATAGAAAGTTCTTGACTTATGAATGCTTCTCCTTGCTATCATTATATATACTTAGCTATAATTTTTAACAAAACTTGTGGTCTATGTATGAGATTCTATCATTGCATTGTAGTTTGTTGAATTTACAAAGATGCCTAGAAGCCCTGAAGCAATATACTGCTACAGAGAGCTATTTGCTCTGCGTCAGCGGAGTATCCTGTCATGGAGAGAAAATCCCGTTTGAAGTATGGCCCCCGTCTTTCACACTGACGATAATGCTCCTGGCTTTATCATGTCCTCCGTGCAAAGCCCATGTCTTCTCTTTTGTCCGGCTCCCTCTCCCCCACTCCTGCACACCCCCTGGCTTCCCTCTTTTGTGTCACTCTCTGTCACATTCACTGCAAGGAGAACCAGTCCAAACCTTATCCCCCTGAGGCACGCTGGGAAGTGTAGTCAGAGTCTAGAGATTGTTGGTCCATTTTTCAGGGGTTTGAACTGATCAAAGGTCTGGTTCACTTTACGTTTCCTCTGAATGTCCAAAACAGTCATCGATTTGTATCAAATTTGACATTTATACTCAATTTTGCTTAGAGAAATTTACACAGACCATCATTTAGTGCATAAAATATTATTTAACTTTATTTACAAAGTTTTAAAGATGAAAATATTCAAAGGTAAATACTTAGCATTTTAAATTAGATACATTATCAGTATTCATTCTGCTTTAGCTGCTCCTAAATCCACAGCTTAAATGCAAATGCACTGCACTCTCTTCCATCCATGGCTTTGTTGGCCTCTCAGAAACCTTAAGCTTGTTTCTTAAATAGGGGCCTCTCATGGCATATGCATGTGCAATATCTTATCGGGTGAGTATCACAATCACTCTCTAGGACATCAAATATTTAAACAGGCCATACAAACAAAGACATAGGAGGAATGGAGGATGGAAACAAACCTTATGCATTCCCAATGTCAAAACAACAGATGTGAAACCATCCTTTAATATTTTCACATTCAATGACTCTGTATGATCCATATGATCCCAACATAAAGTGGGTCTGTGAACCCTCTCTCTTAAACTGTAGCAGGCATATATTACCAGGCTTAGAGCTTGGCAAGCTCCATATCCCAAAATAGATTTCAACAATACTCTATGAGGATGCATTAAATAAATCTCTGCTCAGCTAATCCGTGGAACAGTTCACATTTTCGAGAGAGACACTCTGGTAGGACAAAAGCGCCGCTCTGCTCGCCGCGCCTTCATCTGGGGACAGACACACATAAAGAGAGATATTTAGACAGAGAGGAGGGAATCGAGGGGGGAGAGAAATCCTCCACTAATGTGACAGAGAAATCTAAAAAATAATAAGAAAAAAAGAGAATCATCATCATTGTGTGCTTCCGCACTGCAAAGCAGATTCTGTATCACTCTCTAATTTTCTTTTTTCTCGAGCAAGTGCAATAACTTAATCTTAAAGGCAAAACGTGGACATGAGGGCCATTTGGAAACATGTTGTAGATAAATGTTAATCACATTAGCATTTCCCAGACTTCCGTAAATCTCCATAAATAGCATGCTGAGGTTGATCCTTCTTTTTTGCCCATTGAGGCAAAATTACAGTTGATGAATTGCTTTTGCCATGCATGTAGGCTAATGAAAGCTTTGCTCCTGGGCCTTCCTTAACAAAGGCTCATAATTTCTCCACTTTCCACTAAAATAAGAACCTGTTCCACTTTTAATTAATAGTTTTACCCTCTCCTATTCAGGACTGTATGCATAGTTTCAAATTAATTTTTTTAGGTGAGCCTTGGTTATTAATACTGTAGAAACAGCCTCTTTTGTGTTCAAGTAATAGGGAGGTAATGTTAGCCTGCAGGTCTATAAAGAATTTCCTCTCATGTCATCCAACTGCTTAACACAACATATGACACTGCTATGAGACTGAAGCATCCCATGACAGGGGGCTATTTAACTTGAAGTCATCACATTTGTTCAGTGAGATGCAGTGGAACTGAAGATACACCCACTTAAGGCACTTGGGATTAACCTGTAGGGATTTTTTTTATATAC
Organism: Pseudomugil tenellus; assembly: GCA_037177515.1. Lineage (NCBI taxonomy): Eukaryota > Metazoa > Chordata > Actinopteri > Atheriniformes > Pseudomugilidae > Pseudomugil > Pseudomugil tenellus. The sequence goes on along the minus strand of JBAMHX010000018.1, from coordinate 6,248,833 downwards.
ATTTAAACTAGACATTCTTTTAAACTGGCTCCAGCTCTGCATCTGTGAGTGTGTTTTCACTTCTTTACCTTGCTGCTATCAAGAATTATAAATGGCTGTTTTCTTTATATAATGCTTAGACTGGAGTTGAATCTATTAATGGAAGTATTAGGTTAATAAGCAGCAATTACCATGCATTAAGGTGCATGCCACACATAATGAGTATTTGGGTATTATTGCTTCATGTTTGAAAGACAAATAGCCTCTTCGAGCTATATGTGGACACATTAAGTGTGGTGGTTTTGACATCAATCTCCTCAGTATCCTCTCACAGCAGTTATTTATTGCTGTCAAAGTCAGTTGCCCCCTGCTTACAGGCAAAATACTTCACAGTATTATGAACATATCTGCAAATATTGTGACATTCTGTCACTCCTCCACTTTCAACAGCTTGTCTAGCATGCAAAGAGCAACCCTGTCAGTGTGTTTAAATCATTTTAAGTCATCGTATTCTGAATGGCTTCCTTTGCATTAAAGAATATCTGCAGCTTTTATGTGTTTCTTGATAATGACAGCAAATAGCGCTTGTATTCTTCACTGCTGATAAGAAAGCCAAAAGCAACAGAAAAGATTTACTGGTATAAATCCATTCCTTCTTTGTACCTGTGACTTAAGCTCAAAGGTGGGCGATCCATATGGCAATTTTCTGTTTGCATTTCCAGGCTGTCAGAAAGAATCGGCCCTGACATAGAGCAGACGCTGTAAACCAAAGCGGTAGCTGCACTCAAGCACTCTGGGTGATTTCATACCAATTAGTCCAAATCATGGAGTACTTAGGATTATTGCCGGGTGAGTTTAACAACAGGTTGACACCTCCTGAAACTGACCCCTCTTTAGTTTGTTTTGCCCCACAGATATTGGACCACTTTGTGTAACGTAAAGGTCATTAATCCAAGCTGGAACTTTTCATTCCACCAACTTGAAGGGTTTTTTTGCCCCTGGCTTCCATTAAAAATCAGGGCAAACTGTCATTTTAAGTTAGGCAAGAGGTGACTGGACAAGGGACAACCCCACCACCACCACCTTTCCTTTTTTTTTTAACTGCCCCCCTCATCTTGGGGCTTTAGCAGAACTGCTCTGGCATGAAGTACAAGCTGCCGTCTCCATGGTGACAAGTCACTTCGGCTCCACCAGCTTTACCCAGCATGATCAGCCTGTGAACTGACTAGCATTAAAAGAAATTAAAAAAACACAAGACACTGAGAAAAATATATCATTTCATTCGCTTTGGCCATTATGTGGTCTGGTGAAAAACAACCCTAATATGGTGCATTGGCTGTGAACATGAAAAATAGCAGGAGAATATGTGTTGAATAGCTGTTCTGCTTGTGAAAAGCTAATGGAGGGAGTCTTGGCAGTGTGTGTCTCATTGAGAAGAGAGAGACAGAGAGGCAGTCCCAGAGGTACGGATGGGGCTGCTGTGATAGTTGTGAACTCTTCCAGTGTTTATGTGTCAGCCAACAGCCTTCGGTAGGAGACATTCTCCTCACCATCTTCCAGACAAGAACCAGTCCCCGCAATTAAATGAGTTAATTTGAAACCATAAGCTCGCCCTTAATTAAGAAGAGCTTAGACATCTCTTGAAATGAAATATCTGAAATGAGCTATATTGACTACATACTATTCCCGTTTGATCATTAGTGAAGGCCATCCATATGCCGAGCTCAGTTCACAAGACAAGGATGCTAAAGTGAAACCACAGAAACGTGTATATTGTTTTAAAAGAAGTTTCACTTTCAAAGTAGAGCCATTGTGGACTCCCACCATGTCTTTGCTCATACTGTATTCCCCATCTGCCTGACTCTATGCATCCCTGGTGCCAGAGAGAGGAGGATGAGAAAGGAGGAGAGGGAGAAAGGGAGAGAGATTGTGGCATTAAGTAAATAATTTGTATGATAATTCATTACAGCGCAGTCTTTTTCAACTTTAATTGGTCTAAATGAAGAGACATTTCACACCATTTAGATAAAAAAGAAAAAGGAGGCCAGCATAATGAAAAGGGGCCTGCCTATCGGACTTCAGAGGTTTGCTCTAAATGAAAATGTAATTGCAGGCGGAATGGTACAAGAGGAGAGACCCGCGCTGCAGATCCGGGGGTATCTTCAGACAGCCGAGCAAAAGCTAATGACTGAGCAATTTGGAACATTTACTCACCCCAAAGACTCTCATTAAGTCAATCACAGGCTTAGCCGAGACCCACTCGCAGCGTCGGAGCCGGCCCCGCATTTATTCCAACATCAATCAGGAGGGGCCAGCTTCTTCTTCTTTCAGAAGCCATGAAAAACGTCCAAGTAATTTATTCGGGATCTTTGAGAGGATAATGGCCAATTATTTGTTTATAACACTGGTTAAATTTTCATTAGGCAGATTAATGGAATATCATGTACTGTCAACACTGGACTGAGGGGTGGTGTGTCAGAGATAAACGGCGAAACAGATGATGTCGCTCTGTTAGTAAATTGGTTTTTCTGCAGCCCCTTTCCTCCATATGAAAATTTAAAGGTGGACAAGGCATGGCGGGCTCAGGCTGTCAAAACTTAGAATAGGAGGCTGAAGGAGACGTAGGAGAGGCTACTATGGTGAACTTCATCTAGCAGCAGGTTTTCTCTTCCTACTCCTAGCTCCAAAGTTCAATTCCAGCATTATATTTAGCCTGTTTAAATGCTAAATATTCTCCAAAGTCTGACTGTGTGCAGCTCTCCACACATTTATTCACATTTATTTCAACCCTTCCTTAAAATTACCTATCTTAGCAATCATACACAATCCATAACCAATCCCTGGGAAACATATTTTATACAGGCACTATTTGAAATGATAATTCAGGTGAATTTGTAGCGGCTAACTTTTTAATGAAGAGAAAAAGCTGCCTTTGTCAATGTGTATGAGTGATAGCTTAATCTGACATTATGCAGGCGACACAAGATACCTGTAAGTGACAGTTAAGAGTGAAATGACAACTACAAGGCAGGCAGGCTGGTGATTTACTGACCCCATATGATGTTTCAAGTTGATAAAAAGCACTTTGAACCTTAAGTTGGGCTTTCACAGACCACCTGAAAGTGGTCTGGGAATTGTCACTTTGAGCCTTGCATATTTCACCTTTAAGTAAGTTTCCTTTACCCATAAATGCTGGGAAGTGAGATAAAACATGGCATATCAAATCTTAATATGCACGCTTCAACCACTAGTGTGCAAATGATGGATAATGGGTTCACATTCCCAAATTTATAGTACTGGAATTTTAATGACTGTTTTTTCTGACTTGTTGTTTAATAGGGATGTTTTTGTGAAAGCACATGGTAACTGCCTAAAAACACACACACACACACAAGTGCCTTAAAGCTTTAACAGCTTGGCTCTCATTTCAGTTTGAATCCATTACATGGTCTATACCAACATTACATTATGATTACACATATTTGCCCATCATTTTTCTCCATAAACCTTTGTGTCCTGGAAGTGAGTTAATTTGGACTCCTGGATAGCAATCTGCCAACGTTATGGCACCCAACGTACCTACTAGCTTCACTATCAAAACAATCATCAGCTGAAGGAGGTTATCGTTGGGCTGGGCTATCTGTCACCCGGCCACCGGCAGCCAGCGGGACACAAGGGCCATTTAATTAGGCCTACTGCTCCTCTCTGGTGTGAAAGACTCTCAGGCCCCTTTGATTCCCCGCTGCTCTCCCAGCAGGAAGTGGTTGGTGATAATTGACACAGGATTTCCTTGTTAACCAGCGGCAGACTCTGTGGATTAAAGTGACAGAGATCTCCAGAAGAAAGTGGGGAGTAGATAAGGGGGAGGGAAGGAGGTGCATGGGGCAGGAGTGGTGGGGGCAGCAGCTATTTACTGCTCTTGAGAAACCAGGGAGGAAATAGCAATATCAGACTGGTGCGCGGTCCTGCCGCGAGATGTAGCTCCCACTTATCTTAGCCATTTCAGCTTGGCTGATCAAAGATTGGCTTTCCTTAAAATAACCTGGGCCCAAGGTTGAGTACATGCTTCCTCCCTATTTTTCTTTTCATTTTTTTTTTTTTTTTGGCAAATTATTATTTTCCTGCAGTGTTAGGGGGGGGGGGGGGGGGGGGGGGGGAGGGGGGGGGGGGGGGGGGGGGGGGGGGGGGGG
>JBAMHX010000018.1:6199207-6223274 GCA_037177515.1 Pseudomugil tenellus | reverse complement strand
CAGACAGACAGACAGACAGACAGACAGACAGACAGACAGACAGACAGACAGACAGACAGACAGACAGACAGACAGACCTACCTACCTACCTGTGTGTGCGTGATTGGCACTGCTGGGTGTATTTCAAGTTTTATCCTGTAAAGACTCTTTGAAGACTACAAAAGTTAAATCATGCTTTCTATATCCACTCTTACTAATCATAACAGCTCTTTGTTCTTTACTAAAAATAAAGACTGATATTACTTTACCCTCCCCCGTTTGTGAACCTTGTTACAACCCCTGCTCCTGAACCCACTTGTACATTTTAGGCCTCAATAATAAACCAACATCTGCAGAACTTACAAGTGCTTTACCAGAGTTAATTGAGTAAATTGAAGCAAGCTGCAGAGCAGTGCTGATCTATGATCCCCTGTTGAGGGCCCAGAAGGGAGACAACAGATTTACTGCAAGGACAGTGGGCGGCCTTTTGTTCAGGCCCTGGTTCATGGGAAGTTTGAGGTCAGACAGGATTAAAATATCTTTAAAAACAAATGGAGCAATTTGAGTGCAATATAAAGAGCACTCTGCCAGTTCTTACCAGGAATCCAGGTGTGATTTATTTGATTTTAAGCCCCATGCCCTCTTTTCATCTTTTTTATCCCAGTTCAGGATTACTTTGGATTTATTGATAACATGAAGATTGGCCTCTTTAACATGCCATTTTTGTTCTGGTTACCATAACAATAACAGATGGAGTCATGGATGAATTAATCTAAATGACTAGTGAAGGAATATCAATTTTTACTCTTTAGTGAAGTCATCTTAAATCCTAGAGACTTCACTACTATGCAGGTTACTAAAAGCTACACAGTTAAGATGCAAGTTGGAGTCCTAATTAGTTTTAGCTTAAAAATGTCCCTTACTTTCCCTGCCTTCCATATTTTTGTTAGACCCAAAATTAATGTTCGTACAGCAGTGATAATAGCCTTGCAAGCAGTAGCAAAGCTACGCAGTAGGTATACCCTGCAAATTCAGCTAAATGAACCAGGCAAGAGGAGAGCAGATATGCTAAATAAGTATACATATCTGATTCATTTGGAAAAGTGCATAACGATTTTAGTTATCGGGGTCAAGAGTCTGATCTTCCGTCCCATTTTCTCCCTGAGGAAAGAGCCAGGTGGCTAAGGTGGTCCTTTCAAACCATGATTGTGTTAAATTGAGCATTAAAGGGAACCACTCAAGGGCCCCAGTAAAATGTGAGTAAAGAGATGTGACTGACATTGATAGCACCATAAAAGCTTAGTCTGCAGATAGTCAGTGATGTGGGCATAAACCCTGTACATCTCTGTAATTTCGGTAGTTCCTTTTACAGTTTTAATAGTGTGAATTTAAATGACCTGAAACTTTTATTTGTCTGGATTTTTTTTTCCCCAAAAATGTTCAGCGATCACTGAAACACCGAATAGATATATTTAGCACATTGGCTCTAAACATACATTGACTATGACATTTCAGTGTTTGTATAGTGGTTGTTGTTTATAGTTTATTCCATGCTGGTTGGAATGGCTAACAGAGGGACCAGAGTGGGGCCTCTTGACTCAAAGGAAAGCAAGAGGCTTTTGAAATTTATTATACCCTTATGATTTAGAGGATATCTGCTGTGTAACAGAAACATATGGCATTTTTAACACAAATGTTGTCAGTATGTTGTACTGTATGAGTACTGAGCCAAAATAATAAAAATTTTGCTCAACTGTCAGGATCACATTTGATTTGGTTGCCTTTTTTGCCATGTTGTACCATGTCTGAACGATAACGTTTTTTTTGGGAATATTTACAATGTGATTTGTCACAATCATTATATATGTCATGTAATTTTCTGCTTCCTGCAAACTACTTGGGGACAGAAGCTAAGTATCAGATAATGTTCAACAGGTTTTTTAACAATGCAAAATGTCTCAGAAACATCAGTTTTTGTACACTGTGCTCTATAGGCCTAATGCATGCTGCTCCCTGTTCAATGAGCTTTTCTTGATTCCCACGTGTAAAATGAGCTTGATTCAACTTTCAATTCAACTTTATTTGTATAGCGCCATTTCATGACAATGTCGTCTCAAGGCGCTTCACAGAGAACAGCCAATTCATAAGAATAGCCTTGCGTCGAATCTTGACTTCGATCCAGTCTCCCACCCTGAGCAAGCATGTGGCGGCAGTGGGAAGGAAAACTCCCTTTTATCAGGGAGGCAAAACCTTAAGCAGAACCCGACTCAGGTAAGGCAGCCATCTGCCTCGACTTGCTGGGGTCAGAGAGGACAGGAAAGACAGATTAATATACATTGCAGCTGCTATTCAGGAAGACCTGCGGATAAAGGAAACTAAGAAGTAAGAGCTGCAAAAAAAGGAAGAAATGCAAAATAAGACCTGCAAAAAATAAAAAATAAATAAATTACATAAATGGACACATAATTTTATAATGAAAACTACTAATAATTTATAGTGATTCAAAATACGTAATATAGCTGCTTATAATGCTGTTTGGTTAAAAGCACTTCTCTCTACATTCATTTTACACATTAAAGACGTTTAGATATGTTGTGCACCTTTTGTGTAAAATTTGGATTCGGTTTGCAAATACAGATGGAAGAGGTTATGTTTGCACATAGATGTCTCTTGTAAGGCTAAAGCAATCAGATCCCATGTCTAAAAATGTAAGACATTGGATATTTTTAAGTAATTTTCAGGTCAGACAATCAGTTTGAAAAAAAATAATCAGCATATTTTCAGCTTTTCACCCTCAATGTAGGTTAACTTCGTTTGTACCTGTTTAATATACGGTCTTGTTTTTTTCCTTGAAAAAAATTACACATTAGCCTGATATATTTTTAATATATAAAGATTATTTTGACCATCATAATAACACTGTCCTGGTTTTGCCTTTGATTCAGTTCCGCTTTTCATAAAAAGCATAGGCTTTTATTATTATTTTTAATGAAAGCCTACTTGTGTGCATGGAGAGCTGTTTATTTTTTGTTTTTTATAATCCAACCATATTACTAAAATGAATCTAAATTAAGTTATGTTATTTTCTTTTAATTAAAACTACCGCTTTGTGTTTGTACTACTGTTTTAAACTATGTTTGTTTACTTAAATCAATCATTCACATGGCTTTAAAACAGTGTTCTTGAAGTTTAAATAGATTTGTACAGTCTTCCATTAAATAGCAATTTTATACCTAATTTAAAATTTACAATGACTCCATTTGTCCATTTTATCACTTTAAAATTGAAACTTTGCCATAAAAATCCTTATCTACTTTGTACATAAAAAATACTAAACAAGAAGAAAAAGCTAACAAAAAGAAGTAAAGTACAATCACAAAATGCTGTATAAAATAGTCTCTCAATTAGAGTTGATGTAAGCAAGTACACTTGCAGCGTTTACACACGATTTCGACTTTTTTCACAATGTTTTTTCCTTATGTCCACAAACAAGAGCTCTATAACACTGTGCAGTCTTCACAACTCTCCTTAATTCATTCTATGGTTGTGCTATAGTATGGTATAAACATGGCATAAATAATATAAGAAAATTCTGACTACTTATTGATTGGATCTCCATTACCACCAGATGGTGATAAGGTGTACTTGATCGCTGGTGACTCAGTGGTAGTAGAGAGGTTGTAGAGGTTAAATGAGAAAGGTTTAAACATTCCACAACTGTGTAGCAGACATGGGCTGTGGGGCAACATTTGCTGACTATTGCTGAAAAAGAACATCTGCATTACACACACTCTTAGCCGTTGGGGGAAATTGCCTTCAGCCTTTTTTTAAAACAACATTCCTTGACAAACCATTGTCCCGTTTTACTGTGTCCTTATTGTAACTGATGACGTCTCTTAAAGGTTTCTAGATTTAAGTGAGCAGTCACAGGTGAGAATAGTAATTGTGGGACTCCTTGCAAAGGAGCCACTGCAATGCATCATTGGACTGTGGAGATATTCATTGTTGCGTTTAACTAATAGGCTTCCGCACTGTTATGTGATTTGCTCAAATAATCTGAACCACATATTCACTTCAGTGATTCTCATTAAAAAATAATAATACAAACAGTATTTAAATTTCCTGGAAATATTTTTATTTCCTTGAACTCAGATAAGAAATACATGGAAAGGCCAATGGATTTAATCTAATACATCATAATCAAATTACTGTTGTGACAGAATTACTCTAATTGCTTCTACACTCTCCCTTGGACACACACGGCTTCATACATAGAAAGTCCCATCTGTCTGATGAGGACATTCGCAAGCAAAAAAAAAAATGAAAGCATATGCTATTATAACGGAAGATGATTAAACATTAAGGCCAAATTTGGCGCAATTCCTAACTCAAATTTACAGCTAGATCTTTTTAATGTTCCTTGTCTCATTATCTTGCTCAAAATACAAAAACTACATCCCCCATGCCAATAAATTTCCTCCTGATTGGACGCAAAAGATAATTAGCCATGTTGTATGAATGGGCTGCGAGCCACAACGTCTCTTCAAACCTTTCACGCCCAGATGAGGCCAACAATTGACTCCATCCCTCCCTCATTCATGCACAGTGGAGTCAGTGAGCAACTGCAGGAGGCTTTCACAATGGGAAGGGGAGGGAGTGACATACACAGAGCAGAACTGGCCGAGAGAGTGGGTAAAGGGAGGAGAGGAGGGAGGAAGGAAAGGGAGCAAGAGAGAAATAGTGGGCCAAACTCGTTTTCCGCTTGATGGGTTAGCTGCAGAGAATGCGCCTTTACTAGGTAAATGATTAAGGGGGGTGGGAGGGGGACCTGTGCTGCTCTGCTATTATGTACTTCAAAGGTCTCCAAAGGCAGGTTAAATGAAAAGCAAATGTGTTGCCCTGCTGCTAAAATACCTCAAATGTTTTAGCAGGTGCAAGCAATGAAGAGGTGGGCAGTGACGGCCTTGTGCTGCACCTTGCATGGGAATTTCAGATCTTCCTGTTTTGGGGAAAGATGGTATACAATCAGCGAAGGGAGAGACAGGTCCAGTGTCTGTTAATCTGAGGGAGGTCGAGCTCTGCTCAACGTTCTCACCACTGCAACCTTCATCTGACACACAGGTGAAAAGGCAAGTGGGTGCGAGTGATGTAACTGAGGTGCTGGAGATTGAGATCTTGTGGTTTTCTTTGCAGATTTATGGCTCGGGGTATTAATAGCAGCATCACTGTGAAGTTGACCCCAGGAGGATAAACTCACTGTGGGAATGCTGAAGGTCTTTTTCTACATGATGAATCACTTTTAATAAATGTATTCTGTATATACATTTCAAACTAAAAAGTATTTTTACAAACAAAATCTATAAAAAAAGAGAAAATCAGCTGCCTTCAGTTACATCTTAATGCATAGTAGTGATTGACTTGCTCCTATCTAACACTGTTAATATGCTTAACTACACTTAACTAAATAAATAATTTGTCCTTAAACATGCAATACCAATCACATCTGTACTTGATGAATAAGTAACTTTACATTAATTAGCAATAAAATCCATTGATAACAAATAAAGTTCACGTGAATGCATTTGATAATAAACAACATACAGCACATTGCTATACACTGTCATTGTGTGCATCGCAGGCTGACAACATTGTGTGATCCTAACCCTCTTGTACCATTTTTGTTGAGTTAATAGCATCATAATCTTGATTCTTGCAAGCCAGTAAATTAAGTCCCTCATGTAGTTGTACCAAGCACAACTCTCTCACTTCACCTGTTTCATATCAGCAAGGTCCATTACATAATCACAAAGCAGTGATTACAGGTCTCCTACTGGCAGAGCAATTACCCCAGCTTGGTCATTATCACCTCATAGCATCATCCGCTCTCTACCTATCAGGACAGACAACAGAGCTGTATATTACTTAGTGTTAGGTCACAGATAGCATGCGCCACAAAAGCTGTGTTCATTAGAAAGTGTGAATATAATAGGTGTGAGCACTAATAAGCCCATTTGTGATTCCTGTCTTTTTTTCATTCACTTTTAATCAGACATTTGGGATATTTTCCTAAACAGACTGATGTTAAAGGTTAAAATTAAGAAGGATCTGTTATTACTGTCACAAAATTCAACTCAAGTACCAATCGCTGTAGTAACGGGAGGTTTTCATACAGGGTAATTGTTGTTCATTATGCTATATTGCAGGGTAAGTGCAATATAGATTTGGTTTCCCTTTTGCTGTTTCACATCTTATTTTCTGATTGGCTTAAGTGAAAATTTGTTTAATTTAGAAATTAATAATATGTTAAAATGATGCTCTACTAGTGTTATTTAGTTATCTTTAAAGAGCCATGTACAGTAACAATGATTACAAAAGAGAATGTGCTTAGAATCATATTATTGCTCTCTTAGCTCACTTTGTACGATTCATTCTTTTATTATAGAATTGCAGTTATTAGACCTTTACTAAGACACACTCACCGGATTATTTTGTTAATAGACTACTTATTTTGGAGTGATGGAAACTAAGATTATTTTCATACTGCAGCTAAAAATGGTCAAAATGTAGCTTTTTTTATTTGTAAGCCATATCTTAATATATTAAGACAGTCCACGCAACATAAATCCAAATAATCCAACTTATATTTATTTTTGGTGCTAAATCACATCCATGTTTTCAAAGCAACTTCAGTCTGAACAGTCATGTTGCATTTCATCCAATGTTTACATCACTGAAGTGAGGAAAGAGTCATAATTCTATGCTGGGGGAGGCAGGATGTGTAACTATAGTCTGCTGCATGTCCCATTAAGTCTGAATGTTAAAAATGCCCAAGGATTTTACAGTAAATACTGTGAAACGACAACTTTAAAAAAGACTATCAGATAGTTTAATTCTGTTTATTTTATGTTAAATAATTGTAAATTAGGAAATTAGGTAAAACAATAAAAAAATACTGTGGTCTTACATAGGTTTTTATGGTCCATGGTTATGGACCAGTTATTTTTCTGGACTGCTATTACTAAATCCCTGCTAATACTGTATAACAGGATGGCTGTTGTTCCAGTATCATCTGCTTTTGAGTCCAGTACAGAATGGCTTAAAGATAAATTACATGTTCAACTGGTCTGAAATAGTGTTCACTAAAACTACAGCTCTGATTGTAACCTCTATGTGTATACATCATATAGATCTCATTACTTTCTAACATGCAGATACCTGGAAGGAACACTGCATGAAATGCATATATATTAGTCATGCCCAGCCAATGAGATGTCTGGAACCAACAGGTTAAGCATATTTAGCAGATATGGTTTCATATATTATTATTATTATTGTTGTTATTATTATTGTTGTTGTTGTTGTTATTACTATGAAGAAGTTTTTTTATTGTTGCTGTTGTTGTAGATTGTGTTATTTTGATCTATTTATTTATTTATTGTGCATCCAAACAATGCAAGTAAGCCCTACTTTCTTCACCAGTTGTATTCTAAAAAGTGAGTACTTTTCAATGATTTCATTGCATAATATCCAAGCAGCTTGATGGTTTTTCGTTTATGTTTTCATCACAAAGGCAATTTTCTTTAGAACAATTCTCATAATAATCCTAAATTTATGTTCATGACTTCAGATAGTCGTTTCACAGCATTTTGTTTAAACTCCAACACATTAAAAAAGAGAATGACAAATAAAACTGATCATAATAGTGAAAACATTGCAGATATAAAGTCTCAACTTATTCCTTTGGTTAGCTTGCCCTATTTCTTTGCCTCCAGCTATCTGTAAATCCACAACCAATAGAGTACAGGTGTTGATTAATCCTTTCGACATTTTCCTGAGACATTCTTTCATTTGTATTGACATTCTTGCGGCCGCCTGATGAGTGTTGGGGAAATGAAAGTGCTACCATGGTATTTTAGAAAGCCCTCCAAAGTCATTCACACGGGCTAGCTGCTGTGATGGCCTACATTATAGAGTTTATGATCTATTGGGGTCTGCTCCAACTAGAAAATGCTTCTCCCTGACTGATTCAACACATACCAGACTCTTTACTCCCAACTTTAAATGCTGCTCTAGCTCAACACACAAATTTAATGAGCAATCTGAAAGTGACATAATGACATTTGTCATCATCTTGGTGTGAACGTATTTCATATTTTCTGATATCACACTAAAAATTGACCAAGTCAGTCAAATACTAGTTCACACCTTCTTTCACCTCTGGAGCTGGACAGAATTATAAGACCAGCTCCTGGAGCCTGCCTTCATGGAAAGTGGTGGCTTGTTGTTGTCATGATCCCTTATTATAACAATAATGAATTGTGTTGCTCTGGATTGCAACTCTTACGGAGAGTAACTGAGGACAGGTAATTACATAAAAAAAATTCATAGTTGTGGTTCAGGCACAGATAAAGGCATCTTTCTTGTTGGAATAGTCAAATAAATAAAGAAACAGAAGGATATGTTAACACCATAATGACATAACATGTTATAATTCAACTATGTTGTCTCCAAGTTCTCAGAATGGAGACTGCTCCCAAACAAGTTCAACCACATACAACAGTAGCAGTTTGAACTCATGGCACATCATATTTCCATCAATTTCAGTACAAGCCGCCTCACAGCTACACCCAATATATGATGGAATTAGTTCAGTAAAAGTGTTAAAGAACCCCACCCCCTCTCCCCACGCCCACCCCATTTGCAACCACACTGTTTTTAGAGATTTTGATTGATGCTTTTACTACCCTGTGAAAATTGTATTCACTTCAGAGATTATAGCTAATCGTGGAAATATTATGCAAAAAAAGCATCTCTACCAAGATTTTTTTTCTTTTTTGAGGGTCAGGTTGAGCACTGATGGAGCAGCTAGTGGAATCTTGGCTTCTGCACTTATCTGGTGTGTGGAGTGTGGGGTACTTTCCTCCCTCTTTCCTCCATTTCTCCTCTATCTCTGGCACCAAACTTATCAAAATAATGTGCAGTTAGATCATTTTTGGCTTTCGTCTGACAAACTGATATAAATTTCATTCTGACTCTGACAGAAGTTTTCATTTTGCCAAGAGTGCAAAACGAGGCATGTGTGTTTGTGTGCGTGTGAATCAGGAAGTGTGCTGTTCACGTCTTGCGAGCGTGGGTTAAAGTGTGACCATTTAAAGAGGAGCTGGAGAGGAAATGCTGTGTTTTCAAACAACAGAGATGAGGAGCAAACACTTTAATCAGTGAAGCACAAATTCTTTCACGTCTAGTGTACATTTTGAGCCAAAGCACTGTCTCTGTTCTCCAGTTCACAATCAACTTGATTATTATTCATCAGGCTCTTTATGTTTGTTTTCACAACCACCCGTGTAGAGCCTCTTCAGTCCAGGAAGATACATTACATCTGACTGATGTCCACTGTGCCTCTCAAAGTCACCTGTAAAAAGAGAAAGGTGACATCAACGCTTTGGCTGGGCTGTCATTCAATGGTTGCACCATTGGCACCTTTGTCCAGTTTGGCACCAGTTTCAGGAGCCGGAATCTTGCACCCTCATTACACCTCTGCCACTCTAATTACAACCTGCTCAAGAGCTGTTATCCTACACCTCACAGTGACAATGACAGCGCCTCCTCTTCTAGGCCTGGACAGTTTTCTCGACTGAAACCCAACACAACAGCTGCTGTAAATAAGAGACAGTTCTGCTGGAAAGAACAGTCAGTTTGAGCTAATTACAAACTAAAACCTGCGATGTGTTGGAGGCGAATGATTTAACTTTGTTTCTCAGGAGATAAATGCTGTTTCTTCTCGAATGCTGAAGATGATGCAGAGGATGCTTTAATGCATTCAACTAAATGATGATGAAACCAAGCAGCATTCTTTCTGGCCCCTTGCTCGGTTTCAAGGGGGAGAAATCCATTTACACAACAGGCAGCGAATTCGGCTATGAATGTGTTCCATGGTGTCCTATCAAACGCACATTATTGTTTGAGATCCTGTGTTATGCTGACAAATCCTCTTGTGGCAGCAATCACCTAAGCGTCTTCCATGAAAGGGATGTACATATTCCTCCACTTATTTCAGAATTTATTGTGTTCATTGCTAATCCAGAGATGGGTTCCTCATGTAATACCCGCCATCTAATCATTCTTAGTACTCCAAGGGCTTGTTAGACAAGATCCTGTAGACTGTAATTGTTTTGTCAATTGATGCTGTTGAATAGAAAGATAGATTACAAAGCCCCGGACAGGAGAACATCATTTTTACCAGAAAAAAAATCACAGCAAGACAAGATTTTAAATAAATAAGTTATTTCTTAAAGAAAATCCCACAAAAATCTACTATAGCATGAAAAATAGTACATTCAGTGGATATAATGTGCATATGTGTGTACACCTTGCTTTTTCCTTTTTAAATACAATGTACTCATTGTTGTGATAACATGCCTGACTTTTGAGCGCTGCGACAGCAAGCGCTAGCTGCATAATGTATGGCCTCGCTGAACATAAACATATTACACAGCATAATGTTTTTATAAAAGTCCATATTAGGCTGCGCATATCTTAAAAGGTTTATGACGACCATTTAGCATCATGAGAGTAAAGCTTAACATGGCCATGTCAAGATAACATGCAAGCATCCGTGTTGTTTTCATTGGCTGTCAGCACAGATTTTACAGTGGCTGTGGGGAAAAGGGGGTATATGCGCTTAAGATGCTCCTGCAAGGGCTGTCACTGCAGGGGTGCAGGGATGGGAACGGGGAAGCGCAAAAATAGAACAAGAGAGACCGAGAGCTATCCTGTCCAAAAAGATGATGGGAAAGAATAGAGCAGAGTGGATAATTTGACTGGAGTAGAGGGATAATAGGGGAACAGTATTCTATTTGAAGCAGCATTTCCTCTCTCACAAGTCTCATTCAGTTGTCTGTGTTGTCTTTTTAAAAAAAAAAAGAAAAAGAAGAAAGAAAAGAAAAGAAAAGAAAGCAGCATGGGCAAGAGTGGAGCTGCAGAAACTAGGTGGAGCTATTGCTTACATCTGCATTCACTGGTGAAGAATCTGGGCTATGAGAGAAAGGAGGGGGAGAGAAGACAATGTTTAGGAAATGAATGCAGTGCAGGGCTGGGTCAAAGCCTAGAATAAGACCTCAAGGGTATAAGAAGAGCAGTAGCACTGTGAACTGTGCACCTGTCACACAGGATCTGGAGGTCCTCAGACTTAAAGTACAGCTTTAGGCCGGCTTGTTACTCTGGAGGAGGGCGAAATGTGAGAAAATGTCTGCACGGTTCATTCTTTATCAAATCGGTGCTCCAGTACACCCTTAAAGATGACACCCAACAGAAATTAATCTATAGGGAGATTGTGTTGCTGTAATGCTGAGTTGAAATTTGCAGACTAAATTACTCTTTGGCTCTATCTCCCCCATCACCCATGCATCATAAAAGCAGGGGTTTAGTGTGAGATGAATAATCTCGCTTCAGCATGCCTCTCTTCTGCTGCTCCCCCTCATGCCATAATCGTCAGAAGGCAAGCCAGCGTAGTCAACCCTGTGCTACGGGCCAAGATAATAATTGCTGTATTAATTGGTGTTGTCCAAGCTAGACAGAATATAAGAGATCCCACTGGGGCTAATAATTAATGTGTTTTTACCCTCTATTTCTCTCCCTCTACTCCAGCTCCACTACCACAACCACCCTTACACACACATGTACACACAAACCCTCTCTGTCTTCTTTTGCAGCATCATTAAGCATGACTCCAAGTAGCAGAGTGATGACATCTCATAAGAGCATTTTTAGAAAAGGTGGTGGACAGCAGCCCTTTTGCATGTGCATATTATGGTTATTTAACTCCTTGTATTCTCATATTGACATAGGTGGCATGTATTTTAGTGGTCACGTTAAAGCCTGATATGAAACCTGGCTTATACTCTAAATTCTACAAGTCTGATGGGATGCTGATATTGTGTAGTCAACTGCAAACTAACTGGTAGCTTAGAAAACTCTCTGGAAAATATGAGGAAGTTTAGGAAAAAAGGTGCAACCTACAGAAAGTAATGTGTAGGTGTGCGCTATATTTCACTCGTCTTTGTTCTCTGTCTGTACAGCTGCTGAAGTGAAGCCCTCCCACTGGTGTGAGCTTGTTTAAGTTCCTTGTCAGACGCTTGTGAGTCAGTCAGTGCAAGTGATTGCCAGCGAGGAGAAAAGCGTTTTATGAAAGACACACAGGAGCTAGTGGCAGTTTTACACAGCCCCTCCACCCTTAGGAAACAGATAATTACAGGCTGCATTATGTGCTGTGGTATCATGTCAGAAAGTATAGTGACTGCACAGGACTGCTGAATGCGCTATTACCGCATGTGTTCCAATTGTAAAGTGATGATTATACTCTATGATCCTTTTAATGACAGATATGGGGATTTTTTTTTTTTACTCAGCTGGTATTTAGCACATATCTCAGTATGGTGCTTTTAAACACATCTATGAATTGAAGTGGCAAAAGAACACAAATGCTGGAGGTAGAATAGAGAAAATATCCCAGGAATCTCACTGCGCTATTTTCATGTACAAGCCAAGCCACACACCAACATAATAATCTGTCACAGCTTTAATTTAGTGACCTCCTGTGGTGTCCTTGCTCTTTTTTCTTACCTTTCCTTTCTTTCTTTAACTCCAATAAGTGATCGAGGAAATTACACTTTCTCTTTAGAGTCTGATTGAAGGTTATTCAACATGAGTACCTGCACTGTGGAGATTAGGTGGCTTGGTATTAACAGGCTTCATTTCAAGTCATTTACGTTCATATCTGGCATGTCACAGAAACTGTCGTCCAAATGTCCCTCTATAGTTCAGAAGTAAATGTATTGATTTTACGCTCCTAATTATAAACAGAGATTTAATCAAGCCAAAACTGAGTTGAAAAAGCTCAACAACTGTGACTGTGTACAGAGGGGGGATTGGCTGGAGTGCAGCTCTTTTTGTAGACAGGAGGGGAATTAGGACCATGTAGAAGCCCTGCTTTGTTAACAGTCTTAACAGGGTTGTTTGACCATCTGCTTTAATTACAGGTACAAACTCTCAAGCTAATGTCAAAGTGCTACCCATGCAATGCTGCAAATTACTGTCTATTTGAGGAACAAAGGTGTGCCACAAATCCAACTAATAACATCAATTCTCTGCCATTAAGCAAAAGCTCTAAATATATCTAACTGCTCTTGTTTTAAAGTTTTAAAGAGCCAAACTGATTATTGCTTAATGAAATACAATCTGATCAATCAATAAAACGTATTGGGTGTGGAAATCAGCTGCTCATCTTGTGGGAATCTTTAGGAAAATGCTTGGTCCTGCGTTACATGTGTACACATGTAAAGACAGAATGCTGCCACCATGGTTGGTATTTCAAAGGCAAAGGTTTATGAAGCCTGCGGGGCAAATTAAACAGCTGCATTCCTGACGTGCTTTGTTTTGCACCACACTGGCAGGTAGATTAATGGGAGTCTTGCTTTTTGATTGAGGTGCTAGCTTTTGGAGAGGACCCTATCACTTTTTGATTTCATTCAAATTTGTGCAGACTCCAACGTCAAAGTGAAAACACGTCCAGAAAAACGGGTAATTTTAGCCCCATAATGCACCTCTCGGCTTCGGTGGCTCTCTTTCTTCAACATCTGCAGAGGGCCTGCACCTCTGCAGAGGGCATGACACAAGGGAAACCTACAGTATTACTTTTCACTTTTCACCCGTGCTCACCTCTGACTCATGGGTGTTACTGGAGCAAACTATCAGCTAATCAGCTTTCTACACATATCTTCCCCATGTCGACAGCTCGCCTGTAATTCTCTGTTCTTGCGAGCTCGTGCAGAAAAGAGTGAACTCTGTGTTGCCTAAATCAAGGAGTCATTAGTAGAGGAACAGATTGTCGTTTCTTCCAGTGCCTGTCCTTCAGATAAACAGACCTGAGTGCTGACATATGATCCCTTTAACTTTAACACAGTCCATCCTGACCAAATGATGGGAGTAATAGTAATCAGGCGGGAGTTCACATGGATAACACGCCACACTCCAAACTTACTTCTTAACAAAGCCAAATGTAGAATTTGTTGCGTAAATCTATTAATAAGATTTCATCTTTATAAATTAACATTGTGAGTACTTGAAAGCTTTATAATAACAGCTAATTACACATGAGGTTAAGGTAACTGGATCTGCAACTGTTAGTCATCTAAGGTTTTTTAATAGAAAAATAAGTTTTAAAAAAGGGAGTTACTCCCTGTTGGCAAATGCTTCCTATAGTGTGTTTTTATTCAAGGCAAATTTTTGTCTGTGGGATTTCTTCCTGCAGGAACCTGGTGTTCTGTCAGCCACCCAAACCCAGGCAATAACTGTCATTAATTAGGCTGATAAATTACGTCCAAAACAATGACATGTTTAAATGGTCCAATTTAGCTCAAATTCTAAATGAGATATTACATCAAAAGCCAACCATTTCTCTCTTTTAGCCCATTTAAAGAGGCATACTGCCTTCCTGAAAGCATTTTAAAGGTTATGATTTCCACAGATGATAAAGCGGTACCTTTTAATGAAATTCTAATTAGTAATTTCATGGACTTTGTTACCAACCATATCTGATTAGTGCACATTTTCACAGCCTACTTTAATTAAGCACACTTAGAGCACAGTTTCAAACATTCCCCACTTGAAGCTGGAGCTCGACTTCTAAAAAAAACTTACTTTGTAAACACCAATGTTGCAATTTCCTTTTTTAAAAAATTAGATTAAATTAGAATAATTTTCTTTTAGTTTTCCTTCTTTCTGTGGCACATACCCTTGAACATGGAAAATGTACAGATGATAAGATTCTCATTACCATGAATTTAGCTTATTATTTAATATGATGGCAGCACAATTAGTCCCCCGCAGTTTGTATATTTTTTTAAAACGTTTTTTTTTTTTTATTTAAAACATTTTCTGGGCTTAAAACTAAGTCCTAATTGAAGGAGGCAAACAAATTTACAGACTTTGGATTGAAACAGTAAATAACTATCATTCTGATTCAACAGTTGTACACTTCAGGTCAGGACTGTTCCTGGTTTTTAAGCAATACTTGTAACAAAATTGCACTGTTCTATAAGTAGGTGGCATGCTTTCTATCCCATTTTGTCACAGGCAATTACACACCGCTGGCATGCTGTTTGGCTTGGTGACCAAGGAACCCTCCCAAGATATAATCTGATATATTTTTTATTCAAGTAGTTTTCCACTTTGGGAGTTAATCCTGAATTCACAATATAAACTTTGACCCTGAATATCAACCAGACTGCAGTTGGTATGTTCACCAGAACTCGATGTGGGAGTCTTTCCCTCACAGTGGAGTACTTTTGACACAGCCTTCACCCAGCCGCCCCACAGTGGGCCCCAGTGGACCCTCTTAGGTCCCTAACCACACAAGTGTTTCCACGGTGGCGAAACAGTTTCAGTCTGACTGACATCCCTGTGTTGGGGAACAGGGTTCTAACAGAGCACAAAGCGTGACAGACCACCTTGGGCCTACCTCCTCGCCCCATCTCTCGTTTTAAACATGGAGTCCGGCCTGTCAAGTCACATGCTGGAGCTGTAATTTAGACTAATAATTACCAGACATCACCACAATGAAACATCAGTGTCTGAACTTCTTTGGGCCAAACTGAATTTTAATACATTTGGAAAAGGTTGGCCGGAGGCAGGAACTCTGCACACTGGGAAAGCCGGCTCACATGTGGAAGCACTTTGGGAAGTGATAAATGATTTGAAATCCACAGCGTCCCCGAAAATGGAAATTAGGCTGAACAGGTGTTAAATGGGAACCACTGGTGCATTTTGAAGAGGGGAGGGGGAAAGAAAACGTCTCAGGTCTTTGGGGCCAGATGTGACAGGCCCCTGGACCGGGATGGGGAGGACGTTGGTGAGTGGTCATGGCCTGAGGTGTGTGATGTGTGGCGGCCTTGTGTGACCTTCCCAGCAAGAAATAACGGATCACTTGTGTCAGCTGTTCTGGGGGAGCTGGTCTGCTCTGTTACCTTCCCCAACAGCCACAAACACGCTCCTTCCATGGAGAGCATAAGTCTGAATATTATCAATTTTGCTCCAGTATAACTTATAGATAACACGTGTAGTTATTTTCAGCCGCGGTGTGCTGGGCATGTGTGGTATTTTAGTAACAGGGTATGATAATAGTAGCTTCAGCTTGCAAATTCTCACCACCTCTGGCATTATTTCTAATATGTATGGGTACTGTCTTTAACATGGATAATTTCCATAAATTGGAGCTATATTCACAGTGGGTCAAGAAATGGCCAAGTATAACAGCCATCAAGTGGGGAAGACTAATTTCCCTCTGCGATGACTTACACAGCCTTAGCTGGGATTCTAAGCCAAGAGAACTAGGCCGTAACCTAAATGCCCATGATTTCATACACATCATGCCTAGGTTCTCTTCACCTTAGGGAGCCAGTTTAAATGTGATGAATCATTTACATTGTCAGAGATAATGAATGAATAGCAAGATGGTGACAGTTTCTGGCATGAAAGAAAATAACTTCTATAAATGGGAAGAACAGAAGAATAAGCTTCATTGTTGGAGCAGCAGAGATTATTTGTGAATTTTGGCCTCCATGACCACTCATGTTCCTGCTTTTTTTTCTCACATAAAACGTAAACATATACTCAATCCATGTCTGGTCAACTTTCTCTCTTTCCCTTCTCCTGTCAATCACAGTTTCTCTACTGATTTCACGCAAATGTTTTCAGACTCTGTGAATTGCCAGCTTGTTTTAGCTCAAAGCTTTCGGATTGCTTTTTTGTCCAGCTGTCAAAGCTTTAGGATTCAGCACTGGGAAGGTTTGTTGCAATGGGTGATGTTGGTATAGCATTGTGTATTGTGAATTCCCAAAATGCATCACTCTACAGAAAAGTGTTGAGAACTACTACTGGTTGAGAAAATGGACAGCTGTTAGGGCTCTGTGGTATTTCAAGAGTATAGACTTCATACTAAGAGAGTGGCACGCTGCCCAGATGGATCCTAATCCCATCTATACATCAGCATAAGTTAACCATTTCATTAACCCCATCGCACAAACCACTGCTGTGGGCTGGCTGTGTAGCTGCATTGTTTAGCCATGACACCACTGTATGGGAGTTTAATTGGCTATTCCATTAATAACACAGACAAACTAATTTAGAAGAACCTGTCCTATTTAAACCACGGGAACAAAGAGTAGGAGGGTGGAAATCAATCTCAGCTTTGTGCCTCAGCCACTGACCCGTTCCTGCTTTGAAGATTGCTGCTGTAAAAAAGGAAAAAAAAGCATCTGAGAAGTTATTTAACTACAAACAGAGCCTACCTTCCCCATTCCAGCTGCATAATCAGGCATAATAAGTGACTGCAAAGGTCCACTTAATGTATTTCTAACACTGGAGACCTGCTAATCCTGTCAGGGGGAATGAAATGAAGGGGGGGAACCGTGCAGAAGCCCAGCCATGGAGCTGAGCATTTAACTCCATAACCATGCAGGCAAATGCCTGGGCGCCTTTCACACAAAAAGAGAAAGAGAGGGAGAATAAGCCCAGCTTCAAATTTCAGCCCAAAGTGCGGATCCATTTTTCCGCTTTAGTGGCCATCGAGGAACAGCGGGAATAACAACAACAGCAGTAACAGCCTTTCTCAGTGGGCTGAGTCCTCATAAACCCAAGCCATTATCACTCTCTTTATGGGCAGTTAAATAAAGAGCCCTTCAGATCAACCATGTGTGCTTGCTTAGGTGAACTTCGGCCCCCATCGCTTTTCTGTCATTTGTAACAAGGCCTTTAATGCTTCTTGGAATTGACCTCTTTGTCAATGATCATTTTAAAATCATAGTTGACACTGCGCAAAAATCGAAGTACACACATATGCATGTTTACATGTTGTTTGTGCTGATTGCCGCTACTAGTTCACTGTATTTATTGCCGTTAAACTTCCATGATGGATGTGACTTTTTGTTTTAGAAGAGTTAAGCACAACTGTGTTGTCAATGATAAAAAGTTAAATTTAATATTACCAGAAGTAAATGTGGAGCCTTCAAGCACTGCTGCCCTGTGAATAATGGAAGCATAAAAAGAGAAGAAAACAAACAAAAGCTCCCAAATCAACAAACACACTGAGGCTCATCAGATATCGCGTTTTCCCCACTCTGTTTGTCAAAACACCTTTTATGGTGGTCTTTGAAATTCAGGGGCCCCATTAACAGTTCAAGCATATAATCACATTGCCGTAATGAGGTATTAATTAAGCAAGAGGCATCTATTGGCCCGCTAAACAGCCTCATAACCAATGGACAGGAGATTTGTGATTTTTGACTCCCTGACACCATTAAACAAATCAATATTGGGTTTTACAGACATGCACTCCGGCTGGCTCTCTCTGGTCTTTGCCAATCAGCTCTGCTGAATACTAATGAGGGAATTAACTGCCTCATATTCTGCATGTGTCCCATCAAACAGATCCTTATCAAGCCAGTCTAATTTGCATGGAAGAAGACTCTGCTTTGTAGGTAAAGATTTCACAATATGTCACTCATTATGCCAGTCCGCCCAACCCCATCTCAATCTCCTCCACTTGTCTCTTATTTTTCTGGACGACTTTTGAATACCCCTATGGCCACCACCAAACACAAACACTCACAATTACAAATCCAAACTAGAATACATACTCTCTGTTTGGTTTACTAGCTTGGTAAAGAGACGATGATGTAACATAATAAACAGCTTTCAAGTGGGATCTTTAGCCTAAGTATTTCTGCTCACTTTGTACTCCCATCACTTTGAAATGGATGCCAGTAGAGTCATCATCTTTAATCAATCTTATACTTAGTATTTCATATACCCTGCTCCATTTACACTGTGCACTTGGTTGAGCCAATGTTTACATTCTGTGTTATGTGGTCCGAGTTTTCAAGGGTTTGAAAATGTAAAAATGTTTCTTTTTTACATTCGTTCACACTTAATTTTTATAGTATTAAAGGTACTTTGCAAGTGGCAGAAATAAGCTTTGCAGAGATAAATAATATTTCAAATAACAATGTTTTACAAGTTAAAGTTTTAGCAAAGCCTTTGCTTATGATATGATTTGAGTTACACCTAATAAGCAGACAATGGGTACATTGTGGTCAGGTTTAGATTAAGGGGAGCATGTTGTATAACCTATTTATTTATTTGGATCACCATTAGCTTGCAGCAACTAGGTGCAGCTATTTTTCCTGGATAAGCACAGTGCTGTGCAACAATGCTCTTTTGGTGGGTCCATGTTAATTTTCTGTTTCACCCATAAAGACACTTATAGAAAAGGGAATTATCATTTTTTAAAGGCCAAAGCTAAATAATGTAAAAAATAATTATAATGATTTCAGGTAAAACACTAATAAATGAAAATTTGATTGGTCAAAGAAAAATAAACTCAACATTTAAAAAAAACTTACCAAAAAGAAAAAAAACAATGAAGTTCTCTGAAAAGAAACGGTTGAGTTTAGTAGGAATCAGTCTTATTTTTCTGAGCAATTCATTTAAATACAGCAAATCAAATTCCAACCTGATCTTTAATTTTATTCGATGTTATATGGGATTAATTTAATTGTTTACAAGAAAATTATTTTTTTTTCAATTAGCTCAATGACTTCTTCAGCAATTTCAGTGTGAAGAAGTGCAGATACACTTTTTTAAAAAGCCTTAAAATGCAAAGCTTTAAATCCTAAATTTCTGAGTGCAATTTTTTATCACTCAAAGATAATATGCTTTGTGAAAAAAACAATGTATGTAATGTTAAACTTATCCGGGTCGTTCAGTCCTTTTCATTATTTACAAGCATCCAACATAAATAAAAGCTTCAGTTAATTTTTGACACATATTGTCATTTTCTTTCACATCTTAAATATCTGCTGTAAAAACAAAATATTTTGTCTTTAGCAGATTGCAATGTCATGTTTTTGTTTTGTTTTTTTTAGCAACACTGAGCTAAATGATCAAATATCAAACAGAATCGGCTATGCATTCATTACAGGTTCTTGCAGAACTACATTCTCCAAGTTTAGGTTTCAGCAGGTGAGCCCACAAGAACAGAGCAACTAATTTAATCCATCATGGGAGTGCTCCATGCACTACTCACCCCAGCAAAATAAGTGACAGGGGATGGCCTGTTGTCTTTGTGCTGTGTGTGTGGTCGTAGGGCAGTGAGTTAATGCAGGAGATTGTCTCTTAATTGCAGTGGGGAACGCTCATCTTTTCTCATTAATAAGATGGAGTCAAAGCCAGGAGATTTTTCTCATCACACAGACACACTCCTCCTCTAACCAGGTTAAGGACTGTTTACATTTTTGGCTTCCCTACATATGATTTGTTCTGTTTTTCTCTGCGTACTACATCTCATATTATGACTGACAATGAGATGGGAGAGAAACTGGAGTTAAAGGAAGATGGTTATGTGTGCATGTCTGTGTAAGAGATGGGGGGGGGTGTCTCTGAAGTGAAGCAGTCACATGTGTGATACGAGCCCAGAAGAGGCAGGGCTCAGTGTGAGAGGCTGGTGAAACCTTTTCATAGAGCCTAACAAGTCAGATGAGAAGACCATTTATGGTATCAGGTTTCATTTGTATTTTGTCCGGCCTCCAGATCAAAAGACATTGTTAATTTGAGGCCTGCACCAATTGAAAGTGAGTGTTTCTCGATGGATGCAGATGTTGTGGGTGAAGCAGAGCAGAGGCAGGAGAGGAGAACTGGATCCATGCTGCTTGTCTGTCTATCTGCGTGTCTGTGAGTCTGGAGGTGGGGTTAACCTCCGCCTAAAGAGCGTCCACTGGCTCCCCCATGATGCATAACCGTGGGGGATTAGAGAGCACAAAGCAGCAGACTGTTTGGTGGAGCACTAAAATGTGCTCCTCTGGGGCTCATTGAAAAATGATTGCCGATTAAGTGTTTGAAGTCTGCCAAAGACGAGTGCACGTTTTTAGTGGGATGACGATGAAACTCTATCTTTCCTGCTTATGCAGGCAATTTTCCCCCTCTTTTTCCACTAACTGTACCATGATGTGTGTTCTCTTCTCGCGCTCCGAGTTGAGGTTGCCAAACTCATTTCACCTCTTGGACCCCAGCTTGACTGCAAGCCAGACAACCAAAAGTGATAAGAGTGAATTAAGCTGTTACTCTCCAGCGGGAATGTTATTATACCGCCAGAGAAGTGGCATTGATTTCCCACAAGAACAACAGGTGTGCATGTAACACTAACTTGGAATCCACCTAAATAGCTGGTATTACAGAATTTTTACAATGAAAATGATGTTTATAGAAACACAGAAGATAGGATGTCATGCTTGATAAATTGGATCAAGTCCTGATACAATATTCACAGCACCCCAATAGTCATCATTTCTATTTATACAACTGTGTTGCTAAAATGTCTTATTTCTGATCTATTTTTCCAACATTTTGTTTTTTGTTATAAAACATTGTGGGAATAAAAGAAAAAACATCCAAGAGCAGAACAGTGATGTATGGCTGTAAGTCTGTGTGATGCTGAGGTCAGTCAAAGTTGCCCTGCAGAGGCATATGGAACTGTGCTTCCTTTGATTAATTGAACCCCTAAGAAGACTAATACTCTCAAGTGAACTGGAGGAAATAATTTGTGCAAGAGACAATGTCGAGAGTGATGACAAACATAGCTTAGTGTTTCCCTGGTTGCACCTCAATTCCCCTCAATGTCAGCTTTGAAACTGAGGCACTCCTCAATATATTATCATGTTACACTCATTTGTTTTCATTATTGCATCAAAGCAAATCTGGTCATGAAGCGGCCATTTTATGCTGTACGGAGGTCTAGAGAACAAATGTGACTGCGGAGTCACTCTGGGGTTATACAAACAATGAGGAATCTGCAGTTTAATAAAGGGTTAGACTCACATTCTTATGTTACTACCTAAAGAAAGCAACAGCCACTGGACTTCAGGTTGAAATCCGCACGCAGTGTTGTCCCATTCTCTCCCAATACTTGAATTTCTGTCTGGATCACATGATCCTGTCAGAGCATGGCTGATGTTTACTGCGAGAAGATTTTGTGAAGGCAGTGTTTTCTCCTCACCAGTGTTGGTAAACAATGAAAGAGTTTTGTTAAAGAGCTGTAAAAGGAGCTGGGCACAGTATGTTAAGCAGTCTCGCAGAGAAGCTGGAGGGCGAGGGGTGAAGGGAGATGCCGGCTCTCAGCGGACAGGTGGAGGTAAGCTGAGAGCCATACCACCCAAGGGGAGGATGAACTTGAGACGTGTCCCTCACCGTCCTATGGAGGTGGAGGTCAGCAGACAGCCACGCTGATCGGCTGAGATGCCCCAGCCAGCAGGAGGGACCGGACTCTACTTCCCTCTGATGAAATGAAGCCACCAGCAGGCCAGGTCAGTCACAATTAGGGCTCATAAAATATAATCAAAACCTCAAAAGCTGGGCTCGGGTGGTCAAGACAGAACAGAGCACATCTTTGTGCTCTGAGAGGTATTACTCATGCATGAAACAGACACACCTTGTTCAGCAACTGAGATGTATCTTCTAATCAACTTGAGAATAACCACCCTAAGTCAGCTCGACTTGTTGACTTCTTCTCTCCAAATCAAGAAGTAATAGTAACAGTGAAAAAAGTCATCACACACCATCAATATCTCCTTTATAGGCAATTTATACACTATATGAGGCTTTTCTAACGATCTCCCCAAGACGTCAAAATAAGATAATAAGCGTTTAGAACCGCAGAGGTTGCCTGTTTTCCACCAGCATCTCTATCTAGGCCTTTTTATTGTTTGTTTTTGAAAGCTGCTAATTAAGGCAGCTGCAAATTTGTATTTCTGTTGTCTGAGGCCTGGGGCCAGGATTAACAGCATTTAGCATTGTAGAGTGTACCCCGCCTCCTTAAATAGGGTAGATAAAAAAAACATGGAAAAATGAGTTTGTTGTTGTATTACACAAGAGAGAAAAAAACATTTGACATGTGTATGTAAGTGCTCAGAAATGAGTCAGTTTTTCATTCATACATATTGAGGAGTTATATTAAGAAAAGCAAGCTGCTAACTGTAATTATGCTGAATGCATGTAGCCGAGGTGCAGTATGGTTTGTTTTGTTCAGTTTATTCAGTTTCTGTTTTATCTTATTTTGCAGGAAAAGACTTTTCTCCATCTGAGAGTGAAACAAACACAAACAAGTAGAAAAAGGAGGCAGCACCATGAGTGGTAATAAGTGCTATTCAGAATGCTTGAGAGATAGACATGCACATATTATATCTTTATTAAAACATGATAATTTAGCGATAGCTGACATAAATCCATAAAACCTCTACATCTGCATTGTTTGCACTGTGGTTTTCAATCCCAAAGTGGCGCCATGATGCCAAAAGGTATTTGGAACAGCCATTGCTTTCTGACACTCATTACCAGCATATTACAAGAACACATCAAGCATGAACATATTTCCCATTTCTTCAGTACAACTTCAACAAAGAGTTACATTATAGCCAAGAAATTCTTTGACGCTCACAAGGCATTATTTGCCCCAAGCGGCACCCAAGGGTGACATCTCAACTCCCTGGTTTATTACACCTGCCCATCAAACCTCATTTCCCAACCTTTAGCCCAATAGCAAACATGATTTGAGCTACCACTTGGAATGACCTGCTGACTTGCTTACTGGGAGGAAGCTTTCTGTTAGTGGTGATACTTTCGAAAGGAGATCAAGAAGATAAGGCGGATTGAGAAGCTAATAAGTCATTTTAACAGATTCATTATTAACTTCCTTTGACGTCTTGATATCCACACTGATAGTATCTGCTACAAATTATAGGCTGTGATGACAGTACAGGTTAACTGAAGTGACACTAAAAGAGTTTTGCTTGTATGTTTAGCAGCATCAGCTATGACTCTGCTTCAGTCTCAAATAACAGTCATAATTTTCTTATATATTTTAAAGATTGTTACCATAACCTAAGCAGTTTTCCAGAAGCATGGATGGAACAAAGATGTTGAATACAATTTGGCATATTATATTTCCTGTATTACAATTAGTAAGACTTAAACATATCTAAAC
>JBAMHX010000018.1:6172152-6193584 GCA_037177515.1 Pseudomugil tenellus | reverse complement strand
AGGGTGTACCCCGCCTCTCGCCCGTTGGCTGCTGGGATTGGCTCCAGCCCCCCCCGCGACCCCGTTTGGGAATAAGCAGTTGAAGAAGGATGGATGGATGATATTCCACTTCAACATAAAACATGCCACCTTATAACATAATACGAATTTTGTGGTGCCCTCTTTCTCTAAGACTTTTTAGATTTGGATTTTATTCTATTTGAGCTTTTTAAATAATAAATTTATGAATGAAAAACATATTTTCACTTTAAACAGACCAGTTTTGAGTCTAATTTTCCAGCAGATGAAAAAGCATTATACTTGTATGGCATCTGAATAATAATAATACCTCCACAAGTATTACCAGCTAGCTAGCTCACTTAAAGTATGTACTGTAAGGGTAGGTAGCATTCTGCAGAAAATAAAAAACTAAACTAAATAAGAGAATATCAATTTTTTTTTTCAAAACAGAAACATTAATTGTAGGCGCTTTTGGAGCATTAACGTTGTGCCTCTGTTACATTAAGAATCATCTAATATATTACAGCAGTGTACATTTAATCCCTCATATTACTGTGTTTACTCTCATCATGTACATTACATTAACCTCAGCATAATTCCGCTCAAACCAAACAATCATTTGGATTCATTGTCAAAGAAAATCTGCACAGAACTCATGAGTGTTTGCATATTGCTACACTAACACAGCTATTTTTCTTCCTGTCATAGACCTGAGGACTCGAGTGGAGCATGAGTTGTGTTTGAAAGGTGGTAAACCTGCTGAGGCTCTTTAATTTCCCCCCTCTTCAGCACCATGAGGGACGGTTCAAAGGGTGACTCTCTGACAGGGCATGTGATCGCTCCTCCGTCCTTTATCTGCTTCCCCACATTAGCACGTAAATGAGGCTGCACTTTGGGTTTGGGGAGCTGAAGCGTGCTCAGTGTAAACAGGAGTTGTGCTGTTATCATTGTTGGACAGATTTCTGACATCCTAACACCTCAGTTTCATTAACATTCAAAAGGGCTGGGATTTTGACACTGCCTCTGTTTATACAGACTTTTGAATACTTTGCCATGAGGATTGTAGAAAAAATACTGTATATATATATATAGTACCACTATTGTCAAGTGAATTATACACATCTGTGCTGTGGTGTACAGAGATTGTTACATTTAATGTTTTGGTCATTGTGTATTACAGCTTAAGAGACTATGGTTGCACTCTAAAGATGATTTTGAAACACTGATAAGAGGATAAAACCTGTACTGCAAAATAGATTGTGTAATTAGCCATATTGCTATATCTGAATGAGGCTTGTTTGTTGGCGTTGTATGCTGGAGTGTGTTCTCAGGCCTACACTGGAGTGACTGCAGGGTCCTGAAACTTCATTGTGATTCGAGCAGAGCTTATCGCATGGGAGAGAACTGGCAGCCTCTTAAAAGGTATTATATGTGCTCTCGTTCTCCTTCCCTCTGTCTGACAGGAGCCCTTGGGATGAAAGGGAAAGGCAGTGGAAAAAGAGACATCGGTTCCCGACATGGGGAAGTCTTTGTTTCTATTCTCTCCATCCCCAAGTCTCTCCAGGAATCCTAATTTCCACTATTCACCTACCTATCGGCAGATAAAAGCTGGTTGAAGGGGGGGATTTCCTCAATTGAGACAGCTTGTAACCAGTCTGCATAAGGGGGGGGGGGCGGCGCACAAAGCTCTGGAGTGAGAGGAGGTTGAAGCGCAGATTTCAAATCGCTTTGAATTCAAACACATTGGCGAGTGAGTTGTTCTAAAGGACATTTTCACACAAGCTGATTTGAAACCTGGCTGGGAATCTCTGAGCTGAGAGTTTGCATAAAACCAGTGACACACGACACGAGAATCTCCTCAAATCCTGTATGTTACCAAGAAAACAAAGCCAGGATGCTGACGCTGCTGGGAGTGCAACATAGCCTTGTTTCTCCATATGTTTCTTTCTTGGAAATGCTCTGATTAAGGTCGTTTCCTCTTATTTTCCCTCCTTTTTTCATTTAGAGAGGTGGGAGGTGCTGGTGGTGATTAGATGGTGATGTCCAAGTTCAGGCAATGCCAGTCTTGGCAGCTGAATTCTTTAATTCGGTTACTTGGCATTAGAATGAAGAAGGAGAAAGTCCATGCCAGTCTCTGGGGAGAAGGAGGTGTTAACTTCTAATGGCTTTCTCTGCCACAGCCCTGACATCTGCAGGGCTCCCAGTAAAAGAGAGTGAGGCCTTTTTGAAAAATTAATGGAGCTGAATGCATCTCACAGCAAGGAGAGGGCTGGATTAATCAGCACATTAAGGGCTAGCCCCGGATTGGAAATAATTATTGAAGCTGACAAGGTGCAGAGGTGCCAATGCCAGCTCCTTTCAGGAATGCATTTTAAAAAGCAGTTTAAAAAGCCTTCAGATGTTGGCATTATCTTGCATGACCAAATTAGGAGCAAATGAGAAAAGTTTATCTGGCATTTTGGAGTATTGAAAGAGCTTAGGCTTTATAAATTATACAGTGTGTGTTCATGTGTATGTCAGAGTGTGGGTCACCATGCATGTGCACAGAAAGGGTGCAGATGTGTTTTCTGCAAGTGGGGGAAGGGATGCAGGCAATGAGAATTATGTGTAAATCCTTCTTTTTTCAAAGAAAAAAACACCATAGGCTTCAGATTAGAAGTGTGTGTGTGTGGGGGGGGGGGAGGGGGAGGTGTGGTTTTTTTGTTTTGTTTTTTTAGACTGCAAAAAACTTTAAGGGGTATTAATTTAAACGTGTGCTTGAAACTATGATAGTGTTTGTGTGAATAAAAAGAGGATGTCTTAACACCCTGAAAGAGCCAGACAGTAAACTGATTACTGTTGACCACCCATGAAAACCATGAAGAAAAAGCAGGAAAGAGGAGGAGGGGGGTAATTTAATAAGCGGCATGTTTTTCTGCTTTTAAGTAATAATCCTCTATAATTTTGCAGAGAAAGTGATCGGGCATGTGTAACTGCTATTATTAATATTTTTTATATATTTCAGACATCATTTGTCTAATAATATGTCTTTCCAAAGGAGCAGAAACAAAGCTGTTCAAGACAAGTCATAGACACATTAATTTCAGTGATAAGTATTACACATTTTATTCATATAATTACATATTTTATTTAAAAAAAACATTGTGCAAAGGACCTGTTGGCTTTGTATGCAAAAGAAATGGATATTTTTATTTTATTATATATTTTTCTGCAGGAGCTGAATTTGAAAACCAGACAAAGACTAATACAAAGCATTTTTTTAAAAAGGAAGTGCTCCAGTAAAGCAATTGGATTCTTCGCTTTGCAGCTCCACCTTGTGATTACTTCACATTTTCTGCATGTGTACTTTTTAAACAATGTAACAAATGGTCAGTAATCTGAACATTTCTTTGGACTATTCTGGATAAAAATGGCTGTGACTCTGCCCTGAAAGCAAACAGAATATGACTAAATGGATTAACGGTAATAATGTTTACATCTTCACGGTGGTATGAAGACAACACCTTTGAAGAGAGGCGGTCCAGCCATCAAAAGAAACTCTGTGAGGAATGCCAAATGTTTGCTTGACTGTTTGATCTTTAAAGCTCCTCGATCAGATATGCAACCTTGGATAGAGATCTCCATTATGGCTGTTATTCTCTTTTAACTGCATCGGCTCTCCGGGTAATGGGAAAGCACTCAGTAGCAAATTGGAGGGCCTGAGTGGCATCTATCATCTTCACAATCTCTGTTCCACTACAATGAAAGAGTCGCAAACTTCAGGAAGCCGTAGAAACTTTAACACTGCGGATGAGCGATTACTTCAGCAAACATCGATGTAATTCTGTTGTCTCGAATGTTGTCCTCGTCCCATTCCATGTAATTACACAAAGCATGACTAAAGCCAAACCCCAGAAAATAGGTGGATTTGCAGATGCAATCAGGTTTGTGTTATAGCCAATTCAAGGGATACAAATTTGATTTAACTATTTCCAGAGGTGATGCACAGAAGAAGATATTACTAAAAAAGGCACGTAAATTGAAAAAATAAATAGGAAAGAGATCATCTTAATTACCTTGAAATTAGACTCATATTCCATGGTGCTGATATCAGAAATTGACATAGGTTAGAGATTTCACTTATTTATTCACCAGTTGTTTTGCCTTTTGGTGCATGTTGCAGTTAATATTTCGCATGGTGTATCAGTGAAATTGTGTTTGTTTCAAGATATAGTAGATTAACCAAAGGTGGGAGTAAAAAAAATACACAACCAAATTGCTTAATTTCATGTACTACACCTACACTATAATTTGTGTGCATCTGCTTTGTCAGAATCCTTCCCAGATCTGAGAGCTCACCTTTTCCTTGTTACCTCAGGAGCTGAGACAAAATTCAGTGATTTAAACTTTTTTTGTGTTGTCTTTTGCAGGGTTCAAATTAATCTAAGTGGTTTGGCCATTTTTAAGGCATTTTGTTTAATAGGTAAATAGATACATGAAACATTGATTTACAAATCCTTCAAACCCAATATAAAATTTAATTCTAGTTGTGTTTAGAAAAACGTTGATGTTGCATGTTAGACTGGATTTAAAGAAGTTTGAACAGAGGCAACACAAGACTGCAAACATGTATAATGTTAAAGAAAAAGAAAAAAACAACTTGTGTGTCAACTAACAACTAAAGAAGTTTGTTATCAGTGGATCAGTAATATGACAGTAGTAATCATGTTCAGTGGCTCATCAGTCTGTGACCAATTTAAAGACTTGAAGAATAATGTTTGTCAGTGTAATGCTGCAAAATGTTTGGCAATAATCATAGAAAAATATTGATCGCACTTTTCTCACTTCTATTTATTATGAAATACCCTGAAACGACATGATGTAGAGGTCCAACATCTGATTGTGTTTGTTTGACACCATCGATTTTATTACAAATACTTAATGAGGGAAGAGGTGTGGAAGGCCACATTCTGTATATTTTCAGCATTTGTTTTTGCTTTTTTTCCTTCACCTTCAAATGGTTAGTTTTAGAAAAATATGTGCGATTAAACATCACCGTTTCTGTCAATAGAGAAAACAACTGCATCTCACTGGCATCTCGCAATCTCTATATGTGAAAGTTCATAGTAGGGTGTTTTCTGCATGTGGAGAAGTGTACCTGCTACACATTTTCATGTGTGACAGGACTGCATTATCAACAAGCTTTCAAAAGGCAGCATTCAGGTACAACACAATGCAATACAATGTGATATAATATAATACAATATTATAAGTCCAGAACTACCTGGACTCAGTTTTTGTTTGCAGACAGACTTCCAGAAATCTGTGATTATGCTCCACTGGTACCTGTTGCAGTATACCATGGATAAAGAATCCAATGTTGCACCGGGATCCACTCCAGCTGCAGATGTAGGGCCAGTATGTGGATGGTAATTTACTCCACATAGTCCATGATACTCCCATAAATCTAAACATGACTTGTTCTTACGATCTAGGCCTGTTGTGGTTTCCCATGACAGCGGCATCAGTTTGTTAACCTGGCTGGGATCTGTTTTGGAGGCGGACAGCATGGATTTGTTGATCCCTATAAATAGTTACTCAGATCTGACCTGACCAGGTCCATTCCTGTATAGTCCCAGCAGCATTATATTTTGTAGGTTAGGGAAGTTTTAGATTTGTTTTTCTGTGTTTTCATTTGTTGCAGATAAATTAGATATATTTTATATTGTAGCCTCTTTGTTTATCTGGACTTATTTTATTTGTAATTAAAATGTTTGTCATAGAATCCTGCTTGGACTGAGAATTTGAGGTAGGTGTTTTTCAGAGCTGACATCGATTTCTAAGATCATTCTGCCAATGAACATGCAAAAGCATGCCAGGTCATATTTCTTAATTTGACAAAGAGTGGTTGGAAATGTCCTGGAAAGGAAGAATTTAAGTGGAGCCTTGATGCTTTCAGAAATTAATTATGTCTTAAGGAAATGGCAACTTCACAAAAGTGGGTGTTTTTGGAATGACATGTAGAGCTTGTCATTATTGACAATCCCTCCTACTATTTATCCCCCTCATCAGTAGCACAAACCATTTCTCCCCTGAGGCCACAGCCTGAGGAATGGCATGCTGGGTAGTGTTTGAACACACCTCTGTCTCCGCTGTTCAAAAGCTGTTTAGATCTCAGAAATATTTATGGATCCTTTTTGAAATATATGCATCTATTTAAGGTGTGAGCTCAGTTGGTGTGTGTGCATCTGTGTGAGAAGGTAAGCATTTCTCTTGCGTTCACCTAAAATAGAACTCAATGGATTTACTTTTGAGATGGTCTAAAGAGTAACTATAGCAATAATAGTTGTATCTATTTTTTAAGAACAAAAATGATAAATACATTCAAATAAATCAAACCAAAGAGGAAATAAATCTGTGTGTTTCTTACAACAGTCTGTAATTAAACTTTCTTAGCCTCCAAAAGACAGGGCCAAGGGTCCTAGACTGTCACTCCGTGTGCTGTAAGGGTGCTGATGGTACAGTACAGAGGCTGTGATAAAGGGCAGCTGCCCAGCGTTTTAATGAGCGTGCAGGGGATGTGGCCCCCTGCCGCAACTCATCGCCACTTAATGGCACTACTAATCCCTGCAGAGATGGTGCTGTACACAATTGACCCCCCTTCATGTGGCGAAATATCCCAGCAACACTTTCTCACACCCAGCACTGCCAGTTAGCTGTTCACAATCACTCCGAAATGGTGCCTTTACAAAAAAAACAATGATAGATCAGTAAAGGATGAGACGCCTCTCACAGGTGATTCAGTCTGGAACAGGCTTGTTTCTTGCTAACACCACCATTTTTATCCACTTTATAACTGAAGACATTGTTTGCAGGTGTAAAGGGCTAGAAGGTGTAAAGATGTGCCCATTATTTTTCACTGCATGGCTCCCTTGTGTATGACTGCTGTTGGCCACATGCTGTTAAACTGCAGGGCAATGACCACTCATGCTTCCACGGTTATAGTGTTAAAGGTGAGGACAGGTCCATAAGCTCATGATGTTATTTAAAGCCATCTTAATTGGCCCTAGTGTGAAATGTGATTTATGAAGTGCCAGTTGATTAGTTTCACATTATGCCATTAGCAGGTTGACATAACCTGGTCCATTAGGTTTGCTAGGATTTCTGTCCAACATTTTATCTCACAACCTACTTCATGAGGGGCTTCAAGCCTGAAAACAGACATGTGCATATGCAAGCACACTTTATTCCACTCATCAAATGCAGTAATATCACTTTGTTTTTAGATAACGCTCATTAGAATAGCAGCACTTGGGTTTTGATACCATTTAGCACAGAAATCTTTCATAATTTCTTGGTATTTGCAATACACGGATGAACATATGGAAATTGAATTGCAAGTGAACTTTAAAAGCATGACAATCCAAACCACACTCCACAAAAACATCTCACTTACGGTTTTGTAGCACAATGCACTGACCAGATTGGAAAGGTAATGCATCTAGCAGAAATGTCAGTGCACAGAAGAGCTTGTAAAACATCTCAATATGTTAACATGAGTGCACGATTAGCATGACTCATTTAATATACACGCATGTAGGAAATAAGCAGTATTATTCCCAACTGGGAGCTTTGCTTGTTTTCTTCAGGATGGATACTTATTCCCCTCGTCTGGATAATAATTTACAGATTTGCTGTCCTGCAAAATACACCCATTCTATGTTTCAAGTTGATATTTTAGTCTCAGTGGGACTCCAGGGCGGCGGAAACAAAATCTTTACGATGCTTTACCTCTCCATATGTTTTTGTTTACGAGCAGGTACTTCTGCCTGGGAATTCACCCTGTCGTGTTGGAACATGAAGGCCTTGAGTGCAGAGTTTATGTCCATACATGTGGCGTTGTCCACCTGCTCAGCATGTATGTTAGCTGTTTGTCTATTTGTATGAGGCACACTCACACCCCCCTTACCCCACAAGCCGCTAATCCAGATGTGCAGCGGTCTGGGCGCAGATGGAGCTGCCAATTCAGGCATGAGCATTTGAAATGAAGAGAAGAGGGATATAAACGCTCTCCTCCCTCCTTTGCTTGCAGCCTGCACCTACAGACACTCAGCATGACTGGCTCATAATGCATTTATAACCTGGATTATTGCTGACTTTAATAAAGAGCAGAGTTTGGATGCCATTCTAATACACTAAGATATATCTTGCACCTGCTTCGACGTTATAGAACTCTGACACAATTATTGATTTGTGTGTTAGTCCTCATCTTTGTTTTTTTAAGTTGATGAAATTCTGCTTTAAATCTTTTGCAGCTGTATATTACTGGCTGTGATAATTGTTTATGATGCTGTGGGTTGTGGAGATGGAGCTCTCTGCTCTGGTTGTCCGTGTTTTATGGTGCAAAGAAAGACAAGATACTTAATCATTCTGGCTTTATAAGCTAATCAAAGCTCCTGATGGCACAGATTAATCTTATGGTTCACGGGAGGAAGATGCAGGGCCAAAGAGGGCAAAACTCAAGATGTGGTGCTTCACATTTTTCTCCAAGAAGATTGCGTAGGATTTTGTCAACAAACACCTCTTAAAACTAAAAATGATGAATAAAACAAGTGCTTTTTGCTTTCCTGGGATTGATTTGACTTCATCCAAAGCTCTGTTTCAGACAAAATGAAGGTATTTGGCAAAGATTTACCTATGAGCACATATGATGAGCCACCACTAAAAAACAGAAATGGACTCAAGATCTTCCTGCTATTATCCCCATCATCCTTGACAAATGGAGCAGCAGCAGAAGAGGCCTCTTTGAGTGAGTTGTAACTTTCAGCAGCCCCTTGCAGGTGTGGGTGATCTTTCATCCTCCCAGCACTCCTCCGTCGCTTTGGCGTCCTATCTCTGGCCTCCATCAAAAGTGAACGTGCTGCCCCAGGTTCAGATTAACTCCACACTGACAGACCAAAGGCCTCTCTTCCACCCCCTCCTGCCCCATTCCACCTCGACTCACACATCTCCTACAACAGGGGAAATTAGGGCTAGTTTAGTAGATCTTACAGCACCACTAAACGCTGCCTCAGATCGCTAGCTGATTGCTTGGCTCGGTCCATTGTGTCCCTCCCATCACTTCCACTCCCCTTCGCCTATCTGTGCCTGTGGCCAAAAGCAGTTTCTCTGCTCTGCGCATACACACACAAGAGCACACACAAACACACAATCTTCCCTCCAGCTTGTCCTGAGAAAACATATAACTAACTTACTGTGAGCAATCTCTCAGCAGGGTCAATAGATAATATCAGTCACAATGTTTGCTTTCTGGTTTTCCAGTAAAATACACTCAAAGTTAATGTTTCCTTTAAATGTGGATTAAAACAGATAGTTTGCTGCATTTATGACAAACTGTAAGAGCTTCTTTATTGGTTATTATCCCGGTTTTATCACAGATTGGCTCCTGCGGTAACAGATTTACCTGAACTGGATCGCTTTGAGCACACCAAGTTCAGGAATCACAACTCAGTGGTAGAATATGGAAAATGAGTTATGGGGAACTAACAAAAACTCATTTTTGGAAGAAAATGGTTTCATTTTTGGAACAAATCTTACAAAGCATATCACACCAAGACTCTTTAAGTATTACCGTTGCAGCAATTATGGATGATCAGTCTTTCTGGTCAAATGGTTAAACACCCATGTTTGGGTGAGACCTATCATTTGTCTCTCTTGTCAGTTTCCTGTTTTCCTGAGCAACTCCCTTGACCTAGCTGGCAGGCCTGCTCGCCCCGAAGAGCACTTTCCCTTTTCCTCATAGTACTCAAAAGGAGGAAAAAGAAGGGAGGAGGAGGCTGTGGAGGTGGTGCTGGGTGGGGGTCTAACTTAATCTGACCCATTGCTCAGGTCAGTGAGCTGCTTACAGGGTCTATCCAAACATAGGAGCTTGTTTTGCTAAAGCTGTGGAAAGAAGAAGTGCCCTCTTAAATCAATGCTTTACTCAGAGCTGTGCACATGCAAGGTTGTTATGCGTGAAACCACAGGAGGCAGCGCTGGCACACAACCAGCAACGTGCTCCTCTTCTTCATACTCCCTTCACTTAAGAAAAAAAGAAAACTCAACTCTGCATGGCCAGACTCATCTCACAAACTGTTTTGCTGCATTTTTAAAGCTGAAATCTGTCAAACAATTTCCCCACAATTGCTTTGGTTCACTCAGATGCAACAACATTTTCGTTGGGCCTTACACACTGTGCGCTCGTCCTATGACAAAGGGGAATTGCACTCTAAAATGCATCCAGCTGTGTGTACTTATCTTTTTCTCTTGACATATTTTCACCAAAAAGTTCAACCCTGATCTAATCATGATGCTTCACTGAGACCAGTGCTCATGTATTTTGTGGTGCACAGACTGGAGCAGTTTGAGATTTTACTCCGTTGTTTGGGTATCATATGATCTAAAGAGGAATGTAGAAATGAGCCAGATTTATTGTTCCTCTGTGACGGAGTGTTTGCAAAGGCAAAAAACGGAAACGTTTCCTCTAGCTGGAGGATGCATTTAAGGTATCTTTGAAGTAGCTGTCAGACTTTCCGTTGCACTCAACTGCCTCATGCCGAGGAGTGAAGAAGTGAATTGTCATTTAGATGGAGGCTTTATGAGCGCCTAAAGGCAACCCCTTTGCTTGAGTTCTTTGCTTGTAAGTGAGATGGCTGATTCTGCAGAGAAAGGTAATTTACATTATCTTCTGTGTTCTAACACCTGAGCGAGGCGGGCTCCCAAACAGGGAGCTAACTAAACAGCTAACTAAATGAAGAGCGGAAAAATTGAACTCAAGTTATATAGGAGGCTCTGACAATCATGGCCGCTGGTAAAAAGGCTTGTGCTCTGACTGTAAACAATGACTCTAATTCACCATAATGGTTCTATGGGTCTAAAGCTCTGGGAGATGCAATGGCCAGTCTCGGTGGCTTAATTATCTTTCTAATTTGTATTAGCACTTGCTATCCTCTCAGGGATAATTATGTATCTTGTGTGTGAGTGGGCTTAATGAGGTTAACTTGAGTCTTTACACAGTATAGGAGTTCAGTCACCTCAGAGAAGGAGAAAAGCTGCTGATTGCTGTGTTTTTCTCCCATATAGATGATGACCATTAAGTCTTTTAACTCCCAGCGGAGCGCAGAGGCACAGTGCACTTATTCTCAGTGCTAACAGCAGACAGAGGAGGTGAGAAGTTAGATTCCAGTTCTGGTTGAAAGGTAGCAGGTTTAAGCAGCTGAGAGTGCACCAAAATGGTTAAACCGTGTCCATGCTGACCGGTTTTAGAGAGAAATCAAAGAATGTTCTTATCAGATTACTAAAACCTTGTTATCATTCATTGTGTTGCCCCCAACCCCCTCCCGTCTGGTGACATTTTCAGAAAATCTTAGCACTTCTAGCAGCCGAAAGTCAGCGTACACTGAAGTGAATCGTGTTTAGCAGGTATTGATAAGGCTGATAAGAGCTCTATCTTGCCTCTTGATATCATCTGAATTCCCAAAGTGCAGTGATGATACAGTTTCCCTTTCAGTTCATACATGATATACTGCGCACTACTGGCACAAAATACCATTTTTTCCCTCTTATGCCAGAGTGTAATCCACAGCTAAAGAGTTCTCATTTATTTGCTGCACCCCTCCCATTTTTTTTTTTTTTTTTTTACTTGCTCAATACTCTGCTGTTTTTACTGCAGGTTAGGGAAGAAAACCATCTTATCTGTTACTAGGGGGATTTATTAGTGTGAAAAAGATAATTGCTATTCATAGGCCACTGGGGGCTGATTTACAACCACTAATATTTAGGATTCCTAGAGCCGTTTTTCAGCTTTTATTTTTATCTCCAGTCCTGCCTGCAGCACAGAGTTGAGAGAGGTCACGTTGGATGATGAGGGATGGGCTGGGCAAAGCCTCCACTCAGAGCAATTTGGCTGAAGACTAATGTGTGAGGAAGTAGCCAACATGAAAAGATTTCATCCACGTAGGTCGGCCTGGAGCTGACAAACACCTGTTCTACTTAACCTGTAATGAGTCTGCAGCTGAGATCTGCCTTAGCCCTTTTTTGTCTGTGAGGGCAATCCTAAGAAAACAAAACTTGCAATAAAGTGGGAAACCTGGAATGATATTGCTTTGAAATCTCTTTTATTGTGTCTGAAGATGTGCATAAAATGAACATACCTGGAATGACCGCTTCAAAAGCTATAAACTGAACATCACTGAAGCCTTTGTTTTCCTTCGGGGGTTTTATTCACAAAACAGTGAAAATATGTCAGCTTGTCCTGACAAAGGTCAAACTCTGGTTATGTTGATCATATTACCTGAAACACAGGTAGTTTTTTTCTTTTTCTTTTTTTTTTTTTTTTTTAAGAGTTGGTTGCAGGCGAAACAGGAAATGAAGAATTCTGGGTCTGTCTGTCCATGCTGATCCTCCAGTTGACCGGGAGGCAGTGGGGGCTTCATCAAGAGCACTCAGATGTGAGGTCATGGGTTCAAAGTCCAGGTGTTGTGCCTCACAGCAGGACACGTCACAATTTAAACTGTACAAATGAATTTAGAGGACTCTCCTGTCCTGTGCATCCTCACTTTGGAGTAGTTTTTGATTCAATTTGAACAGTTTCTTCAGATCAGAGCTTTTTTTTTTACTTTTTTAAATTTCAGATTATTATCACATTTCATTTTTTTAATTTGTTGTCTAAATTAAAAGTGAAATAAAAACATGTGCAACTCGAGAATACCAAGAAGGTGCAAAGCTTTTTTTAAAAAAACACTTTGACACATTGATTCAATTTCTCCTCCTTACAAGATGTCACTTTGTCTGAAACTGTATTCATCCTGCATATGCGACTCTTAATAACGCTAATCTTTTTGCCAGAGCAGAAATCTCATGGAGGGATAATCTGAGATAAATATAGTTAATTGAGGCCAGGTGAACTTTCTTTATCAGCAGCACAGTCAACCAATCTGAAGTAAATGTGATAATTAGAATGGAGATGTCTTCCCCGAGAACAGAGCGTGGTCCTGTCCCGCAGCCATTTGTCTCAAATTATATCTGATTTCACAACACATCAGGAATCTGTAGCAAATTAGTTAGGTTGAAGACGTCGTAATGCTTCTTATGACCACGTATAAACATGATCTGGAAGCAATAAGCAAGAAAACATCGATTTTCCTTCAACAACCATGTGTTTCTGATTTTTAATGACACTGTAAATCTTGTGCATGATTTTTTTCTAATAAAACAAGTGCATCAAACAAGATGTACTTTCTCACTGAAGAAAACGGGACTAAGTCAAGCAGAAAAACACTCCCATCTTTTTTCATTTCGTTTCCTGGTGAGGTATGAAAGGATGCTCTCTTTGGCCATACAGGCAGCTTGTGCTCCACTGAGCCTGACCACCATTAACACCCCTGATAAACCTCATCCTAATTACTCATTCAGCCTGACAGAATCTCCTTAATTACAAACTTCATTAGCCTGCAGGACTTTGTTTTCTCCAGAAAAGAGGGAGCAGGGGACAGCTCAGGCCAAGGTGCAGTGGAGGAGAGGGGTGTGTGCTTAACCACCTTTTTCCTTAATGCTTTTTTTTCTTTCCTCTTATTTTTTTAAGACGTTAAGACCTTAGTCAGAGATCTAATTAGATTCATGGTGAGAATCAGACACCTTTTAACTAGGCTCTAGAGTCCCCCTAAAAGGACAGCGAGATTCAGGGTACGAGAGGCACAGAGAATTAAATTGACCTACTGCTGCCTTTCATGTGTGAAGTGGTCTGATTTGCCATGTCCTCACCTCCAAATACAAAATAACCTGCAGCACTTGCACAACCTGCTACCATTATACCTCGCTTATAAACACATAAGACAGCAGGTGGGGGGGGGGGGGGCAAATGCTGCAACAACAATACGGGGTGTAGTTTTAGCTCTTTTTGTAATTGGTCTTGAAAAGACATGCATTACCATTATCTGCTATAAGCAGCTCACACTCAGCACTGCACCTGTTTACTCCTGCTGCATTGGAGAAAGTGACGCGCTGTAGTGCAGACCATCACACATCACATGGCTTCAAAGTCAACTGCCACTCATTTCTGTGGGTTACGTGCATTTAGAGTTCATATGTTCACGCCGCATGCAATTATATGGTGGAGCGATGAGTGTTAGCACCGGTTAATGTCAGGTGAAGCACAGAGCGCTGATGCATAATGGAAGTGTTGCACAACCAGTGATATTGGAAGGGTCCAAAACCCGGACTGGTCAGACTTCAAAGTCTCCTGGTGTGTGAGAAGTGTGTCTGCTAGTTCTGGAGAAATAATTATTTAACCTTAAGCTTACATGTTCCCTCCCAAGCAGCGATGCTTGCTATTAATTAGAAAGCTGCACTTCAAATATCTTTGAGATCTTTTTAGTGTTAGTATTTTCTGGCAATAGCTAAGCTGGATAATGTGGAGGAAGAGCATAATAAGTGAATGATCAGCAAGTGTAATTTGGGTTAGTTTCTCTGTAGAGGTGCTAAGTTGTTCATTTGCTCATAATAGATGTCACAACCTGAATTACTGCCACCAATCATTTACACTGAACTTCAAGCAATGCTCCAACTCTCTGAGTAGTCCCACCTAAACCTTGTGTTTATGTTCTGATCAAATAACAAAGTCCCTCAATATCTCTTTTTTCATTTCTTTTAGTTATCATTTAGATGTCTGACTCTTTAGCACATTGTGTAATTCCCCAGAACACATTTCAAACACATGGTGGCATTATTTTACAACAGGGAAATTTAAGAGCATCTGCCACCAGTGGAAAAGAGAAACAAACATAAACCTCTCACATTTTCCAACCTCATGCTTAACATGAATCTCATGTTTT
This sequence comes from Pseudomugil tenellus, assembly GCA_037177515.1. Classification (NCBI taxonomy): domain Eukaryota; kingdom Metazoa; phylum Chordata; class Actinopteri; order Atheriniformes; family Pseudomugilidae; genus Pseudomugil; species Pseudomugil tenellus. The sequence continues at coordinate 6,178,735 of JBAMHX010000018.1, read as the reverse complement.
GTATCAGGCTTGCGTTTAATCTCAAGCCGAAGCTGCAGACTTTAAGCTCAAGAGACAAAACCGCCTCTCAAGTTAGGTGTTTGTGCTCATCATGCTGTTTCTAGCCACAAGCGAGGACATCCAATTTCTTGAGAAAAGCCCACAGACTGTTTTGTCCAACTGCATTTTTCCACTTGGAAAACCAAGAGAATGTTGAAATTCCCACCGCCTTCCCGCAAAGGCATCTACACACTCGCAAGAGACACGCACAGAATCCCACAGAGACTATTGTTTGTGAATATTAGTCATGTTAAAATCAACTTCAAGTGCCTTTAGTGCAGGAGGGGGGGGGTGGGGGTTGGGGATATGACAGCACTGGCCAGAGAATTGGCACAGGTTTGAATTGATACCACAAATAACTTTGAGTGTTGCATGAAATGCTGATGAGAGCTGGCGTAAAAGTTGGACCAGCATTCGTAAGCAGCTGAAACTTAATAAGTTTCCATACGCATCAAAAAGAAATCACTTCCTCTGTGATATCAAAGCTGCTTTTTGCTTCAGAGATCTATCCACTGATGTATTTTCTAACTTTAGACTGAATGTAGGAATGGGGAAAAACATTTTCCAAACTAAACTAAACAAAAATGTCTAAATTTAGAGATAAATGTGCAATAAACACTCATGTGACATAAATGTAAGAAGAGTCAAGAGTTTTGCTGTTTCTTTAAATCTGACCATGCAGATATAGGATGCTACAGAGTTTGCCTAAATTATTTTTCTCCAAGTGAATAAGTTATTACGAGCGAAGTGACAGGGCTTTGGAGGGTTCATAGCTGATATTTAAAAATGATTTTTATTGCGTCATAAGTGTATTTTAAAATAATTAATGAAAAATCCTAAAGTTACTATTTAAACTCATGTCCAAAGCTCAGTTGACTTCTATGCTGAGAAAGAATAAGGAAAAGTGATGCAACAGTCTGCCTGACAGCACTCACAAAAAAAAAATCCTCTCTAAAACGACCACTTTAGCATTTTATGCTGCTGCACTTTTCCAGACACTAAACTCTCAACTGCTGTCAGAGTCAGCCAGGAGAAACTTGATATGTCATGTTTTTTTGGGGGCCAGATCTTTTTTTCCTCCTTCCTGGCCACCAAGAGGGGGAGACACAGTGAAGCTCAGCCGGGTGCAAAGGAAGGGCAGAAAGAGCAGGTGCCCACAATTTCACCTGTCTGCAGTAACACATGCAGCTATTGTGCATTTGACACATTTTCTGCATTTGGATTCAAGTTCAAGCCTCAAATGTGAGCTAATTTTATCAAATTTGATTACAGATATGTAAAAACACATTAAACTAAGAAACCGTTAAGATTTTAGACACCAGAGCAATGTAGCATTATAACAGTATAGCTGTCATCTTGCAGCGTATAGCCTGCAGCAGATAAACTCAGGCCATAAAACTTAGCCTTATTTTCAAACTACCTGCATGTTGTGTCACGACACTGTCCAGCAAACAGATCACTGGTGATGATGAGGGAGGAGACTCCCAGGTCAAGAGACACACAATAGCTCAGCAACCACATGTGATATATTTAGTGAGGCCATTGTTTGTTTTATTTAGAGAACGAATTGAGGATTTTCCAAACTGCAGGGCCCCTGAGGTATTTTATCAGGTGTACAGTCCGCCATATGTTCCACATTAGTGTGCTGTGGGGAATGCTGGTTGCAGATACAACATATAAAATGTTTGGAGGTTGGAACTTCAGAGGACAGGGGGTCGAAAATTGCTCTCTTTGGAGCTGGATTTGTGGGAAACACTTATATGCAAATGAAACAACAGGCAAATTACTCCCCAAATTGCCCCTGTATCTTTGAAGAAAATAAACATAAGGAATCTCTTGGAGTGCAATGAGGAATATTAATGCAGTGAAAATATATGTTCACTATTACTGGTGGTTAAAAAAAAAACGGAAAATGGAAGAAGCTAATAAATGCTTAAAACTCTCAAGCTTTCTAAAATGAGCCGTGTAGTGGGGGTGCGGGGATCAGGCCGAGTTAAAGCAAATTTTAAAGGTGTCTGAAAACTTGTTGGGTATCATGGGGTCAAAGCCAGAAGTAAAAATGAAACTGAGGGAGGGAGTAAAAAGTTTAGTGTTTCTGATTAATATTTCATAGTGAATGTCAATTTGTCTCTGGTTGGGTGTGACATCTCTTGATCATGTGATGTTCCTGCTTTGACCTCAAGAAACACAAGCAGTGGTGTACCAAAAGCTACTGAGTGAAACTCTGCATGGGTGTGACAAAGCAGCTTGTAATGTGGCTCTTGACTTCTTTCATCCATTAATAATCACATATCAGTGCCAGGATGTCAGTAAGCTGCAGCCCTGCTCTCAATTCATTCATTTTGATAGCCATAATAAAATCATATATATATGCTCTTGTAATAGTTTTAGTTTAGTCAAGACAATATAATGACAAAAATGTTTTGTTCAAGTCAATTAATTTAAGAGTTAAATGATTTTTTATATGACTTTGAACGCACCATGCTCCTAAGACCCTCCCTCTTTAAGTTATCTGCGTGATATCTTACACTTAAACGCCGCATCCTCTTTAAAATCTAAATTGAAAAAAATACCAACGAAAGAAAGAAAGAGAAAAACAGGATAAAGAAATTAGATAAGTGTGTAGTTGCGTTCATGGCAGCAGAAATCCAACGGACAAGTTAGTCAGTCCGAGTCAATAAGTGCTGACTGAGCCTGATGGCAAATTGGAAGTTGCTGCGTTTGGAAAACATAATCAAGAGAACTCATCACGGCCCCTCCTTCGTTATTAATAATAAAGAAAAGAAACGAAATCCGCAGCTGAGATGTTTAATTTATTATTATGTAAGCTATTTGGAGAGTGATTGTATGGTAATTGCTCATTAGTGTTGTATATTTATCGCTGCACCTTATGTCAAGGCCAGAGGAATTGTGTAGGGTGGATTCTCTCCTTTCAAGGATCCATTTCAGAAGCAATTTGTGAAACAGGACAGATCAAGTTATTTCTGACGTGCTTTTGTGACAGGGTCGGCCCGCAGGTGCCACCTCGCAGACATTTATTGTAGCTCTACCCTGATGAGCTGCGCCCTGGAATAAAACCAGAAAAGACTCCCTGTGCTCACATGTTGACAAACCATCTAAAGCCATCCTTTTCAAAAGCCACTTCTACCAACTTAAGAGATTTCAGCTCGATCAATTATTGACTTTGCGTTCTAATACCAACCCTGTCTTTTGCCTATCTCTCCCCCTCCATTCACTAGTGTCAGCGGATGTAATTATACCTACTAATTGCAGATTAGAGGTTTTGGGTCAGTGGGGTCACTTGATAGGACCAACTACTCTTTTTTGTGATGGATAATCATTTCACGTTGCAGACTAAATGTTTAATGCAGCGGGGGCTTCGAGGTAGCTACAAACTGTTCACATTTTTTGGTTTGTTTGTTAATATTTGAAGGAATAATCAGATTTTCCTGCAACTGTTATGATTTCTGGGGGAGTTTTGCTTATGCACCTAGAGGAGAAGCTTAAGTTTAGATAAGCAGGTCACCAAAGGTCCCCCCCTCCTAAAGTTGGCCCTTAACGCACAGCACGAGCGGCCTGGAAGAAGGGTCTGATACGCGAGGGCCCACTTCACATCGCACACACTCACCGCTTGAATTCAGGCCAGACTAATTTTATTCGCGTGACCTTATGGTCTGGAATTGCGCTTGACCGCCGTCAGAAGTAACAGGGTTCGAGCAGAGAAGCGCGTGAAATTTTCTAAATGTGAAAATTGCTGGTTAAATGTTAAATGTTACATTTTAGACGCCGATCTCAATTGAGTTTGGTTTACTATAAATATTAGCTAATATTATGTCCGTGTTGTCTGCAAAATTATTTTAGACTACCAGTTTGAATTTTTTTTATGCATCACCAGAAAAAAATATTATTTACAAATATATCAGTAAGATTAACGAAAAATCAAGCTTTCCAATAGATAAATTTAGCTTTTAAATATCCTGACGTGAAATGACAAAATTCTAATTCTCACATATATCCACCTTCCCTATTAAACAGATGTTTCTCTAAATAAATAGATAAATAAAAAATAGAATAGACTACATACAGGTGAAATTTAATCAAACCGTGCCAGCCTCTAATGAGGAGCCTGTCCTGTCCCCTGTGTGTCCAAACAGGCGCACATTGGGTGTGATGAGGATAGTGGTGGTGCAGAGGGGGAGTGCGCCGAATTTGTTTGCGGCGGATCAAGGCTCACCGCCTCCACTGCACTTTCTTTATCTTAATTCCAACTTGAAAAGATATAATTATCTAGTTTGAACAGGACTGCTATCAAATCCTTCTTTATAGGCAGGGTAGGGGAAAGCTCGAGTGGATTGTGAAGCTCTGAGCCGCTCGGTGTTGCCCGAGATAGGAGTAATGAAGTTGTGGAGTCCGGAGATACAAAGGGCATTAACCTCATTAGCATGAAACCTTTTCTTCTAACTATTGTGGGACCCTTTCAGTCCTCTAATCCCCCCTATTTCAAAGCTGGGTTTGTAATAAAGCTTTTAGTTTTTTTCCTTCTTTCTTTTCCCCCCTCAAAGCTAACGGTATTCTCAGATATTTTTTTATTGCTGTTATAATCTATTGGTATTTAGATTTCCCAAACAAACACATGCACCTCGCACCAAAAAACAAAAAAGTTTGTTTTGAATCTATCAGAAAAAAAATCACAATATAGTTTTTTCATGCAGATTTGCTACGTGTTCTTTGTTTGTGTTAATACATTATTTCCTGCTTTAAACATTTTTTTTCTAGTTCAGTTTACAGACTAAAAAGAGAAGTCCTGTAATGTTCACGTTCTGGCCACAAGACGCAGCAGCACGATGGAGTCCACAAGACAAGATTTTAAACAAAGATCCCATTTTGCGGCACATTGCAACCTTCCCTTATCGCGTCGTGAGGGGTAGTCAGATTGTACTAAATTATGTCCAACCAAGCCCCCTTGGATACGTGGATTAAGAGATTAAAGTGGACCACTGGGCAATACACCCCCTCTCCCCATCTCCATCCCATATTACTCGCATGATAATTGCCCAAACTGATTTGCACTTTCACAAAAGCTTGTAGAGTCTCTTTGTAAGCTGGCGGAGCAGACGCCGCAGCTCCTGAAAACAGTCGGACTGACGGACAAATGAAGGGACTGTGGACAACAAATTACACGTTGCAAGCATATAACCTACTCTGCGATTAAAAATAAATAAATAATGATAGTGATAAGAAACAGACTAAATGTAGGCTAAGTGTCCGACGTCACCTCAGTAAACCTCAGGCGCTATGAGGCCAAAAATGATTTTGCCGCACAGGCTGATTTAAAAATATAAATAAATAAATAAAAAGATTATCACAATCTTGGCCACAAAAGCGAAATTTTGTCAAAGCCCTATAATCAAAAGCCTGTGCTTGTACTGCGCGCGACATATTGATAAAACTTTATTGACAAAATATTGACAATTACATACTTCTTGGAAGTATACTTTTTGTTAAAATTGTAGCAAACTTAACACAAACACAAAAATTATTTACATTCTGTAAAAGAGGGTTTAACAGAAACATTAACTTTTAGCATTTCTGTACATGGAATACGCTCAGTGCTTGAAGTTTTTTCTCTCTTTTTTCTTTTTTTCTGTCAATTCTTGCATTTAGTCCTTCGTTGTAACTTTCACTGGAGGGTCAAGTCCTGACAGAAGGCTTCACGGGGCCACAGCGACTCGTTATTGGTAAAGCTTTATATTAAAGGAATGTCCTGATACCTTCCCTTTATGTCCTGGATATGTCGACTGATTCACCCTTCTTTTTTAGAAAGATATATATTTATATATTTAATCGAAATTCATTTTGTTTCTCTTTACTTTAAGAAAAAGAAAAGAAAAAGAAAACACCATAACGCATCACCGCTACTTGTTTTCACAATCACTTTTACACGTAAATCATTAATTAAAGACTGCACACTTTGTAAAAAGGAAGAAGCACGACATCTCTCAGTTTGAAAAAAAGAATTATAAACAAAAATCGATTTTTTTTCTTCGTGGTTTGAGAAAATTTAGTCAAATTAAAACAACTACCAGGAAAATACTATACCATGCATTTCAAGTTTTACAAAAAGCAGTTTGGTGTTTTCGTATTTTGAAGTGGAAACTTTTTGCTTAAAAAAAGAAGAAGAAAAATAAAGAAAACTTCTGAAGTGCAAAAGTCCAATGTGAAGGAAAAAATATAATTAGGTTGTTGTGAGGGTTTGTAGTGGTGGTAGTTGGAAGGGTTCAGGTAGGTGGACTGATACTCTTGACAGTCACGCTTTCTTGGGTCATTAGGACTGACAGACCCGCCTGGTGAAAGCAATGCCAGCCGGGTCACTCTCACTCCCCCCAGCTGCCTGAAATCTGACATTGGCTTTGTACCCTCTTACTGTCTTTACACGGCATCCGTTATCCATGTCCTCCTTTATGCAGCGTTATATATATATATATATATATATATATATATATATATAAAGTCTGTGTTTTAATCGGCCGAAGTGACATCAATT
>JBAMHX010000018.1:6142452-6156895 GCA_037177515.1 Pseudomugil tenellus | reverse complement strand
TAAAATGCTAATTCAGGCAGTTTCACCAACAATGCATTATTGTTGCATAATTTGGACCTGAACTAGAAAAAATACTTCCAAATAAAGAAAAATCTGATTTTGACTATAACTGATAACAGAGTATTTACAGTCATACCTTGTTGGGCGATATCATGGTACAGACGCTCCACCTTGGAGTTGTTTCTCAGCAGGTCCAGGCACTGTCGGTATGACTCCCAAAGGAACTTCACCCAAGGAGTGAGCAACAGGCGGTCAGTACGATCCTGAGTGTCTTCTCCACTCACAGCACTCAGGAGCACACTGTATAGTTTAACATCAACAAACCATCATGAGCAATAATTTCTATAATAATTTAGCAACACCTATGAAGTTATTTATTAAACGGTTGAGAATGTGGTTTTACTTCAGCTGTCTCACCTTTCTGGGGTCTGGATGTTGTCCAGATCCTCGATGTCCAGAACCATCTGCTGGGACTCTTCTTTAGCAGTCTCGGTCTTTTCCTCTGCTAGCTTCAGATAAGCCCTCACTACATCCTCCAAAGATTTAATATTCACCTAGGAGAAACGAAACATAATCACACTATAGTATAAAGCACAATTAGATGTCTGAAACACAGAGTTTCATCCTAACATACCTGCTGGCAGATATTCTTATATTGGTAGAGACCCTCTTTGGCCAGGTGGCTCTTGCGAAGATCAACACAGAGCTCCAGGTATTTGAGCATAATAGGCTCGTGGATCTTCTGCCATGTTCGATGTTTCTTACTCTTGATGACATCGTACAAAACATCCAAGGCTGGCTGCTTCTTGCCAACCTCAAGAAATTCTGAAAAAAAGCACATTTTAGAGATATGTCAGAAATCAGTGAAGCATTAGCCAACAATTTACATTGGCATCAAATAAAAGCCTTCACACGCAGCAGTTAATCAAATTTGGTTTACATATGTAGGCCCACATTAGCAACTCGCATAATTTTTTAGCAGTTGCTGTGTTGGTATGACAGTAACAACCAGACTCCGTTAACAGCGTTTTACGCCTATGCTAACGTAGTGTTAAAGGACATCTAAAAACACACAACTTTATAAAATGTCACTAACGTTGTGTATTAGTGATGACAAAAAAAAGCTTAGGCGGCTAGTAGTATAGGCTACTGGCGTAAAACGATACAGCTTGCCCGCCATTCATGCTAGATGTAGCGGTTAGCTTAGCATTACAAAATCGCAGCAATAAGGTGACGAGGCTAAAGTCAGCTAGCTAGCTGACATGAATCTGTGACATCTGCGACAACCGAAATAATGCTTTAACTCACCGTTCGCTCGTTTGAGAGCATTCTCTGGTCGCTGAAAGTACGCCGGCATGACGATGGCACTCTAATGAAACTCAAAATTTACTGACTTTAACAATATTTTGACAATTTCACCAGTCCATGAAAGCCACGCACTCACACACAGCAACGGTGCTGGCTGAGAAAGGAAAAACCTCGTGAACGGCCTAGCAAGGGTTGCCAGGTGCGTGTCGCGATGTTCAGCAAACTGAAATAAATTCAGTAACAACCTCTGCTAACACAAAAAGTTATGAGAAACTATGAAAATAAAAATAAAATGTCACTATAAATACCAAGTTACTGCCTTTATATTAACATGATATAGTAATAGTACTGTTATGGCTTTAACTTATTTAAATTTTGTTCTTCTGTCAACATTCACAAATGTTAGCTAAGATAAACAAAACTTGTAAATATTTTAAAAATACAAAATGAATAATTGCTAATCTATTCTCATAAAGGTTAATCTAAAAAATATACCTAATAAAAACACTAAAATAATACATTGTTGTAGTGTACTGATTCCAATAAGTTAAAAAAACAAACAAAAAAAAAACATTTGAGTAGTGTTATAACGGGGCATGTTTTACCAACTGGCTCCCATTGCTTCGTAGAAACGTTTGAATAACTGTTTCCTTTATGTTTCATATGGACGACAGCTTGTCATTTTTCCTAAACCGGGGTTTTGTCCAAACTGGCAGCCCATGTAGGAAAAGTTCCCGTATGTGCCCCCGATGGTGCGTTCATACACATAAAAACTCTGAATCTGCAAACTTGTTAGTATTACACACACGCAAATATTGCGTTTTCCATTTCACTGTTTTCATTTATATTAAACTTTAAGGAATTATTGATCTTATTGTTTTAATTTCCTCTGGATCTTCTCCTTAAATCATTCATGTTATAAAAAAAGAACATGTTATATTGCTCAAGTGGATATAAAGAACTTAACGTACTATTCTATGAAACCTTCATACATGTATCCTGCACTATTTTATAATGAAATGAAGGGGTGGGCTGCTTCTGGGGGGGGGACTTTTCAAAACTATTTTGCAATCACAGCACTATGCTATATTAATTGGTCATGTACCTGCGAGAATACATTTACAGATAGATTTCCATGTACTGATCCACATAGTAGCCTACTGGTGTCAGAATGGCCAATAATAAACCCGTATTTATACAGTCGCTGAATACACATAAGTAGTTAGTACTATAAAGCCCTGTTTTCAGGCATATTTTCAGTTTCCTTGGACGCACCATACGACTTTCCCTGATTGGCTGTTAGAATCCTGGCTCCGCCCCGTTCAGTACTCTGGTCCCCGGAAGAGGGAAGAGATTCTGCACAGACAAAAACGAAAAGTGTTGAGAGCAAAATTTTATACAGTCCAATGACCTGTTTTGATTTCCCTTTAGTTTGTTATTGATTACATATAGATTTGTTTGTTGGTATTTCACATCTGCACGAGCTTTCGAGGTACATCCGAGTTACATTTGTGTTAAAAGAAATGTGGTTTGTTTCTGTTGTTAACTTGTGGTTCTGCACGCTTACAGGTATGGAATATGGCAACGACAGAGACTCAGCTTATGTTAAGTGTCGGGTTAATCGGTAAGTTTAAATCAACAAGCCATTTTTTCTATCAGAGATAGAGTTGTGTTACAACTTGCTTGAACGTACAGGAGAATCACATGACACTAGTGTGACTTGACATCTTACCCCAGTAAAAGCTCCGTATTCCTTACTGGTCCATTGCTTGACCTGTGTGTATTAAGCAGCTAAAATTTGATAGAGATCTAATATCTCCATGTGCATATCTGGTAATAATATCTCATTTCTTCACTAGAAAAAGATGTGAATGGCGACACATTATGGGTTTGGTGTTATCCATCTGTGGGCTCTGAATTGAGGCAAGTTCTGCTTAAAAAGTGCTGTCTGACGCAGGATCAACGTGATTTCCACACCTTTGTGTTTGGTCAGTTCTGTCGTACCTGGTACTACATCACTACAGCGGAGGTACAGGAACCTACAGCACTGATCAAGGTACCAGTGGAACAAACCATTTCCCACACTAATAAAATAAAAAAAACTTTTTGGAAACATCTATATTTATATTTTGCTTTTATCTCTCCCCCTAAAGGTCACTCACTTTTCGATAGTTGTTACAGCAAAAGACTTCAACCCTGAGAAGTACGCTGCTTTAAATAGAATACTATGCAGGTAACTGTGTTTGAGGAAATGGAGTTCTGGGATGATTAATGACCCAAATGTTCAGCTGTGGGCAGTGTTGATATATTAATATGTTACTCAGGATGTACATCAAGCATGGAAGTCCGGTGAAGATGATGGAAGCCTACATCATCGTCCTCACCAAAGGGATTTGTCAGAGTGATGAAAATGGCTCGTTTCTAATTAAGGACTATGATGTTCGGAAAGCATATCTGGCAGGTTCAGTCAAAGGTAAGGCATAGTGTTTGAGGATTTTGGAGATCCTCCTTCCCATCCTGTTAATCAAGGCACAATGATTTGTATTGATAAAGAAAAAGTTTAACTATTCACTTGCTAATTGCTTTAAGAAAATCTTTGTTGGTCATGAATATTCCTAAAACATGAAAATTTTTGCTATGTTCATAGGAACCTACAAATCTTATTGTTGTTGTTTAAATAAATATTTATTCATTTATAAGCCTTATAATGTAAATTTTTAACCAACCCCTTGGAGAACTTGTAAGGAAGCAGTTGTTGCGCAGTGTTTTACTGTAAGAAAACTCATTTTTAGTGGCGTTGTCTGCAGAATTTATGAACAGATATCTGTAGTAAAGACCCTACAAAACTCAAACATTTTTAGCCAGTTTAGCCAAAGCTTAGTTTAGGATTTTTTATTTTACATCACTTCCGGATTAGACAGTTGATTACTTTGTCAAATCATTTCCTAAACTGCAGGTGCTGTATGTTGCAACACAGTCCCTGGTTTGATGCAGCCTTTGTAACTTGCTACTTCTCTCTACTCTACTTTGAACTTTAAATTTCTTTTGGAAAATTTAGATCAACTGAGGTAGGCATTAATTGTGTGTCCTGTTGTTCAGCTTAATAAAGTGTCACTTATATTAAATATGATATTCAAAATTTTAAACATCACATTGTGAATTAATTATATTGTAGTATTAACAATTTAGTAATATTGATAAAACACTTTAAATTGTATTTTCTCTTAAAAAAGTAAGAAGCATATAAAAACTCCATATTGAAAAAATTAGATTACTTTCTGGGAAAGTAGCTAAAACTAATTACATTTGTAACATGGACTACGTTTTTATCAGTAAATCTGTCATGATAGATTGCTTTAATTTTCACTATGCTTGGACTGTGATAATAAATAAATGAACCTTGAATCAGTTACGCTGCAACATTGCCAGAACAGCAACTGGTTTGCCAGAGTTGAATGACTGGTTTGAGGTGTCTTTTTTTCTAATTTACATTTCTGACGTATCCCTTTATCACCACACTACTCATATTGCTAAAAAAAAAGAGCTGAAGCACAGCCTTCTTTGAAGAACCAGTAATATAAAAATATTAAAAAATATTATCAGCTTACGTAAAATAAATGTTTTCAGATTGAGATGTCAGTACATAGATGATAAAAACCAAAACAAAACAATGAGTTTTAATAGGATTATTTAAACCTATTGGCAGCATTTGATAATGTATGTTATCAAAATACTTGTATCTTCCATCCATTCCTTGCTGTGAGGCTACAGCGCTAAGTGGTAAGCACTGCGCCACCATGCAGCGCTACTTGTATCTCACTCTGTAATATATATAAATATATTTAAAAAACAGTTTAATTTTTTAAATCAAAAATAGAATGATCTTTATGCTGATTGTAAAATGACATTTTCTTAATTTTATTAAGAAGATTTAATGCTGTCTGTTGGTGTCCTTACTGTGGGAATTATTTTAGAAAAACTGGCTTGTATGAACACAATAATAATAATAATCCTTTACATTTTCAGATCAATATTTTGAATGTATGTGAAATATATGAATAACTGTATTTCTAGGTAACTGGTTGCAGTATTGAACTATGTAGAGATCTAGAGTCTAATTATGCAGTAAATAATATGCAGCTTTCCACAAGGATGAATGTAGTAAATAAGTTAATTATTCATTAATAATCTGTTTAGTATTTGGGCCATAAAATGTCAATCAGTTTACCAGGATGTGAAAATTGGGTCATTTACCATTGAAAAGCTGAAACAAACATTTCAAGTTGTTTGTAAATGTGTTAACGAAAGGATCCAGAGTGAGTTTACATCCATGTTTCTGCTTCCTCAGATGTTGTTTCTCAGTTCGGTATGGAGACGATCATCCTCTACACTGCCCTGATGCTGAAGAAGAGGATTGTCGTCCATCATCCTCGGATTGAAGCATTGTTGGAGTTTACAAGGTGAATTAAAGATTTTCTTTGCCAGTTTGCAGTGAAAACTGTCATCTTTAGTCGTTAACTCTTTACCCCACTTCCATTCAGAGTTCTGCCAGCTCTGACTTGGCACAGGAAAGACTGGTCCGTCCTGCACCCATACGTCCACCTGAGTGATGCTGAACTGGAGGATTTGAAGAAATGTCCTGGTGAAGTTTCTGCTTAGTTCATTTATTTAATTACAAGGAAACATTTCAGATTATTCACCATCTGCGCTGTTATCTAATGCAGGCTAAATGAATAATTTATGCATCAATATGCTTTATTTCTCCACAGGATACATTGCAGGATTTGTAGATCCGGAAGTAAGCAACAGATCGGACTTGTTTGATGTTTTTGTAAACCTTCCAGATAGTGTCATCACAGTGTCCCAGAGTGCCAAAGGTACGGTATGTTCAAAGAGAAAGAAACATGTTTCGCTTTGATGTCCTTCCACTCACGCTCAGCGTTTCATCACAGAGGCCATGGCTATGGGGAAGTTACACAAGGACATCGGGCAGCTTATTGTCCTGTCTGCAGAAGATCCTGAGAAATCTGATAGTCAAGTCATTAAGGTGAGAACACCGCACAGAAACACACCTCCCTCTTCATGAGGTGTAGAAACTCTCATTGACAAAGCATTCATTCACAGGATATTTCTCTCAAGACAAAAGAAGTCCTTACCAACCTGTTTGCTCTGGCAGCCGAGTGTGAAGACTCCAAAATCACACTTGAATCATTAAAGCAACATCATTTCCCACCAGCCACAGAGAACTTCCTCTTTCGTTTGGCAGCTGCTGAGCAACTCTTAAGGATATAAACTTGCTCTCTGAAGCTCTGCAGCACATCAAGGTTACTGTTATTAGCTTGGACTCGGGCTTTGCAGGGGCTGTTTTCTCTCGTTTCAGAAGTGCGAGCAGAAAATGAGATTTTATCATAAAATGTTGCGTTAATGTCCCTTCATTACGAGTTAAAAAAGCATTTGACAAAGTTTTAATTCCTTCCTTCTGTACCACAGAACCTAATGTAAGGGGAGCCCTCTGTTCTTGTACTTATTACTAACTCTGCACTTAAGTTCTAACACTTTATATGTCAGGATATGTTTCATAAAAACATGACCCGGCCCCTATCAGGTCTGCAGATTAGACAATTACAAATGAACAGAAACATAATGTCATTCTTATTTACACAAAAAGTAAACCAAAATGCAGAATCAGAGGAGATTTTTTTCTTTTTTTTTAACATAATTTTATCTGCGGCGCAGTATTCAGCAGGGACCATCATACTCAGGTCCAGCTGTAACAGGACTGGCTCAAGTCTTCTTATGGGATTTACTTGCAATACATTTGTTATTCTGGACTACAGAGAGCATCCGTCTGTGTGTTCATGTGGTGCCACATGAGCAAATACTTTTTTAGATATTAAATCTAACTGTTTTCTACATATTAGCTGCAGCACAAAGCTGCATTTCCAATTAGAAACGGTACGTGCTCACTGAACCACAATTGAAATACCTTACTCGTGACAAGCGCTTCTATTGAGTTATCTAATAGGAATGATGTTAAATATGATTATCTGATCACAATTACATCAAACAGTTCACAACCTTTTTAAAGAAAATGACATTAACATTTTGTTTTTCAACTAATGATGACAATAGTGCTGCACACAACTAAGATCCAATCAAACTGAGTTACATTGTCACATTACTTTCTACGTCAGCCTACAACTGATCAAATAATCAATTCTTTCATCCACATTTTATTGCCTTGTGCATCTTATTAGTCTTAATGTTTTTATTATTGTACAAATGACATTTTTCACTGCTGAATGCATAAAACAGTCACACAGACATCTTGATGCCTCAGTATTTCAGGTAAGACAGAGTGCAATGCATAGAATGCTCATGTAACATTAAACTAAATGTATTTTCATTAATTGATGTAATATTTGCTATTTCTATAAATACAATTGATATAACAACTCAATAAAATTTCTATCAAAGTACCTTTATGCTTGGTTTAATTTATTAAATTGTTTTTACGTTTTATACAAATTTTTCGTGAAAAGTTAAATTTTATTATTAAACAACATTGACAATATCTTCCTATCTAACCGACTTTTGGTTATTATACTTCTGCTGCGTTCAGCTGCTCCTCAGAGTCCTCTGTGGTAAAATAACTGGCTGCCGATTGCTCCAGCCTGCAACTCCGCCTCCAAGTTTTCTTTTTTTATCTGTAAAACAAAGTCAGACTCAGCTAAAGTCATGACAAGTAAAACAGCTGAAGACCTTGAAACTCACTGTTCCCAGTTGTGGAAAGAGGCTGAATGAGATGGGAATCATCAAGCCGAACACAAGCGCAACAGTTATGTGACGGAAAGGCGCAACCAGCAATGAGTTTCTCTGGAAAGGTCTTGTTCTGTTAAGGAAAATTTGTTTTAGTTAAGCCTTGTGGCTGGGATATCAGTCCATCTGAGCTAAATATATGATGAATTTAAGACGGACTTGCCTTTGTACGAGCAAAACCAGCAGGTTAGGAACAGCGGCTGTTATTCCAAACAGCATTGCTCTGGACAACCCAGTTTCCCTCACAGCCTGATTAAATAAGAAATAAATACTCATTATTCAAGCTTTCAGTTACATGACTTAAATCATTGTGTTTTGTTCTTTTTTTTATACCTTTTCTCCAGCTGCTTTAGAAATCCCAACAGGCTTCCCAGTATAATCGAACACTTGTATCCCAGTTTCCGTCTCCTCACTTCTGACAGTAAACGCATTGAAGAAGGCAAGAGCAGCTAGAAATGAGTCACACTTTTTAAAAACCCAAATTCAGAATATGTTGAAACAATCAGATTTTTTTTAAAGGAAAGCAAAGATGGACAGAAGATCTCCGGTTTGAAAAAACAAATGATCAGCAGTTCAAACTGCTTCTAAAGCGTGTGTTGACGTGCTACACGTGTTTGGACGATATAATTTGCAGGCAGTGATAAAACTCAGATGGCAACATGAATATAGAGTAAGATAGTTTACTGTGATTTTTTAGAGCAGCATAAAATGCTTTCAAGACAGCACCGTTTCCAAGGATGTCCTCTTAAAAAAAAAAACAAACACATTCACATCTTATACTGGCATGACTGAGGAAGGACAGAGTATGAATACTCTACTGGCCAACCTGCAGTTCTAATCGGTGACCAAAAGAATATATAGAAAACAAGGCCAATGCCGTTGGAAGCGACAGCTAGGTGTATATCCCCGAACGCTTCAATCCTCCAATAGACATGATACAATAATATAAAGATGCACATGTTCAGTCAGTCACAAAGCTCCACCTGGTGTGGAAACTTTGAACCAGGCTGGTATGATGCCAGGAAGGATGCATCCTGAGGTCATGACCTTTTATTTGTACTTGATTTGAGGTCAATGAGAGAAATGGTCCCAGAGATAAAGGCAAAAATGTGATTTTTCATGCATAAAATGCATGGCCTGGTGAGTAAACCAAAAATCCCAAAATGCTGAAATTCGATGCAGGTCAGCCCATTGGGGACCTAAACAGGTATACTGAGTACCAAATCCAAATGTGAAAATTGTTTGACTCATCGCGCTCACACGATGGCATAACTGTTGCAAACCTTCAGAACTGGATAACCTAAAATCATCACTTGGTATCATCAATGCTATGCATCTTCTAAGTGTTGTGACAGGTGTGGCAACATCATATAGTTGTGAAAGGAAAAAAAAAACTGCAAATATGCAAAAGATTGCAGTTTTAGAATTTCACAGATACTATTTTGTATCTGCTTCAAAGTAAATATAATACATATAACATTAACCTTATTTTTATGAATGAATACCTTACCTGTGAGTGGGATTGGTAATATTGACCTGCAGAAAATTTGGAGTGGAGGAGTTCTTACACGGAGTCTGTTGATAAAAATCTGAGGAAGAGCCTAAAATGAAAGATACAGTACACAGAATGAGAAACAGATAAGAAGTTTTACCTGCATCACTGTAAACAAGTTGTACACACCCCTGCAAATGTTGTGTACGAGACTGTTCCCCCGATCAGTAGAAGCTGCTTCAAAGATGTCTTTTTACTCTGGAGCTGAGAGATAAAGATGGGTACAGTCAGCCAACAGATTTTTTCAGTATATTTTGGGGTTTTTTTTTAATCAAAGTTGCAGTTTCAAGGATGTTACCTGCTCAACAGAACTATTTCTGTTTGTGTAGTTGAACCCAGCATTGTAGCTCTGCAGTAAAAGCTAGAAGCATACATTTAAAAATGTATCATAATTACTGTTTCAGACATTGTCTGAATGTATTTCTTTATTGTAAGAGATATGTTTTGTTACCTGCCAGAACAAAGCAGCTTTGACACTGTTATGAGGTAAAAGTGTAGCAACAACCTTAAAAAAAAGATTATATCTATTAGAAGCCCTTATCAATAACAAAGATGACAAAATAGTCATCTATAATTGACAGACATACCAAAGGTCCAGATACTGGCAATAATGCTGCAAGAAAATGACACAAGCGAGAAAATTAACATCTGCCATTGAAACTATTTCTGTTTGCAACTTTAGAAGAATTTTTCTCTAAATTTGTCTCCAAATACCTTCAAACAACAACTTCAAATTGTTCTTTTCGTTGAAGTATGTATAAACCAACTTTTTCGTATTACAGGATACAAAATCCTTTAATTTAAAATTAAACTCTGTACAAGAAGAGATTCGTAATTTGTTTGTCATTTTACCTGGAGGGCGAAAAACAAGAGGAAGAACGTCACCGGAATCAGCGTGAACTGAAGACTATAAACAAAAAGCGTTAGCTTGTTCATTCCAACAAATTTCAACTTTTTTATTATACAACCTCCAAAGTATACACATTTAATTACATATAGTGAAAAACACAAGAAGAAATGTACAGTTTTGAGGATTTTTCAGTCATTTCAGCTGCTGTAGCCCACCCTGATAAATTGTTATAATACAGATAATTTTTATTTATTTTGTGATCAATTGCATGTTAAACTCACCAGTGAGAGGAAAACTGCCGCTTTTTCCTTGAGGAGCAGACAGAAAACATATGTACAGCAATTACAGCTATGATGTAAATTGACCCACCATTTTGTCCTTAAAAGTATTAAATACTCTTACTTTTTCATCAGTTTTCTGTCCACTTCCAATAAGAGTGTGAGCTTTCAGTATTTCAGGCTGAAGAGAGCAAAACAAGCTGTTACACATCATAAACTCATCTCAGATAATAGATTCCTCCAATGGCTGCTACTCACGTCAGAGGACAGCAGTAGGCTTGGATCCAGGAGATTTAACCATATCCGTAATCTACGGAGGAAAGACTGCAACAGACCAATGGTACAGTTCACTAACGATTAGAAAAATATCTAAGGAAACCGGGTTTAACTGAAACTGACATAAATGATCTGCATGCTAAAACACTGCAGTGTACATTTACCTGTCCTTGATTTTTCCACTGCAAGAGATTGGAATCCATTATTAAAAATATATTTAATGTTCATATATAGCAAACAACCAAACAAAACAAGACCTACTAAAGTAAATATCCCTCATGCATGTGTATCATGCTTTTGAGGTCAAGTTGTCTAGCAACTACTTCCGCATCCAGTCACGTGTTCAGTGTGTGGAAAGGTTTACTTTAATGATGTCGGAAATGTGAGTGTGTGTTTTCAACCTTTTAGAATAACTTAAGGTTTTGTTAGAAATAATGCAAAAAGAAAAAACATAACGCAAAAAGGTTAGAAATAAGCTGAAAAGGTGCAAAGACATATCTTGTCTTAACATATGAAGCAGTAACTTATTATCTTAATGTAGTTTATTCGCCCAGACACACGAAAGCATGTTAAGAATAATGGTGTAACGTGAGAAAAGTAAATGTCATGATTCTCCAGGATCTGGCAGGCTCATATATCTTTACACCAAGATTACCCTACATTACATCATCTCACTAAGTCTGGGGGAAATTTGAATTTTTCATCATAAAATTCCCACTGCCAGAAGCACCTGAACTTCTCATGAGTGACATTGCGGTCCCGACGTTTTTGTTTCTTTGTTTTTAAGACTACACTCTTTTTTCTTTTATGTTGTTGTTTGCCCTGTTTTATTTCAAAATAAATATTAACACAATTTGAAAAATATTGCACTTAAGTAATTGACCTGTTCAGACCGCCATCCTCTCTAACATAATCCAAGATGGCAGCCACCGTTGGAAGACTACTCAGGACCTCCGTAAGTACAACATTTTGCAAACATTCACCAGATTAGCCGCACGAATGTTTTTCTCTAGTTCAAAGCTAACCAGGCAAAAACTAATCAGTATCAACAGTAAGTGTATATGAATAATTTCTCTGCACGAACACGCAATCATATCGTGTGTGTCAGACATTTGAACCCGAGTGGGCACCAGCTGCCATTGGTGGCAATCTCTGGTGCGCGGTCGCTAAAACTGTACACATTTATGATCATTTACGATCTGTTTGTTCAAAACCGATATAAATGAACAGATAAATAAATAATAATAATAATTAAACTCTCCAGTGTTAAACGCTGTTCATGCAACTGCTAAGATGCTCCCCTAAAAGCTTTATTTAATAAATTATTGACTGTGGTTTTTAGTTTTTATTTACCTCAAGTCTTTAGCTCTGCATACAAACTTGTACAGTTGCCTTGTTTCCCAGTCAGGTGTCATCAGCCTTCATCAGGTTACTTTTAAAATATCAAATATCAGATTGCAAAGGCTTTTCTGTACAGTTTAGCTTATATTATCACAATTCTTACATTTAATTTGTGATTATTTGCCATTGAAATATTTGCTAGAAAAATTTCAGTTCAGAAAGTAGTAATATCCATAAAACATGTAAAGAGTAAATGTTTTATGGGCAAGAGCAACACAAATGTTAATAATAATTATGTCTTTTCCTTTTAAGGTTTTATATAATGTTTTATATAAGAACTTTAATAATAAAGTAAAAGCTGATATCTTTCAAATCAGTTATTGTTATAAGTCTGAAATATTATTTCTTTCTCTTTTAAAACTTAACAATTGCGGTATTATCATTTAGTTTTCTGGTAGTTTAGTCAGAATGTGCCAGTTGCTGCAGTTATGCTTCTATTTAATCAATCATTAAAAAGTTTTGGTAATAGGCAGGGACCTGCAGCTGTGGCTTTTATTCCACCTTTAGTAAATTGGATATAATACTGGGTGTGAAGGTAAATTTTCAGATTAGACGTGACATCTATGCTTTGCTTCATACAGGTGAATTAAACTGTATATTCTAATTATGAATTGCGTACGACTGTAATAGAACAGTTCTGATATAATTGTGACAACCTTCTACATAAATAAGGTAAATTTAAACCTTTTCCGTTTTAGTTTCACCAATTAACTGCTGCAATTTAA
The DNA here is from genome assembly GCA_037177515.1 of Pseudomugil tenellus. NCBI lineage: Eukaryota > Metazoa > Chordata > Actinopteri > Atheriniformes > Pseudomugilidae > Pseudomugil > Pseudomugil tenellus. The sequence continues at coordinate 6,143,686 of JBAMHX010000018.1, read as the reverse complement.
ACACTGTCCTTAAATAAACTTGTAAATGGGGCGCAGCCATCTGTACTGTTTATACCTGTGGAGAAGTGCTGTCATTATTAGTAACACACACACATTCCTGTTTGGATTAGATTGTAAGCCAAAGAGAGACATTTTCTAAACAATGCCATAATCAGAGTTCACCATTTTTATTTTTGAGCATCTCTTTAAATGTGTTGTTTCTTTTAAAATGTTTCCTAATCATCAAAATGTAAATCCCAAAGAGGATACATGATGCACTGTTGGTTACCATGGTGTTTTCAGTCTGCTCGTTCCCTATTGGTAGGAGCAGGTAGTGTTTTCCCAGCAGGTATTTTGCTCCTTTGCTGCAGATGTAGAGTGCTTGGCAGGCATTTAAACTCACGAGGAGCAGCGTGGCAGCAGCTTGGTTCATAATGAGACCCCCTGTTAGAGATGGCCTTTGATATTTTAACCTAACAAGGTTTTAATGCAGCTATATAAATTTCCTTTCCTAATAGGGATGCGTTTTGGTCAATGTAGCAAAAGTACACATTTCATGCTTTTATGACAGCAAAACATATCTTTAAACTATAAGAAGAGATGCTTTATCGAAAAGTTTTGTTTCTATCTGAAATATTCTATTCTCTTTGTGTACGTTTCTTAAAACTGCTTCAATTTGGAAAGATTTCCCAAACGAAGCATCTTGCATGAATCATTATCATGATCTTTGCTCACTAGATTCTGAAGTTTTAGCAATGGGAAGAATAATTATTCTGATGGTTTAAGGATAAATTAAACCTCCATGAATTATCCATATTAAAATGCACAGGCTATCGTTTTGTAGAACTGTTATTACAATAGGTTATTTAAAAGTCAAAGAATAATATGTAAAAACTTAAAAATGTCACCATGTCTCATTCACGATGAATTGATAATCTACAGGTGTGGGTTGCAGCAGGTGGGCTTAAAGCCGGAGCAGCTTGGCAACATGGAGTCTGTGGGGCCACAAGGGTCCTCTCTGCATCTGCACGTCAGAGATCCTGGTTTTCTACCTGTATGTATCAAATTGAGATCATGCTCACAATTTTGGCTGATTCATTGTGTGAATGCCTTTAGGCATTCAACCTATTGTTTTCCTGTTTTTCTTTATTATTATTCCGCCGATTTTCCTGCGTCCATATCTTCAGCCAATTTAAACAATTTTGGTATCAAAACGTTCAGCTCATTCAGCAGAAGTATGCTTTCAACTTTTCAA
>JBAMHX010000018.1:6127638-6142352 GCA_037177515.1 Pseudomugil tenellus | reverse complement strand
ACAAAGTCTGGCTTTTGGCCTCATTGACTCCCATTATAAAGTAAACTCTCCAGCAAGGCTCTTCTTTGTCGTTTTTAAATCGCCACCGTTGGTTTTTCTCCGGCATACCTTCGACCACACACTCATCACAAACAGGTGCAGTTTCTGTCTTGTCCAGTTGAAAAGAAACACCCGCAGAATCTGCAGGAAAATGTTATGGTTGTAAGAAATTTCCTTTTTTCATCACACAGTCTGCTTATGAGCAGATTATGTGATTATGTCAGTTCTGGATGTATCGGCTGACATTTGAAATCTGCATCCTTTCTAGATCTGTTTCGTTTTAAATGATATCACTTTTTAAATTCTCTTGCCACACCTTAACACTTTTATCTGAAGGCTTCAGACAGCTCAGTCAGATTTGAATAAATGCCCAAGATGTCAGAATCTTAGATAAGACTGGTTCCACAGGAATTAACAGTTCCTTGGCAATATTATTTTTATTCTACTTAAACGAGGTTTGATTAAATATAAAGGTGTGCTTATTTTTCACTTGACTGATCTTGTTTCTTTTTTTATTCATCTAAATGATGGAAATTACTTTGTTGTCAAGAATATACTGGTAGTCATGACCCCACTATGACAATAAAATTCTCTATTTCCTGCAGTTATCACACTTGCTGTAGATGAACCTTTCATTTCTAGAGATAAAAAGCTTCATTTTATGAGCTTCAGTCTATAATAGTTTTACTATAATAATAAAAAATAAGATGTTAAACTGCAGTTACACACATGTATCTTCATAAAATGTATAAATTTAATTTGGTTTTACACATGCAATATTGTGTATTGCTAAATGTCGGTCTCATCAGTGGGATTACAAGATGCTAGTATTTTGCAAAATGAGTATCTACCTTCAACACATTCACAAAGCAAGACAACCACTTAAAGCCTGTAGTGTGTGCACATCCCACCCTGATAAATGGGTTTGAAGTGTTTGACTTGTGTTTATCAGTTTCTACCAGATGGGCCCCTGCTGTCACTCAGCCTGCTCCTGACTTTAAAGCTACAGCCGTTCACAATGGGGAATTCCAGGAAATGAGTCTGGCTGATTTTAAGGGCAAATACCTGGTTCTTTTCTTCTACCCACTGGACTTGTGAGTATTCTTAAGGAAAGTGATTGTTGGGCAAGTATGAAGACATAAAATATGAGCACAAGTGATCTAAGGTCTTAAAACACCTCTGATCACCAAGAGGAATGTCATAAAATACTTTATATTATATCAGAAAATAACTGCGGTGCATCTCGTACAGCTTATCTATTTTTTTCCCCTCTTGCAGCACATTTGTGTGTCCAACAGAGATTATTTCATTCAGCGACAAGGCAAACGAGTTTCACGACATCAACTGTGAGGTTGTAGGAGTGTCTGTGGATTCACACTTCACCCATCTAGCATGGATCAATACTCCACGAAAGGTAGTTTCATACCCATGACACAAAGGGCAACTATTTGTTTATCTATCTTTTTTAAAATTAATTTTTAAGATTGATTTGTAAATTGAAATAATTTGAATTGGAGGTAACGCTATATCTCCAGCAGTTGTAGGTTTACAGTAGTAGAGTATGTGTGACTGGTAGTATTACATCCACCAAGGAGGTTTTTTTTCCTGCATTTATCTGGTTATTTTAACAACGTTGTGCAAAAACAACTTGGCTGATATTGTGATTTTTCCTTTTAAGAATGGGTCTTGGTCCAACTTAGATTCTATAATTGCAGGATTCTTCACAAAACGGGTAGAAATGAGCTGCTTGGCAGATGTCTGTGCTCTCTAAGTGCTTTTCTTGTTTCATTTTTGTTTTTCAGGCTGGAGGCTTGGGCAACATTCACATCCCTTTACTGTCAGACCTCAGCAAGCAAATCTCCAGAGATTATGGAGTGCTGCTGGAGAATCCAGGCATTGCACTGAGGTGGGTTCATTAGGTGATCTTTAAAAAGTATCAGTTCTATCACACTCAATTCTACAATTTTTACACGTTGCACATACACTCCCAGTATGTATTTGCTTTGGCATCTTAAAAATGATCAGACTTACTTTAGTGTGATGCTAAAGTGAAAAAAGGAGATACTTATCCAGTAATGAAAAGTTTATAGTTGTGTAATGTGATGCAGCAGTGTTTCCATGGGGCTGTTTTTCTGAACCGTTGTACACAAAGTGAAATGTCTTCCATCTGTTGCATGTGTCTCCTTGTGATTTTTGTAATCTTGTAGAACTTAGGTGTTAATAAACAGAAAACACACATTTCCAGCTCTGAAGTTGATAAAGGTAGATGTTTCATAGGATCACACTGTTCGCATGTTCACTTTAAATAGAATACTTCATTAAAACTAACTGCTTTGTAGTGTAAAATGTAGCCAAAAGTTGCCATTTCTACGGTTGCTGCCTTTGTAAGGTGTTCAAAGCCACAAGAGTTTGTTTTGTTTTATGATGTGCTGGTATATGTGCTCTGTCTTGCCTTAATGTGTGATGACCTGTTTTAATACCATCCCTCAGGGGCCTGTTTATTATTGATCCAAATGGCGTGGTGAAGCACATGAGTGTGAATGATCTGCCAGTTGGACGCTGTGTGGAAGAGACTCTCCGATTAGTGAGGGCATTCCAGTTTGTTGAGACTCACGGAGAGGTCTGTCCAGCCAGCTGGACCCCTGAGTCCCCCACAGTGAGTACATTCAAGACATTACACACATCTATACATTCAGCATTACGTGACTGCAGCTACGAGCTTTAAGTTTGGCTTTTTCTTACAAAAGACAATGTTTCTTACCATTTGCTTAAAAACAAACATTTACTTTGGTCATTATATATTCAAACTAAGAGGTAGCGATGGTTCAGAGAGGTTTATCTCCACACTTTTATTTATATATATTATATACAGAAGATATTTTTATAGGCAATGAAAATGTTTCTTTCACAGTGGAGGTTCATTATCAGTTCAACATTATCAGTTGTAGATAATGGCTCCCGTTCAGCCAGGCAAATTTTAAAAAACAGATTCCTCAATGTGTTTGTTTGTCACTTGATTCTGGTGCCTTTTATGTTTTATTTTTTAACAGATTTTATTCATGTGTTCTGTTTGATGCAAAACACAGCATACTGATTAGCGAACTTGCTAATCACATTAAAAAATTTTTCCCAAATCTGTTTTTTGTTTTACAGTGACTTCTGTATACATCTATAGCCAATTGGCTTTATGCACAGGTTCACCACTTCCTGACAACTCTTTTGTTTCCTGTCTTTCATTATTGGATGAACTGATTAATCCAGGTGTGACCTCAGTAACCACAACGGCAATGGTCAGACACCTGGATTAATCAATTCATCCAGTGATGAAAGACGGAAAACAAATGAGTTGTTCTAAGTTCAGGAAGTTGTGGAGCTGTGCATAAAGCCAATTTTCTGATAAATTTCTTGCTTACATGGCCAGAGAATAGGACACTATCTGGTTAGTTTCCATTTGATTTAATGGGAACCAGTATCTAAACTTTTGACTGGTAGCACATAGTCATTCAATTGCATGTTATAAAAACGCATGTAGCAACCAGCATGTCAGTCATTATTTTTAAGTTGCAATTTATGAGTTTGGACAATTTCTCAGGTGTGAATGCACAAGACAGTAGTAGAAAGGGACCTAAACAGCACAATCACATATATGCCAGCTTTTGATGATACCCGACCGTATTTTCAGTTGCTTACATGAGCAGGTTGTAGTTTAATTAGCCTAGATCATATACTTATGCAGACGACAAAAACATCCATTGTGTACTTGCTTGACGATGCAGGGTTGCATTAAAGGTGAAGCCCATTACCATTAATGTTTGAGGAAAAAGTTTCTTCATTGATGGAGATTGAACATGTGAAACTAAAGCTATCAGCATTGAATTTATTAAAATTCCTCAAACCTTACGTGCATCTCTTTTGCTGTCCTTTCAGATCAAACCGACTCCAGAGGGATCCAAGGAGTACTTTGAAAAAGTCAACTGAACTGTTCAGCGTCCTGAAACATTTAATGCTAAAAATCTAAAGATTTACTTCCAGTTTAGATTTACTCAGATGAATAAATCTAAATATTCAAAAGGTGTTTGCTTAATTGTGATCACTTAATCATAGCCAAATATTTTCTAACTTTTTACTTCATCTGCTACATGAAACATGTGAATTTTACTAGTAAATGATGTGTTGGTAACACCCAAGTAACAGAGGATCTCTTGCAAATCAAAACCAGACTTAGTAACCCCTGTACATAAACATGTTTATTTTCTCTTTTTACAGCAAGTTAATATGCAGGTTCAAAATGTCTCCAACATTGGTACACAACATGAGGTGCCAAAATCAACTTCAGTGGGGGAGAACTGGAAATTAGAAAAAGGCATTGCCACTTCTCATACAAGTAGGGTACATACTGTATTTACACAAAATGGGAAAAAGCATTTGAAACACTGCAGTATGCGTGTGGTTATGGAAACATCTAGTTTTAGGTGTACGTAAAGTCCACTTTGTACAGTATGTTTGCAGAAACAAAGCGGCTGCCTCGTTCCTTCTGACATTCAAACTATGTTTCAGGTTATGCAGCAAAATATTGAATGAAATGGCTTACCAGAAGATGTAGAGCCTTTTAAAGCTTTAAATAATATCAAATAAAACAAAAGCATCATTAACAAGGTGTGTATGTTGATCAAACTGCAGCTTCAAATTTTGAGACAAAATATGGTCACCATCAGGAAATGGGGGGGGGGGGGGGGAGGAAATAGCACTGACTAATGAAAGGAATCAAAGAGATTTGATGATTTGGTGAAAACCTTCATGCAATTGCAGGCAAGATGTAACAGCGCCACCAGCCCCACCCCAAACAAAAGACTATTTGTTTTTAAACTTAAGAATTTGCTTTAAAAAAAAAAAACCCTGTATTAAATCTGTACAACAAAAATACATTTGGGATCTACATCTAAAGGTACATTATTAAGGTTATATACAATCCCACCCCATCCATATATTATCTTTACAAGTAGACTTCATTCAAACCCAAACATTAAGAAAACAGGACTAAACTGGTATATGGGATCACATCAAACATCCACTTAAAAATCCGTTACTGTACCTCGGCTGCTGATCATTCCCTCTGCTCTGTACAGTAAACTACAGTAGGACTAAAATCTCAGACTGGATGGACTGCTACTGTAAAAAGGAATTAATAATAGCCAAGATGGGGCAATGATTATCGAGCGATGACAGCTTTTGTTGTCATCTTTGCGGTGGAAGTGAATGGGAACAAATGAGAACAAACTACTGAACTGTGTGGTAACAATAGTGACTTCAAGAATACAAAATAGAAATCAAGTCAGAACTCGGACACAAACCCAGCTTTCCCACAACAGATCAAAGGCTTTCCACACACTTTGGCCTCTTCACTGAAGAGAGCTACATCACTCAGTCAATATACATTATGTTCTCTGGCCTCAGGTGGGACTGGGTTGGAAAATAGAAGTCAGCCTTAACATTCGCCCCAACGTTTGTTTGAAAACAGTAGATAAAAACAGAACCTTGTGTTTGATATCTCATCCGCACGTTTCCTCTTGTTCACTTTTCAGTTGTAGTGTCCAAATTCATTTAGAGGAAAAAAAGGAAAAACTACATTGTACAAAGGGAGATCCTCAATCTCTTTGCAAGAACAGAAAAACAAAAAAAGTAATAATGACTTGTGCCCACCATCTTTCAGTACACTCGTAGGCATCTCCATTAACATCCCTGCATTGCTGCTTCGCTTCTTAGTCGATTTTCACATTTGTGTAGATCTTCCTCACAAAGGCACTTGTTCCCATGTATCCAACGGCACCTGGAAAGTGATGCATGATATGAGATTTTCACCTGAGGCTGACAGCTTCACACACACACCACACTGATCTGTCTGTGCTGGGAAATCTATAACAGGACAGAACTGCTCAGGGTGTCTAATAAAGGTTGCAGCAGAAAAAGGGGAAAAAGCTCATCCTACTTCTACAAAATGAGCAGATAGTCAACCCACAAGGCACCTGATGTTACTACACCAGATCTCTACAGAGATGTCAGCTATGGTTTATTACTTCTTCAGCTGAAAAACAAGTTCAGCTTACAGCTAAAGGAGGAAAAATAAGATATGGCTCTTGAGGGGATATTTTGGATTATTTTATGATGGGGAAGTGTGAAAACTTTCTTAGTAGCTCTCATTTCATATGTAATAGATGGCAATCAGCGTTTTTAGTTTGGAGAGTCGGGCATAACAGAGTTGCGCTCAACTAAGACCTCAAATTGTAAACATCTGAAAAAAGTCAAACCAGTTCAAGTGAATGATTAATTGGCAGGATTTGTTGAGTGACCACTGTGACAGTCTTACTTTAAAGTTTACTTTAGCCTAATGCCGACTTGGGCAACGCCGGTCCTCAAGGGTTGTAGTCCTGCAAGTGTTAAGAGTTTCCCTGATGCAACACACCTAACAAACAGACTTATTTAGCTTACTTGTGCAGAACTTGACATCAAACACTGCAAAGGTCTACTTGTATACCTGAATGCCAAGTGTCGGGGATATCAAGGTTTCATCATAGTTTTCCCACCAGGTGGCGCTTTATGCACAAAAAGATCTGATCTTTGGCTATATCTCTGGAACTACTTCTCTCATTGACCTAAAAATCAAGTGCAAATAAAAGGTCATGACCTCAGGATGAATCCTGTCCTGACGTCATACTGGTTCTAAGTTTCAACATGAGGCGGAGCTTTTGGACTGAACATATGTGACTTTATATTATTGCGCTGAGTCTATTCGAGGATTAGGGGTGTTCAGGGATATACCCTTCGCTGTTGTTTTCAATGCCATAGGCCTTGATATTCATCGATTTGAGTCAGATGTGTTGCAGCAGGGAAGCTTGTTGTAGGCCTTCGGGGACAAGCTTAATGCAAATTCTTGTTATGCAATAGTATTTATTTATATACGATAATAAATCTCACCGTTTCTTGGAAATTTTGAATCTATTATATTTGTACCACCTCTATTAGCCCTTCATTTATCAGAATTACAAAGGAACATTAAATAGTTTCAGTTTATCAGGAGTTTCCTCATTTCATGACCATTTTTTAGTATTTTCTCAACTTACCGCACATAATTCCTAGTGCAGTGCTGAACACAGCCATGTAGCCAAAGTAGAAGGATGTCTGAAACAGCCCGTACATCCTAAAGTACAGAGGGAAAAAAATAACATGTCAGAGCTGGGCATCTTGTTACTTGATTTTATGGATTTTTTTTTAAAAAAAAACAACTTTTACAGTGGTAAAGAGTATAACTCACTTAGTTTTGAAGAAATAGTAGTAAAAGGAGTACATGTAAACATAAACAGCAGTGGATGCAGCAGAAAGGAAGCTTGTCCACTGCCTTAAATGGAAGAGACAAAAAAAAAAATTAGGTCAAGCCAACACCACGGTGGGATGACAATTCATTCACTTTATAACTGAGAATTTAAAGATCTGTGTGAAATAACAATGCTTTTGAACATTTCTCTCTAAAATAAATTAATTTTCATTTCATTACCATCTGTAGTCTTCGGCATTGAGCAGGAAGTATGTACACACGATGGTGACGCACACAGTCACGATGCAAAGGATAACCAGGACCAGCATCATGAAGCCATACACATAATAGATTTTGTAGGCCCAAAAAGATGTGAAGATGAAGTACCTGACAAGGTGGAACAGAGATAACATAAATATGGCTGTTTATCTTAAAACACAGCTGTCAGTATCACCAAATATACTTACATCTCAATGAAAATGGAACCAAATGGCAGGATTCCTCCAAGACACACTATGACAGCTGGCTCCATGAACCTGAGAATGTATTTAAAAAAAAAAAAAAAACGTGAATATAGTTTTCTTCTTGTATGTTTATGACAGATTTCACATTGGACAGTAAGACTACTGTTTGTACTTTCCTGTTATACCACAAAGAAACTTTCTATTTAAAAAAAAAAAAAAAAAAAAAAAAAAAAAAAAAAAAAAAAAAAATCAGCAGTACTCCACACTCACCATTTCTTCTCAGGGATTGGTCGTGGCACAGCGTTCACTCGGCAGGGGAAGTTTGGCTGGCCAGACAGATTCCTTCCCAAAATTGTTCCCACCAGGTTTAATGGAAGAATGACGAAAAAGCAGATGCAGCACACGGCAACCTGCAAAGAAACCAAATTTAGCCATTTTCAAATGGGTGGTTTTAATTAAAAAATAAGCATCTGGGATAGATTCTTTAGAATTTATTTTACACACACGCGAGGATTGGAGAGCTGCCGAGTCTCTTATTGTCAAAGCGAAATCATTTCATGTGACGTACTTAACATAGGTCAACATATTCATTTATCTTTTATTTCATTAAATAAAACAAACTAGTTTGCTCAATTTGTGTGCCAACCTTATTGCTTTACTTGTTTAACCGCCTACATCTCAACTCAGGCATCTAAACAAACAGGAAGCTGTTGACTTAGAAGGATCTCCTTAATATTGAGGGTTTTTTTAAATTATTTTTTTAAGTAGGTGTTGCAGTGTGAAAACCAACCATAGTCCCAAATGGGATAGCTCTTGATGCATGGTAATAGATAGCGATGAAGTTGATGAAGAAGGCAGTCCCACACACCATGGCTGGGATCAGAAAGGCCCCAATGAACATTTGTTTAATCCATCTCCTGCCTGTATTATTAAAACATTACACATTAAATTACACATGGGGGACTTCAAGCCTTTTAAAAAGACAAAGAAAATTAAATGGCTGTTTCCAAAAGAGTGACAGACTGATTGTCGTTACCTCCTTGTTTTGCATACAAACTTCCCCCAAAGTAGCCATTGACAGGAGAAGTTGCTGCATACACAAAAATGGCTGTGCTCAACATGGATCCTCTCCTGCAATGAGAAAGTCCAGGGCTGTGAGTTTGGAAATGCACAATTATATAGTTTGTTCTTTAATCTCTTTTTGTATCATAGATTTTTTTTTTAAACGTTCCCGTCACATAATTTTTACTTCCCGTTTTTCTCATTTATGTTGTATCCAAATTGGACGGTCAAAGAACTCCTATTTCACTTGATCTGCACTGGAACTGATTGAATAAAACACTTAAAGAGGAAAATCGTGCCAAAAGAGAACCAGACAACTGACCCGAACCTCATAATTATAACAAAATGCCCTGGAGGCATTTACTTACTCTGTGTAAAGATCCTCGACCATCGCAACAATGATTACAATGAGGGAGACGGAAAAGATTTGGCAGCCGGAGCCAATGAGTGAAGAAAAGATCAGAGGATGACTTGAAGGCCTGAACACATCTCCATGAACCTGCTTCCACCCATATTCGTCTCCCAGGTCTCTGTCCTGTTTAGCGATCACAAACAATATAAGACAAACCGCACAATCACTTATAATGAAAAGGAAACTTAATATCTGTTTTAAATAAACTCACCATGTCATCCATTTCTTCCTCTTTGCTGTATCTGGCATAATCCTTCCTTAGTGTCCGCATAAGAATCATGGACACCAGACCCACCAAGAAAATGACCATCATGAAGGAGTTGAAGATGGAGAACCAATGAATCTGAAAACAAAAAAAATATTCCATATGACATAAATAGTTATTAACAATTCCTCTATAAAAAAAGAGGTAGTGAAAATGATTAAATACATAAGATTTTTTGCTAAAGTTCTTTAATCATCAGGTTATAGGAAATCCATTTTTTTTTTAAACCTCAGCTTCAAGGTACAAGTCAAGACCATTAACTATTGCAGTCTTGGATCTGTAAGATTTCTCTTTAGAAAGGGTGCAGCTGGGTTCCTGCCATAAGGCCAGGAGGAGTAAAGTAAGTAAAAAAAAAAACAAAAAAAACAAAAAAAAAAAAACAGTCAAATGAAGATTAACGTGCTAACCAGCTGCATTATGTTGAATGATCAACATGCACTTTTTAAAAAGCACACTATAGAGATACACGTCCTCTTCGTTGTAATGAAGTAACATAGTGAAGATCCCATATATATTGTTTGACATACCCTGTGCTGGAAGAAGGATGGATCGAGGTATTTGTCGAATCTGTCCTCAAACTTTACATCAGACTTCTTCCATTTCACCTGTTAGAAAAGGTTTGTATTTATGAATATATTCTCTAAAACTAAATGAGTTTACACTACACAAAAGATCTCTAGCAACACAGTATTTGCATAGCATTCGAAAGGGCTCTTTCAGTACTTACAGAATAAGACATTGCAATTCTTGTGTTCGGCATGAGTTTGACTTTGCCTTCGCTAGTAAGATTTACATCAACAATTCTGTTGCCATTGAAACCAATTTCCAGTTTCTTATATGTCCACAGGTAATGATCATCTCCATTTTCATCCGCCTCACCAACAATACCTTAAAAATACAAGGAAAAATTCATAAATGGGGAAATACATGGAATTAGAAATAGCCCATTTTAAGAAAATAAAATGGACAACAAGCCTTTAGTTTCATACAAATTAAAAGAGTGTGCAGAGCCAAATTAACTGGTTTGCAGTAGTATGATTTATCCTTTAAATGTGAGCCAGTCAGTGTGATTTTATACCACTCTATACACACATAATGACAGTATGCAAAAGAAATGTTATAAAGTTCTCTTAAAGCCACACTTTTACACCATTGGGACTCAAGAATTTTATGGCTGCTCCAAGTACACTTACAAGCCTTCACAATGTAAACCTGCTTCCAATCATATCATTACTGAGAGATATGGGGAAATTAAAATGATCAAAAATGAACAGTCTCTTACATTCTGTCCTTAAGAGGCAGGTTGCCTTTAGGCCAAACTTAAATTAGTTTATAAATGTGGTAAGTGTTAATGTTAATGGTATAATAAAAAAATTATCATTTTTATAAAGAACTTTGAATGGTCTGGTACATGAAATGTACTATACAAAGAATAGTCAATTTGCCAACATAAAATTTGCCATCATTGTAAAAAACAAACAAACAAAAAAAAACACCAGCTCAGATATTAAATTACTTCCCTGACAAAGCGGATACAAGGTCAAAGTCTATGTTCCTTTGTTGCAATCAAACTCTATATAACGTAAAACACTGAATTGTTTGAGTAAATGGCTCCACCCCACCCACTACCTGTAACATCCGCATACACACATTATGTTTAAGCAGCTGTAGGAGTGGCACCACATAACACCTGCCAGCAAAGATGTAAATGACCACAGAGATAACGTGTTAAGAAAGACAGGCCAAAGAAGAGACAGTAATTACAGCGAGTCCTTAATACAATCCTAATGAAAACAATTTATTTCATGCATGCAACTTTAAAAGCTCTCATTCGTACAGCAGTCAGAGAAAGAAAGAAATCCAATAGTCTTTAAAATGTGTCATAACTCTGTAAACATTCAATAAACCAGGGATTAGGTGCACCTCACCTAACAGTCGGCATTACTGTTCCACTTTACAATAATGTCTAGCCTTAAGTTTTTAAACTATTATTCATTATGTTAAACAAAATTACTGGCTTTTTTTAAGCATATCCCCCAAAATACGCATAACTTTTCTGCACCAAATAGCAGCTACTCAACACATCAGCGAATGAAGCAGTGCAATGAAGGGTCATCCCCACCAAACCAGCTCTGCTGCTTGATTTACCCCAGGTGCTGAGCTGAGTGCCTTCTGGTAAGATTTGTGATACATGATATGGTTTAATGAAACCCTTTATCGACTGTTTAAAACTCAGCAAGACCTACAAAACAAGAACCTTTCTAATATACCCCAAATGGAAAGTAAGAAACTAATATACACACTAGTTATTCTTGTGAAATTACCTTGTTAATCTACCAAAACCAGAAACTACTGCAGAAGTACTGAAATCCTAGGACTAGTCTTAACCCAAAACAAACCCTGAATTTAACTGAAAAAAGTAGCATTACTTACCCCAGATGGGCAGATCGTCTATGTACATTTGGTACCAGTAGTGATTCTTTATAGCATAAACAAAGGCATCCTGTTTGGCTTTATCCAAATCAATTTCACAGTATGTTGTCTGCATAACTTCCTCTGCAAAGACAATAAAATTATATTGGTAGTAAATTGTCAAGACATTTAGACACAAGGCATGAAGATTGTAAGAATAGTCTCATCGATTTCTGCAGACAATAAAAATATTAATAGTAAATATTAATAATAGTATCCCAGACATTCAGACGCAAGGGATGGAGATAGTAAGAATGTGACTCGATGAGACCATTCATATTAAAGAAGTGAAGTGAAAGTTGATTTAAGAGTATAATACCTTTGTACTTAATGTCCAGGCCGCTAAATTCCAGCTCCACTCCCTGCAGAGCCTCTCCAAGTGTTTCATGGTAATGACTGATGGTTTTTTTGGAGCCCGCACAGAAGGGCAGAGAGAAATACTTGTATGTCTCCTGTCTATTGTGATAAGGCCCCACTGTGTTCATCCATAAAACTACCTCCTCTTTATCTGTGTACTGCAAAGGAAGGGAGGGGGAGAAACTATTATCACACCTGTTTTGCAAGTCCAACTTGTCTGCATTTAAAATCAGGAGTTATAAATAACCCAAATAATATTCATATTACAATACATTGACATATTTTTTACATTTGCACAGACTTGATTAGAAAATAACTATTACATTCAAATTCATGCAAAAATGTAACGTGGATATATATTTATGATACCCCCGTGCGGTACAAAAATGAAAGGTGTTCAGCATGTTTGCTTAAGTTTCACGGAAGTGAACTCTAGTACTGTCCACCCATCCACACATTTACAGCTTTCTAATGTTTTTGTGTAGAAGATAAAACAGCCATATGCATTGTTAGCTAATTGTTAAAGGGGTGTTTGGGATTAATATTTAAAAGAAACAAAGTAAATAACAGAAGTGTTTTATTTCGCGTTTTAGTATAAATATTCTCATTTAACGTAGTTTGTTTTACTCCCTAATGCAAAGTATTTTTCAATCGCTAAAAACGCTAGCTAGCTGCTAACTTGAGCAGTTTCCGCCGGTGCTCAAGAAAGCTTATGAAGATCAGTGTGGAAGACGTGCTATCAAGCTAACAAGCAAACGTTGTCTATAAGCACTGATGCCGATAATCGGACACGTTAACCTCGTTAATTTAATATAAACATAAATCTGGCTAACCGAGCATCCGTTTCTCAGCTGATTGACCAAGTCATGAGCCCTGTCATGTCTGGAAGTCGGTTTTCTCGATGGTAGCCACAGTTAGCAGGTTACACAGAGCACAAACGTCCATTATTTTCAAGGCTCCCCGTTTTTCGGTCGGCCTCACAAAACGCTGTCTTACCGTGTGATCATGTTCGTCTGCATCGACAGGTATTAAGGAGCCCACTACTGCGATAAACATCGCCGCTGTCACCTTCCACCTGGAGCACCCCATCATTTTCGGTGAAAGTATGCAGAAAGATTGGGGATGTTAGCTTAGTAGGCTATCCCACCTTCTTCCTGGTTGTATGACAGAGGCAATTTTCAGGGATGCTATCGTACGCATATGGCGTAAACGTTCGCGAGCGCTCATCGTATTTACACACGATTGGCTGACCCGAGTCACGTGGTACCAGGTCTCCAGTCAGCATGGGACTCGGTGGTTACAACGCTGAATTGAGAAACTTCATCGGCTTCCAGTCGCAGGCTTCAGCCACGTCATCCGACTGACAAGACTGGAGCTTCACCTTTGACAAGGATAATGCATGATACCTGGTCGTCGAGTACAATAACTAACAAATATGTTCACTACTTGAAGAGACTTTAAGTTGTATTAAACTACAGTACTACTCAAAGTCATGGTACTAAACGAGTATAATCGAAATAAGGCCTTTGGTTTGAACTTCAGTTCAACACTTAAAGGAAGTCCTCAGTTTTGATCAGTTTAATTTAGTTTCATTGTTGTTAAATACCAACTTCTAGAAGTGCTGAGTCTTCTATTACTAATTGCATATGCTCTCATGAATCAAAATATAATTAAATAATGTGAATTAGAAATGATTTAGTTTTTAAACTCATCAGCATAATTAAAGCATACATGCAGCATGTAAAATCAATTACAATGTGCAGACTTGTATCACTCATACAAGTGATTCTGACAGTGATATACATCGGCCCAAGTAGATTAAATGCTTTGTTGCTATTATGTGGCTGCCTTACCTTGTGATAGTGCAATATTCAAATACAATCATTTTTTGGGGGTTTCTTGGAAATTACATTTTTCTGCAAGTGCCAAATACATTTTCTTTCTAGAATGAAACAAATATCTTGACATCTATGTTAAATCTGTTTTTCAGTATGTGTCATGTATGTGCAATAAAGGGAATTTTTCAAATCTTTATTCTCTGATTATTCTCTATCTTTACATAGCACAACTTTACAATTTCTTTTTTTAAACTACAAGACATTAGATAAAGAACAAAAATTACTTTTAATTGAACACCTAATGTTAATTTAATCATATTTCCGATTACAATTAATGATTATGAAAACAAAAATCAATTCAAAATCTACCAGTGTGAAATAAAGAAAAGTTTTGTCAATCAGCCTGGAAAACAGATGGCAAAGTTCTTTCTTTCTTTCTTTCTTTCTTTCTTTCTTTCTTTCTTTCTTTCTTTCTTTCTTTCTTTCTTTCTTTCTT
>JBAMHX010000018.1:6107697-6121279 GCA_037177515.1 Pseudomugil tenellus | reverse complement strand
TACCCCTAGACAAAGATGGCGCCTTCGGTTGCCATGGCAAATACGTCATCGTGACGACATGCCGTCTAACAGAATGACATTTCTTTGCTAAAGACTTAAAGTTAAGAGTTAAAGCTAGCTTCATAAACTCACTGCTTCCCTTCCTTTCTGTGAGTTCTGACGTTCTTCCGGGTTTCACTTTTGTGGGATGAAGACTCAGTCTGTTTCACGGTCCTTTTCTTCATTATTAGATGTATTTTACCACGAAAGTATGCACGAAGGATATTTCAAACCGTAATTTGAACCCAAATTGCACATTCGGACTTTGATCAACTTTTATCACAGTGAAGTAATCGCAAGTAGGAGGTGCTGGGATTTTTTAAGGTAGCACGGATTTCCTACAAATGACGGGTTATGCACCTATCAACCTGTTACTACCTTAAACGGTTGTGCATTTTCAGTCAATGGTCACTACAAGTAAATATTATACTCCTTTATCAACTATTGTAAATACACACATAAATGCCACGAAGCCAAGTTAATTTATTCAGTTAAATTTATTAGGGCAATAAAAAAAACTCCACTATAAAAATATATTCATGAAACAGGTATGTCCAATCAGTTATTAAAAGGTTTCATTCGTGAAATTTAGCCTAATTGGTGTATCTTTGAAGATGTTGCACGAGTTATCGCTGTTATAACACACCACATTTATAACAGAACACAGTAAATTAAACTTAATGAGGTTAGTCTCCAAACACAAATACAGTCACTAATGGCGGGATCTGCCTCTCAATGGTGCACAATCATGTTGCTGACCTATTCCCATTTAACTAAATTATCTTTTCTAGCTGTGTCTCTGTAATTTTTTAAAAAGCAAATCCAAGATGTGCTTATATCTTGAAATGATGACTGTTGTTTTTGTCAATAAAATTAAAAATATTGGTTTATGAGCTTAAAACATTTTGAGCCATGACCCCTAAGATAACGTGGTTGCAACCACTAAGCCCAGTATAATTTAGGGGAATCATTTTGATATATCAAACAGACCATCTTGCAGCCACCTTCTAAATGTAAGGCTGGAAAAAGTTTCAAAATCTTCATAAAAAAAGAAGATAAGAGTTTTTAGTAAATGAATTTTACTGCTTTCACAAGGCATCTACATGCTCAAAATCCCTGATGAAGATAATAATAAATTCAGAATTTTTAATGTGGCACATGTACAACTTACACAGTGTTTATGCATCATTGCACTAAAAACTAAGATGCTAATTATTTATCTGCAATAATTATTTAATTTTAACAGTGCTGGTAAAAATAACTAATTTATTTGCTAAATGTAGACAATCTATTTTTAACAATTATTCGTATAGCCCCTAAGATTATCTCACGACTCCTAACTTCAGAACAACACCCGAGGGATGTATCCAGACTAAGGATGCCCAAAGTTAGTCCTCCAGGGTTGCTGTCCTGCATGTTTTCAAAGTAAAAGGCCCCAACACACCTGATTAAATGGCCTCGGAAGTTCCGCTTCTGAATTAAGCTATTAATTTAAGCTAAGGTGTACTGGAGCAGGTACACAGGGAAAAAGTACCGCACTGTGGTCCTAAATGACCAAAGCTGGACAGCCCTGATTTAGACCTTCAGTTAAGCCATTTACTGGTCACTGAAGCCTCATCAGAAATGGTCCTTGTGGAATAGCTTCTCCCTAGAAGTATTTTTAAGGAAGGGAATCTCGGACAAAGGATTATAGTTTGCCAAATGAGCTAGATGGAAAATCAGTGACAGTATGTTTTGTGAAGAGATGAATGAAATAGTGTGGGATCATCTGGAAAGCAAACTGAAGCAAAGACAGCGGAAATCCACAGATCTTTGAAATGTCCCTCAGGAAGCCTGGAGAACTCTTCCTAAATGGCAGTTCAGGATTCTTGCACAGTACTTTATGTGGCCTACATGGCACACCTCATGCCCTTCACTAACTGCACCAGATGAGCAACATAAAACGAAAAACTTATTGGCAACCTTGACAGATTTTATGAACCTATTTTCACCTTTTGTACAATTATGTCACTCAGGGAAAATAATTTCTAGTGGCCATGATGTGCAACCTCACACTGAAAAGCATAAACGCTCCATCCTTTTCATATCGTCGCCCTTTCTGAACTCAAATCTAACACAGACAAGCTGAAGGACATCTTTAAGCATATATTGTCTGATGGCTTTACAATTGCAAAGAGGTAAATCATATGATTTACATTATTGATTCAGTAACAAGTGATATATTTGTAACACATATCAATTTAAACCTCAATAAGAACAGACACAGAAAGAAAGAGATTGAACCAAGGCTGATGTTTTGGTGGTATAATACAACAAAGCCCTTTTAACATACATTTGCTAGATTTTGAACACATTTGAGGAATGGACTCTCAAATTAATATAACAATTCAATATACCAGACAAGGGAAATGTAAATTAAAGGCCATGTATCAGAAAAACAGAAATTATAGATGACGACTTCAGTGACTGTGTGGCTTGGGCTGTATGACAGAACCAACTGAGAGAACTTTGGTCGCAGTGGAGCCCTCAGGAGCCTGATGGGTCAGGTACACACCAAATGTCACCTGAAATTCACATAGCAACAAAGAAATTGAATTTTTTTTCATGCATGCACACCTTACTGACATCTACAAACACAGACATACAGCACCGGCTCAAAGGAGCAGTAACTGCCTTTGACCCACCTTCCCAGTGCGATGCGCCGACAGAGACATAAGTGGTTCCTTTGTTTTCATCCCAGTGTCCTGGTCTACTCCAACCATCTGGCATCTGCCACACTGTCCTGTAACCTTTTCGGTTTGTCGCATAGAGAGCACATTTAATTTTTTTGAAAAAAGAAAAAAAAAGACTGCTCTCATTGACTTTTAATGCTTTAGAAGATTTCAACGTTTATCTCAAAGTGTCAGCTCACCATAAATCGAGTGTTGCCAATAATCAAGTGTGACCAATTATCCTCCTCAAATGGTTCTACTCCAGCGATGACTAAATTGGCTCGGAAGCGCTTGATCATATTCTGTGTGTCAAGGAGCTGATCGCCTTCACAGCCGTCCTGCCTGAAAGCGGGAGAGTGGAAATTGCATGTTATTATTACTTCTTTTTTTTACTGAGCTGCATAAATCAACCACTGTAATATAAATGTACGGACGTCCTAGAGCAATTCCAAATAACATCTTGTGTGTTCAAACCTGATGCTCATGAGATTCTGAATGAACTTCACACTGGCACGGTTGATCATAAGATACTGAGCCTCATTCACCAAGGAGAGGGACAAGGAGGTGGAAGCTGGAAGGAAAAACTATTTTTACCACATTTGTCATTTCGGCAGCAATTCAGAAGACTGCAGGAAAAATGTATCTTAATACAATTCAAGCTAATTACACGTTTAATAGATAAAAATCTACGGTCAATGAAAATTTGATAGTTCCTGAACAAAATCAGCTTGTAAATATTGGTTGAATATCAACATATAACAAGGCCCGTCCCGTCGAAACGACTGCTAGGGGTATATCCCAGAATGTTCCCAATCCTCCAATTCCCCAATCCCCGAATAGACACAATACAATAATGTAAAGCTGCACATGTTCAGTCACAAAACTGGTGTGGAAACTTTGAACCAGGCCAGTATGACATCAGGACAGGATGCATCCTGAGGTCATGACCTTTTATTTGCACTTGAAGTCAATGAGAGAAATAGTTTCAGAGATAAAAGCAAAAATCAGATTTTTGTGAATAAAGCGCCACCTGGTGGGGAAACCATAAATCCAATAATTGTGAAATTCAATACAGATAGTCCTTTCGGGGATGTAAACAGGTATACAGAGTATCAAATTCCAATTGTGAAAACTGTTCCGAGTTATCGCACATGAAGGATATCCAGCGACGGCGCTGGCAGCGGCCATGATGAAACCATTATATCCCCGACACTGTGTTTGGGGATATAATAATTCTTTATTGTAGAACAATAATGATATTAGATGCAACACTATCCTGATCAGTCCTGCTTATTAATTTGCAAGGTTCTCAATTTAAGTCTAACGCACGCACAGGCATTAAAGATTTTACCCCAGAGAGTTCACCTCTGATAAGGAGAGCTGCTCAGCCTGTGAACATGGCAACAGAAAGTTTCTTGAAGCTCAGTGGGGAGCAGCTTTAAACCTGAGAGAATTGCCTGGATGATGTTATCTCACGCTGGGTTTGAAGACAAATATTCAAAAGAAAGCCTGGATTACAAGCAGTGAAAGATACCGGCCTTTACCAGTCAGAGAGGATTACATGAAATGATGTATCCATTGCATTGTGAGAAATGAACAACGAACGAAATTTCATCTCTTTTTTCCACTTAAGCTACATCATGGACCAGAAACCAGGATATTTTACCAGGAGGACAGACAGATTTAGAAAAGACTGGATGAAGAGGTATTTTAACACACGGCTTCTAATTTATACAAGCTCATAAAACACTGAATCCTACATTTCCGATGATGCAATTCCGCATTACTGGAACTCTCAGATCCTCCATGGCTGGCAAGTATTCACATCTTTTAAAATGAGTTAGTTTTGTATCACAGGCTCAAGCCGATATAACTCTACTTTCAAAGGGCGGGCGCTGCTAACTGCAGCACAAAATTGAACAGTACCAAACTGATGCAATGCCAACTTATCATGTACTTATCCCACATAAATCTCTAAGGAGCTCCTTATCATCCATTACAATCCAAACATGTATATTTTAAAGAACCAATTAAATTTTCATTTACACATTCATCACTTTATTTATACTCCTAAAATTAGCCAGAAAAATATTACAATGGCAGATTACTCCTTGTTTCTGTAAGATACCAACACCAAAAGTCTAAGCCCATTCATTCTTTGTTTAAGCTAAACTAGGCACAAGGTGGGATTTAGATAAGTAATTAATGTTGATTCATGATGACTGTCACTTTCAAAGTACTGGCAACCTGTTGATGGTGTACCCTGCCCCTCTGCATAAGCTGCCAACCCCCAGATAAGCAGTAGATGGACTGATAGTGCTTAAAAGTAACTTAATCTTTAATAGAAGTATTAGTTTCTGTTTAACTGAAATCTAAAGTACAATCCAATTCCAGCACAGAGCCTAAAAGCAGGTACAGAGAACCGTAGAGTTGGGTGTTTCTGATAAGCAGGTGTGAGTGTGTGTACCATTAACACACACCAAAAACAGATATCCATTACAACCTGAGGTCCAAAATATGTTTGGAAACTCAGAGAGAAATGAGAACTTTGTTTTTGTACTCGAGACCACGAGAACAAAATGGCGACATTTTGGGAGTTCATGCAGCTGCTTCTCAACGCATCTGTCAAGTAGAACTTTCTTTTTGTGGAGCTCTAAAAACTATAGAGACAGCACACCAATGTCTTCAGCTCAAATAAATATGGAGATTTTCATCAGTTTAAATCAGTTCAGCCTCTTTAATCCCCATCTTATCCAGAATTTCTGATGAGCATTTTATCTAATGGTTTTTTATCCGCCAAGCAGTATCCTTGGCTGGAGCAGCAGTCTCGGGATCAGCGCACAAAAAGGAAATTTACCAGCTGATTTCCATCCAGTGTTTCTGCATTTGTGCAGTAAATATGTTGGATAGATGCATCCCAGAGTAGAGTGAACTTCTTAAACTTTTTCAGGTGATTTTTCAATATTAAGGGTAGTTTTGGCTTTATGTGAGCAGAAGTAAAAGAATTTCATTCCAGATGTTTGTTTTTGAAAAGAAAATGTAAATAAATCTGTAATAAAACTGAATATGAAAGAAAAGATGGAACATACTATGAGACAACAACCCTGTTTGAAGAAAAACAACTTAAAGACTGTTCATGCTGCAAGATTTAGACTCAATTATGATCACAAAAGTTGTTTTATTCAACTGAGCTCTGGTTATTCTGGAGGCCAGTGGACTACAGTGAACTCATTGTGATCTTCAATAACCCAGCTGGGGATGATTTGAGCTTTATGACATGGCACAATATCCTGCTAGAGGTAGCCATTAGAAGATGCTACACTGTGGTCATAAAAGGATGGACATGGTCAGCAACAATACTCTGGTAGACAGTGGTGCTTTAACTTTACTTAGGGGCCCAGAGTGTTCCAAGAAAATGTCCCCCACACCATTATACCACCGCCATCAGCCTAAACTGTTCAATCAAAGCAGGATAGATCCATGCTTTCATGTTGTGTTTGCCAAAATCTGACTGTACCATCGACTGTACTAGTTTCTATCGTCAGTTTCCAGTTCTTAGCCAACATATTGGGTACCTGATGTGGTTTTGTGCTGCTGTAGCCCATCTACTTTAAGGGTGGACATGCTGTACATTTAGAGACGTTATTCTGCATACCTTGGTTGTAACCAGTGGTTATCTGAGTTACTGTTGCTCTTCTATAATCTATAATAATTTGACAGCAACAATAAACTTTTGTCCACACTCCTGCAGCTCCCTGGCTATTTTCTCTTTTCAGATCGTTGTCTGACAACCCTAGAGATGGCTGTGTGAAAATCCCAGTAGATCAGCAGTTTCTGAAATACTCAGATCAGCCCATCTGGATCTAACAAACACGTAAGTCACATAAATTCCCTTTTCTCCCCTTGTGCTGTGATGTGATTGGCTAATTAGCTATGTGTTTGAACAGGAAACCAGACCTGCATCCGTTACATACTTCATAACACGGCCAGCGAGTGTATATGACAAGTATCTACTCACATATAGTAGATCACAATGGCAATAAGATGTTAATGTTTATTCTATGTGCAGATGCTTTTGTTCTATTTTGTCATCTGCAATGGACTAGCAACCTGACTAGGGTTTACCTGCCTCTTGCCTGCTGGTCGGTGGGACAAGCTCCAGCTTCTCTGCAACCGAATTGAACAAAGTGGTGTAGAAAATGAATGAATAAATTCATATTTTGTCAGAATTTATAAGCTAGAATTTTGGTTGTATGCAACAGTAATATGCAAAAACTCATATGATAAGAATCTTAAATGTCCAGCTACCAGCAACAAGAATGCATGTTCACAATAACAACTACTGTTAGACTTCAGTGTAGTAAACAAATCCTGAATACACAAAGACAGGTAAAGTAAATCAGATGAAATGCCTATTTAAATACCTTCAAAAGACTTCTTCATCTCTCGGGTGAAATCTGGACTTTGTCTTATCAGGCGGCATGGTTGTCCCAGGAAGTCTGACAGCCATGATGCAATCTCGTCCCCACAGTCAACAGTCTCCACTCTGGGAGATTAAGGAGAATTATATTAAATTGGACGTGAGGGAAGTCTATAGTTTTGATGCTGCATACTATTTGCTGAAACATTTATTCCAAGTAAAAGTCGATGAACGTCTTTTTTTTTAAAGTGGCAATATGTGGGGATGCATCAAGTTTAATGTCTTGTCTATTGTTTGTTTTTCATAAAACAGTAGGCAACAAGATTTTTATAAGAAATTGAGAGTGGGAGGCCTTTCAGTGTGATCCAATAAAAGATTACCCTGCAGTTGGAAAGCACTGATACAAAAGAAAAGTATAGAACAAAGTATATGTGAGAGTGCATTTCCTCCCCCTGCTGCTTTCCATAGTCTTAACATTGCTACCTCACCTGTCACCACAAACTTTACTGTGACACACACGAGAGCTGGAATGCAATTGAATGTCGTTTTCAAGTGGAACTGAAATGGTATCCATCCCTGCAGGGCAAAAAAAAATCCTCTTACAAATTTATAGTAGAAAATCACCTGGTTGAAACATTCCTTGTTAAGCAATGCATTTATTTTCAGTGAGCCATGGACACTCTCTGACCTGATGCCTGAAGGAACAATTTGTTTGAGGGAAGGTGGACTTGTGGGTGAATGAGGCATAAGCGTGTCTCTCTTTTCTGACTTAGACACACGCCGTTTCCATTCACCACCATCCAGCCTCTATCATAGAGTAAACCCAATGGTCCCACTGGCCAGTCGTTCACCTGCATGACGAGTAGCGTGGAGTCAAATCAAAACAGGTAGAAGAGAAAAAAAAGGGATGAAAGCAGAAAATAATAAAGAACTAAAGGGCAGGAAAGATTGGTGAGAGCTCAAACCTCAAATGCCCCGCAAGATTTGATGGGATATATATAGATGTTGGTTAAGGTACAAGTCTTGTTATGGCTGTTTAACTCTCTGAGACCAAACTCTTTCAGGGATGCTTCTTTTGGTTTCCTTTCAACCACTTCATCTGTTTCCTTATTAAACATTTGGATTGAAAGGTATTCATTTGATCTCTCTGATGCTGCTTTGGCTGCTTCCAGTTTCTGCAGTCTCGCTTGGTCCACTGTGACAGGTTTCTCCACAAAGCACTCGGCCACAAAGTTCAGGAACTGTCGACAGTCTTCAAAAGTTGACATGTAGCCAAACGACAGTCGAACAGATCCGGTCGGCTGGCCATCCACCAAGTCGATGTTGTCTCCGCAGACATGGCCTGCCTTGAAGAGAAAAAGACTGTTTGGTTTCTACTTTTGCATTCCTCTAAATGGACTTGGACCCTGTTCCTTCTCTTTCATCTCTCACCTGCAGGTTTCTCTTCATCTGCTGGTTGCTGATTCCCAGGAAAGCCTGACAGGCACCTGTGTTGCAGAAGCAGCCAGTGCGCACGTGGATATTGTACAAACTGGCCATTCTGTCTACCTGGGGGGAGTAGAGGATTAGTTGGAGCTTCCTATTTATAAACATGCAATAATCAAACTGAAAAGCTGAAATGTGTCCAATTTATTATATGCACCTGTGAGTACCCAATTATCTGTCCATTTGCATCCAGGAGGTTGAAGTTCAGGATCGCTCCCTGAGTGACTGGACTCTCAAACTGACCTTCAATGTATATGTGAGCCACTGGTTTCCCGTTGCCATGGCAAAGACTTGAGAGCAGCATGTAAGTGTAACGTGTCAAGCCAAAGGTATGCTGCTGGATGTTGTGCATGCTCCCTGCAGGCAAAAAGGGATAACAATGGTAATGCTTTAAGTATTACTCAGACGCAGGTTATCATGAGGGATAACCTGTATGTGCATCATGATTCTGTTGTAGAATGAGAGATTTAATCTTCCAATAACATCAACGTTGTCCATCACGGTACCTGTGATCTTGTAAAGAGATTCAAACCCATGATTTAAAGCGATAATATCCAAGAAAGAAACGGTGCCGTCTTCAAATCTTTATCATGGAAAAAGAAAACAAAATTGCAGAAGTTCTCAGATGTGTAATTTCTAAGAGAATATGTGGGATTTGATAAAGTTTGTCCAATATTTTACCTGTCAGAAATGTTTTTAACCTGCACATAATAATCTTCTCCAGAGAGGTAAGCTGCTGCTGTGCCTCCACCAAAATAAGTCTTTTTTAGTATTCCTGCTGCATTGTTACGGACAAGAAGAGCCCCCAGACCTGTAGGGAAGCCAAACATCTTGTAGAAAGAGATGGGAATGAAATCAGCAGGGCACTCCTGTAGGTTTAAAGAAGAACAACTGACAAGCGAGGCAGCATCGAGCAGCACAAACCAGCGGCCTTGGTGGTCACATGCTGGGTATAGACGTCTTGCCTGAATGCCCTTCACATGCGCAAGTGGGTACTTTCTCCCTGAAAAGTTGCTCTGTGCTGGGTAGCAGAAGAGGTGTGCTGTTTTACTAATAACATCTTCACCTTGAGCCACTTCTTTTGACTTGCTTTCCAGTTCCTGTGGAGAGACAGGCAGGGCAACTGCCCCTAAGGCTGAAGTCAGTCCTCTCATGCCAACTATAGACGTATGGTTATCAGTGAGGAAGGAGAAATGACTCCCCACTTCGCTCTCAGTCTCTGGACTCCAGGGAAAGCTACCAGCCACTAATTTGAGAGCGGCTGTGCAACCAGAAGTGAAAATCACAGAGTACTCCTCAGGGGTGGTGTTAAAATGCTGCAATACTCTGTAAGAAAATGTTCTGTTTTTACTACTTTAGCCCAGCAAAGTGGTTCTCTGACTTATTAAGAAGTGTCTGCAAAGCTTTTTACCTGTATCTGACATGCTCCACTGTGTCATGAGTCAATCTGCTGCTGGGGCTGTGGCTGTGAGGGTTTCCTATTAGGAGAAAAATTCAATGCATTAACCTTTCTGGCTTAATTTAAAAAAAGGCATATACATACACATGCAACGCCTACATATAGGCCTACCTACTTGTGAATACTTAGATGCATACTAACACAAACTCAAAGATTTTTAAATGTGTTTTCTTACCGTAAACATTGGTTGAAATGTCTCGGAAATATTCTCTGAGTAGCGACTCAGGGTACAAAGTAGCTGCAGCATGATCCAGATAAGTGATTCCTGTTGAAAGAAAGCAGCCATGTAAAGGTGCGTGGGGACACTGCGCGACTTTCCCGTCTCTCCACTCAGGACATTACCTTTGGTCCTCGTGAATTCTCGCTCGACAATGTCATGGAAGTTTTCTCCGTAACCGTAGTGACTCCAGAGCTGCTGGAAAGTTTCAAAAGTGCAAAGTTTTTGGAAATCCATCGCCTGCTTCTCGCAGAGCAGCGAGAGTTTACCACGTCGTCTTTTTCTCGATAGCTCCACGCTCACTCTGCTCTCATGCTGTCACGACACTGTCAAGCTCCAAGTCCAATGGTCAGTATGTCTGTTTTCAAGTTGTCGTTACTTTGTAGGCCCCAGTGGGACGGCCTCTCTCTCTCTCACGGACTCATGCACCCGCGCGCAGACATGTGAGATATCAGTAGACCGACTCCCACAATCTGTCTATCTTTAGATACTCATGTCCAATCGCTTGTTAACCCAAATATCTAATCTATTATTCACATAACAAACAGCTGGTTACACTTAAACATGGTTTAAATGACTCACTGAGGTTCACATCAGAATGAGGAAGATGGGAGTTTAGCAACTGAATCATGGTTGTTTTGATTATTTCAGAAACTATTGATGTGTTGAGATTTTCACACACAGCCATCTCTAAACTTTACAGAGAGTTGGCCAAAAAAGAGAAAAACCCCACAAGCTGCAGTGGTCTGGATCAAAATGGTTGGTTGATGTCAGAGGTCAGTAGAGAATAAGCTGACAGATGGAGATGACAGAAACACAACACGTCCTACTTTGAAGCAAATGGGGTGCAACAGCAGAAGATCCCACTGGCTGCCACTCTGCTCAGCAAAGACCTGAAAGTGATCCAACAGTTTACTCAGACTCACCAAAAACAGTTGAACTTTTGCATAACATGATAAGTCTGTATATGCATTTGAACTGCAATTAATGTTTTTCTCGTGTGTTGCACAATATTCTTTAGAATAACAAACAACTATGCATTTTATTTTAAGACTATATTTGACATTGAAATATTTATACAGGATTCAAACCAAAGAAAATGTAATAAAGTTTAAAGTTGACTTTGTGCAGGACTGGCAACCTGTGCGGAGTGGTTGACCTGACTTGGTCAACCACTTGGTAGAATAGGATCCAGTTTCCTGCAAACCAGAATTGGATAGGTCGGTATAGAAAATGAGTGAATGATCAAGTTGATTTCATTGCGTTCAAAGGATTTATTTGAACAAATAAATATGTCACACATTCAAAATTGAACTATGCTGTATCAAATTAAATCAAACTGTATTTTATCATTTGACATCATTTTATGGTAGAAACGCCATTAAAAACCCAGTTAAACACCACATGATACTGGTCTCCTGTCCCTTGGTGAACACTAAAGCGAAAGATTACATTACAACAATTCTGAACTATCACATGGTAATAAATAGTGAAAAAATGGTCAAATGGTCATCTAAAGACTTCAGATTTGAAAAATTGTACTTTTCAGCCCAGTTCTTCTTAGGCTGGGTTTTAAAGGGTTAACTGAAACATTAATATGGAAACATAATTTGAATTAACATTTGAAGATAAGCAGGAATTAAATTTAGGAATTTAACCACCCACCTTGCATCTGACCATAGAGGGTGTCACCACAGGAACTGGCCAGATTAGGGCAGGCAGGAGTCCACAACACAGCTACGGCTGCAGTGCAGGACCCCAAGAGGAAAACTCTACCGTAAAAGTAAAAACAAAAGTAAAAGAAACCTAAAAACAACAAAACAACAATAAACATAAACATGGAAATATAACCACATAAATAATTGTACATAAGTAAACATGGATATATAAAATAATAAATATGTAAAAATAAGGATTAAGGTATTTACAACCGACATAAACTGCCATTAAATATATATTTAATTTTCATATTTGCGGATATTTAAAATTTTGAGTGGATACTTTCAGTGTTGCTCATCACAGAGTAACATAAATAAAACTGCCTATTATTTGGGAGTCTGTACGGCCAGATGTCGGAATACCTAAACATACTACAGCAAAAGCAAGCTTCCCAATTTCACAGGCTGTCAAACCATTTTATATGAGTAGTTTATCTTCTAATGTGTAAAGAAAGACTTGAAAACAGCAAGAGAAATGGCTGAACATTCTGGCAGACTGCAGGAAGTAAGTCGAAGAGTAAGTGGAAAACTAATACAACACAAGATTACACATTCATTATCACACTTCAGCAACACTGTGGAGCTAAAAAAGGACACTATGTTGAAAGTCAAAAACAGGAGCTTAGTGTATGTTTGTGTGTCAAAGCTGTGGAGGTTGCTGCTTTGGTTGAGCAATTTTATTGATTCATTCTCTATCTGTTAAGGGACACATACCAAATACCCAAGTATCAAAATGCTAATTTTCTGTCATTATAACTGGGTTGATCACAGCTG
The DNA here is from genome assembly GCA_037177515.1 of Pseudomugil tenellus. Lineage (NCBI taxonomy): Eukaryota > Metazoa > Chordata > Actinopteri > Atheriniformes > Pseudomugilidae > Pseudomugil > Pseudomugil tenellus. The sequence continues at coordinate 6,108,456 of JBAMHX010000018.1, read as the reverse complement.
CCAGGAATCTGAGATGCTGGAATGTGAAGGTATCGTCAGATTTAATGGTTTGAACAAATGCAATGGTTGAAGCGGCTTGTTCAGTCGATTGAATTCCCCTTGGGATATTTTTTTGGACTTGTGTAAAGGCTGATGGAGGTTGATTTTTTGTCCCCACCAACCACAGTAGCTTGTTTTTGTTTGTATTCTACTTTTGTTTTAGTGAAACATTATGTCTGTGTAACACCTGGGGGTTTAGCCTTTTTGCTTTCATTTTGCCTTGTCATTCTGCTGTATCCTGTCTCAAAGGATCGAAGCCCAATAAAAAAAGTTAAATGAAAAAGAAGAGAGATTTCTTCTGTGACATTCAAAATTTGCATTGCTATTTAAAGCAGTCACTGGTCTGAGCCGGCGTCACTTTGCTGCATTCCATTCCCAGTGATAATAAATGCATGAAGAAGGAGCTTCATCACACCTAAATGCTATTAAAACAAAAGTTTAAAGTGATGATCATTATTAATTAGACTAGATTTGAATCTGCAATACACTGACTGTATAGAAATAATCCTCTAAATTTAGATGTAATTTGATGAATGTAACTGTAACCATAGTAACCCTAGTAATTAAGTAACTAATCCAATTACATATAATCTCAGACTCTGTATTCTCAGTGTCACACAATATATAACTAGAAGAATAATTTATTTTGTGATGTCTAAAGGCAACTAATATTACGTACTCATGCCTTCCACTATATATATATATAAGTAAACCTTCATC